>OZ019982.1:7590815-7990815 GCA_963970395.1 Ephialtes manifestator | reverse complement strand
AAACGTTTGTAGTTCGCTCGGTTACGGATTCGGAACGTCGACGACTTAGGCTGCCTTTAATTCGACTTCCTTTTTCGCACAAATTCATGTAATGCCGCGTTGTAATTCAACTCATAACCCGAACGCACAATAAGTACATTTACACTGCCGCAGATGATTTACTCGAGCCAACTTGTTTTGGCCACTTTTTTTCCAGGTTAATATGTTATATTGACAAAATGATAGCGTTTTCAAGTCATTTTTAGATATAATCAGATACTTCAGGCCAAAATATTTCGCTTAAGACCAAAACGAGCGTTCTACGTTCAGTCGTTTAGGTGATATGGTTATTTATATTTCAAAATATCTCTGAAATATTACACTTTTTCAGTGGTCGACTTTGTGATTTCGCACACCGATCTTTCGCAACCTTCGAACCACTATGTTTCGCAACCTACTAATCATTATAAGAAAATCATAACGTCATCCAGTGATGAGCTAGTTTATGAAATACACGGCGAAGCAATTAGTCCAGACGCCAGAGGGGGTTCTGTGTGCCATTCGAGGTCCGCGAAATATTCTTGATGCAGATGATAGGTTTTGACCTCCTGAACACGAATATATAAGGTGTTTTGCGGAAAACCCGGTCGTTTAGTTATTAATCGAAATTGTTTATTAACAATAGAAATTGTTGTTTTTTTGAACTCCGGTATTTTTTTTGTATAGTCCTGTCACTTCTGAGACGAAAAGGTCCCATACAATTTTGCTCTACAATCCATAGATTTGGAGCAATAAATTGTTCAAAGTTGCAATTAGACCAAAATTGCTCTTCTTAACAAATTAGTAGCTTCGAAAATATAAGTCGTGAAAAAAAATGTAAAGGAACTAATTTTGCCCAATGAACCGAGGAATATGAAAAAAGAAATGCGAACACGAGCAGAACAAAAAATAATTATTTATGAAGAGTCACGAAACGGTATTTTTTCTCTCATAACATACGCTCGATCGTTTTCTCCGGCCGGCAAGATAAAATTTCGTTCGCGACGGATAATTATAGTCGGCGCAACAACTTTATGGCATTCCCTAGTTTTCCTTTTGCCAGATACGAATATCTGAGGTGACAGTTTGCAAACCCGCTCCTTCACTATGTAATAAACAAATGTTTATAACAATCTATTTTTTTTTCGCTTCGAATATTTTTTTTCGTGTACTCTGGCCAATTTCTAGTCGGAAAAGTCCTATGCAATTTTACGCTACAAGCCGTAGATCCGGAGCAATACATTTTTTAAAGTTGCAGTTCGATCAAAACTGCTCTACTTAACGAATCTGTAGCTCCCGTAGTATAGGTTGTAGACAAAAATCGTAAAGGACTTTTACTCGTCAAATGAAAGAAGGTATATTGGTCGATGGCTCTATAGTTTTCGGTTTGCGGTTATAACTGACAGAGAACTGTTAGTCTTGAAAAGCCTATTTTTAGTTCAAATTTGCAAAAGTCTTTCGACTTTAAAAAAAAATTTATTGCAACCGTAACTTTTTTGGAATTTCTTTAAATATCCGCAGCTTAGCTGCACAGCATAACTAAACGGTACGCATACGATTTAACGATCTATGTTCTGTTAAAAAAAAGTTAACAATTGTGTTGTATAAAAAACAAGCAACCGCAAAAAAGAAATTGACGTTACAGTTTATGTTACCGACCGAGTAGCAACACATTATCTTTCAGTGGGACATAAATTTTGAAACTATGAATTGGTATTTGGTCAATATTATAAAATCCATCTCGGTAAGCGGAAAGAGAATAAGAGAAACCCTATATTTATTATTTGTTGTGATAATAAATATGCATGCTAAAGAATATATAAAAGAATGCAAGTGAATTGCAAGTTCCCTTATTCTGAATTGATTGGTCGCAAGAAATAGCAAAAACTTTGCAAAAAGTAGTGAAATCCACCAAAAAAACCCTCACGGGTAAAAAAATTGAGACAAGTACATTTACGTGAGTGGTATCTATTACCCCCAAAAACACAGTGTGTCAAAAACTTGAGCCATAAACTATGTATAGGTACAAAAAGTTGTGAAATAAACTAAACATATATTCAGCATGTCAAGTACATATTGTACAACATATATATACATTATATACGTGTATATAAATAGTAGTTTTAATATCAGCTAAAAAGAATCTCCCGCATTTAAGGGGTTAGGCCACTCTAGAATTTTCGAAAAATCGGTTTTTTTTCTTCTTGGAAATGACTCATTAGTGTTTATAGAATGCTGTCCCAAAAGATTATGGCAGACAAAAATTTGTAAATGCCCCATTTTCGAATTTTAATGGGAGGCCGCCCGTTCAGCAGGGAACCTCTCTTATGTGCGCTTCGGTAAATGTACTGAGAAGGGTCAAAGCAGGTATACGGCAGATATTATTGAAGGTATTTTTCACCTGGCTAGACTAAGGGTTTATGTCATTCAATTTCGTCTCATAAATAGACAACAAGCGTCTCTTTCAGTCAATTCGGCATTGCCAAGCATTTGAAGAGGACGTTATTCGAAGAGCAGTTTTTCCCGTGACAATCGTACAAATTTCCGTTTTTTTCCATACGTTCTTAGTTGGTTGCTAAAATGAGTGATGAAATAGTGTATCGTGATAAGAAAGGAGTAAAATTGACATCGGGCACCAGCAAGAGAGCCAGGGCATCTCGAAGAAGACCATTGAATCGGTATCAGTTAGAGACACCAGATGATTCGAACGTCAGCATATCCGCCAAAAAATTGAAGCAATCAAGTGATTCATATGATATAGAAGTGAATGCAGCTTTTGGTTATCGTTTAATAAACTTCATTGCAGTTTTTTCTGCTCTTTCAGAAGTTGTAGTTTGTAAAGTAGGTGCATCACAAGTGAAATTTACCGAAAGTGGCAACCGCGGTTTGGGATTGAAATTAGTAGTGTCCTGTGATAGTTCTGACAAAACTGAGATACCGAGTTGTCCATTTGTTGACAAAGGCTATGAAATCAATCGTAGACTTGTAATTGCCATGCGATTGCTTGGAGTTGGTTTACACGGAATAAAAAAGTTTTGTACTTTCATGGAGTTACCTCAACCAATTTTTCATTCGTTCTATGATAAAGTTGTCAAAACATTATCCATAGCAACAGATACGGTTTGCAAGAACAGTATGATGAGAGCTGTGCAGGAAGAAAAAGCTATTTCTATTGAAAAAGGTGAAAACGGAATTATAGTCTCAGGTGATGGTTCGTGGAGGAAACGTGGATTTATATCCTTGTATGGCTTAGTGAGTCTTATTGGCAATAATTGCGGAAAAATCGTAGATTGTGTGGTAAAATCTGAATACTGTAAGGCCTGTGAGTATTGGAATACCAAACAAGATACCGAAGAATATGCGGAATGGGCAGAAAACCATGCGAGTGAATATGATATAAATCACAACGGATCAGCTGGAAAAATGGAAGTCGATGGAATGGTTAAAATGTTTCGGCGCTCTGAAACTTTGTACCAGGTCAAATACGCTTATTATATTGGTGACAGTGATTCTAAGACTCTCAAAGGCATTATAGATGCAAAGCCATACAAAAATTTGACAGTCATCAAGAAAGAGTATAGATCACGTGCAGAAGCAAATGGGCACCCGCCTCCGTAATTTGAAGAAAAAGGTAAAGGGTCTCGGTGGGAGGGGCCAATTGACTGGAAAACTTATTGATGAACTATCTATTTTTTACGGATTAGCCATTCGTAGAAACTGTGATTCAGTTGATAAAATGAGGAACAGTATATGGGCTATACTAGATCATAAATTATCTACTGATGCCAAACCACAGCACGACAAATGTTCGATCAGAGAGGATTCATGGTGTTCATGGCAACGGGCTAAAGCTACAAATAGTTTGGCTGAATATAAACACAAGCCAGCTCTTCCACCCGCGCAGAAAAAGTAGTCTAGGATGGAGTCCCGGATGGAGTCCAGGATGGAGTCCCGGATGGAATCTTGGCAGTCCAGGATCGAGTCCCGGATGGAATCTTGGCAGTCCAGGATGGAGTACCGGATGGAGTCTCAGATGGTGACGCCGACTCCGGCTTTTAATCGGATCCCGGAGTCGGCGGACTCTATCCTGGATGATCCGTGAATCTCGGCTGTCCAATGACAGAATCCATCCTGGTGTCCATTATGGATTCTCACCTGGACTGTCTTACACTCCATCATGGACTCCATCCTGGACGATCCGGGTGTCCACCAGGAGGTTCACACCAGGACCAGACCGTGTCCACCTTGGGCACCTTGGTGTCCAGACGATCCATGTTGGACCACTCTTATTACGTCAACGGAGAGTAAGTCTCTCGTGTGTAGTCGAACTCAAAACAGCTTTCCAGTCTTACATACGCTCAGGCTTCAAGTCACTTGCGAGAAACGCTTCGACCGCTCGCCATCTAGCGGAGTATTGTGTATCCGTGTTTCGCATGATGCCACTAGATGGCAAACGGACGCACCGTTTCTCGCAAGTGCTTTACTGAGTTTAACTACACACGAGGGGTCCAACCTCCGTTGACGTAATAAGAGTAGTCCAAAATGGATCGTCTGGACACCAAGGTGCCCAAGGTAGGCGCAGTCTGGTCCTGGTGTCAACCTCCTGGTGGACACCCGGATCGTCCAGGATGGAGTCCAGGATGGAGTCCAGGATGGATTCTTCGGTCGGACAGCCGAGATTCCATGGACCGTCCAGGGTGGAGTCTGGGATGGACGGCGAGACCGTCCCGGCGGGAATCCAAAATGGGCACCAGGATGGATACTGCATCGGACAGCCGAGATTCGCGAACCGTTCAGGATGGAGTCCGGGATGGACTGCAAGACAGTCTAGGGGAGAATTCATAATGGACACCAAGATGGATTCTCCCATTGGACAGCCGAGATTCACGGGTCGTCCAGGATGGAGTCCAGGATGGACTGTAAGACAGTCCAGGTATCCATAATGGACACCAGGATGGATTCTCCCACTGGACAGCCGAGATTGGCGGATCGTCCAGGATGGAGTCCGAGATGGACTGTAAGACAGTCCAGGTGAGAATCCATTATGGACACCAGGATGGATTCTGCCATCGGACAGCCGAGATTCACGCGTCATCCCGGATGTAGTCCGGGATGACTGTATGACAGTCCAAGTGAGAATCCATAATGGACACCAGGATGGATTCTGTCATTGGACAGCCGAGATTCACGGATCATCCAGGATAGAGTCCGCCGACTCCGGGATCCGATTAAAAGCCGGAGTCGGTGGACACCATCTGAGACTCCATCCGGTACTCCATCCTGGACTGCCAAGATTCCATCCGGAACTCCATCCTGGACTGCCAAGATTCCATCCGAGACTCCATCCTGGACTACTTTTTTCTGCGCGGGACAGACAGGCTTAACCTATAAGACCGGAGAGCCCGGTCACCAACTACACCAAAGCCACAACACAAGGGAACACAGTATTTATTTTGTCAACCAACAAATATACAGATAATTGTAAATAAAGCAAGAGATCACAAACTCAACATCGATTGAAACTGTAAAATAAAAATAATGGTTCTGAAGAGGCCCTGATCAGGGTGAAACGTAAACCAAAAATTAAAATTAAAAAAAATCATAAGCCGTCATTCGCCGAAGCACCTCATACCACATATCATCCATAAACGGCTAAAGCAACTCTCAACAATCATAACATTTTGAACATATTATTCTAATACATTTTTCGTAAGACGAGAAACCGACAAATTTCTTTCAAAATTAATAAAAACTGTGTGAAGATTTGCGGACAATCTTATTTTCTAAGGTGCTAAAAATTGAATTTATATTTGACTGCATATATCAGAAAAAAGTTCACTCTCTTCCTGCTGTCATTTAGAAAATATATCCACCAAATAAAAGTCATAACTGGCAGCAGAAAGTAATAAGGCACTTAGAAAGAATAGCGTAGCTTATAAAACCTTTTTACTCGGCATTTGATTAATTAATCTTGCCAATGAAATAATTTTCCTAATTAGAAGTCGTTATAGAGATAATATACTCGGGGGGCTTAGGAGCAGAAATAGTTGCAGTTGTAGCAGCATCAGCAGAAGCAGAAGCAGCAATAGAATCTCGTGCAGGAAAAAAGCAATTCCAAGGGAAAATAATAAATGTTGGAGGAGGGTGCGTCTTCTTGACTTGAAAGGCGGTGCCGGCTAGTTGGGAGGCTATTCAACTTCTCTCCTGCTCATCTCAAGCCATTCCTCACTACTTCGCTATCCCTCTCGTCTACTGACGTTTTGATGCACACTGTAGACGCGAATTTACAATCTACACGGAAAAAAAAAGTTTGGTTGTGGCAACAACGTTTTCGATTTGCTGTACACAATTTCTAAAAAATTTGTTGCCTCAACCATATCGAATAGTAACCTCAACTATTCACGATTAGTTCTCGATTGGATTCCCTAGCGGATCCGAGCAACCGTCATTTTGTGGTTGCTTTACGGTCACATACAAGTAACCGTCATTATGAGGTTCATTTCCAGTTGTTTTACCGTAAAACAACTGTAATGTAACCGACAAAGCGACCGTTCTTTTGGAACAGAAAAGAACCCGATTGCAACTGCAAAGCGACCAATGTTTTAACCAAAAACAAACTTTAAAGTAACGCAGAAGTAACCGACAGTTTGTTAAAAGTTGTTTTTCGGTTATTTGAAAGATCTTCATATAACCGAATAGTAACCCGAAACGGAACATTGAGTTCATTACGGGTCACTTTACGGTTCACTTTACGGTTACCCGCCGGTCACTAGGTTCCTTCTCGGTTATTCTGGAATGATTTTTTGTTCCATAACGACCGGTCACTCTTCGGTTATTTTGCGGTTCTTCAGATCCGCTAGGGTTAGTTAGGTTAACTAATCCAATCGTTGGGACTACCACTCGAACAGTTGGGACTACCATTCGAATCGTCGGTAATATCATTCGAATCGTTGATATTACCATTTGAGTAGCTAGGGAAATGGAATAATCGATTGGTTGTGTCAACTCATTTCTTGGTTATGGCAACTAATCTTTTTTTTTCCATGTACGTTGATTCTGAAACGCGTTTTGTGCCTTCCATTGGGAAAGCGAAGAGAAGACAAAATATTTTACGAAAAGGGTAGTGCGGGAATAAGAGATGGAAGTAATTTGCAAGGAAATGCTTTGTATGAGGACTATTTAAAGAGCCAGAGTCCAAAAAATCTTCATATTCATATTCAAATTTGGTGTTTTCATTCTCAGTTGTGTTTATATCATCAGATCTATTTTTACTTAAAATGAATGTAGAAGCCAATTATTTTATTCAGTAGTTTTGTCATTCATTTTTTAGGTAAATGCGACAAAATATGAAAATTCTAAGATATCTTATAAAACTTCAAGAATAATAGTTCTAAATAGTTTCTTCTACCAACTGAATATTTAGTTAGTAAGATGTTTAACTGATTCAATCGACTAAATGAATTATATATTAAGATGAGAATTTTTCTCTAGATTTTAAGGTTACAAATATTTTAGGCAATTGCTGAAATTTATATTACTTAACTGTTTATTATATTACTATCTGTTATTTATACATTTGTGGATGAGGTTGACAAACTAAGTTCTATTTAATCAAATAAGTTTCGAAAATGTTTAGTAGTACAATCGATTATTGATTTAATTACTTAAATACATCGTGAAAAAAAAGTTATCTGCAATGTTATTCAGTAATGGATATTTAGAGTAACCGCTAGAATTTATATTGCCAACATTGAATATAACGTCTTCTGATTTAACTATAAAAAATGAAGTAGTGTTGAGATCGGAGAAAATCTTATGACCAATCCTCATTAATCTCTAATCAAGAGACGCGGCAGCGTGATAAGTACATTTACCTCTCTACTTTACCGACCGACAAGACGCTGCCGCAGTATCTTTTACACAAAGCAACTCGTTTTGGCCACTTTTATTTGAGGTTAATATGTTAAATTGAGAAAATGATAGCGTTTTGAAGCTTTTTTTAGGTATAATCAGATACTGCAGCTAGAAATACTTCGTTTGAGACCAAAACGACCTTCGTACCTTCCCTCAGTGCAGTGATATCGTGATTTGTATATCGAAACTTCTCTGAAATATTCTAAAAAATTCAGTCATTTTTCGCAGGACCGTGAACCTAGCTTTTTCGCAGGACCGTGAACCTAATTTTCGCATGACCTCGATCCTAGGGTTGCTTGGAAGATGGCGATCGAACAAGCACGCTGATTTTATAATCCGATTTATATTCCGATTTCTATACCATTTATAGTAAAATAAAAATCAAAAAAGTGAGGAAAAATAAAAGTGCTCGTCGGTGAGTCAATCCGGAGGAAGACTGGCTTCGTCAGAGTTGCTGCTATCATCTGGAAAAGAAATAACTGGCCAAAGAACTTTGCTGGCGGTTCGCAATTCCACGTGGCCTTCCCGGCAACCTTTTATATTGAGGAAGGTTGATCGTGTTTCTTCTGATGTTCTGTATATAAATTTACGATTACTTATCTGTTCTTTGATTTCTCTATTTATTTTTTCTTAAATTTATTTCTTATTCTTAAATCCTCTGAGTTGCGTTAAGAGAATATATATCCATATATATTTAGGTTAAGGACGAGGAGGTTAGGGAGTATGGCAGCTATTCCTCCTCCAAATAACGAATTCCCGCGTGGGGCAGAAAAAACGAATAGTAGCATTAGGGCAGTAGTCTGCTTTAGAAGCCGAAAAAAAAGCGTTTTTTCAGCAATTTTTTTGAAAGGGAAGGAAATGATTGCGGTAAACGAAATTTTGAGACGATAGAGTATTATATTCAAGCTCTAAAAAACAATTTTTATTATTAAAAATTATTGAAATTTTCCAAAGTAGTAACGATTTTTTCTGGGGCGCCTGGAGTCTGGACTTGTAAATCGGTGCCGGTGATGGAGGTCGTGCGATGCATCTGAAACAGTCGAACCAAATTTTTTTTTAATTTTTATAAGTTCCTTTTCTATTTGAACTAAAAAAGTTGGACAAAAGTACGATTTAAATTACTTGTTTTGCAACTTAAAGTGAATTTTTTTTTCAAAAAAGTGAATTTTTTTTTCAAACTTCGAAAAAATTTGGAATTTCATCATTTCTTCGGTATTTTTTTAATTCATATAGAAAAGCAACTTATAAAAATTAAAAAAAAATTTGGTTCGACTGTTTCAGATGCATCGCACGACCTCCATCACCGGCACCGATTTACAAGTCCAGACTCCAGGGGCCCCAGAAAAATCGTTACAACTTTGGAAAATTTCAATAATTTTTAATAATAAAAATTGTTTTTTAAAGCTTGAATATAATACTCTATCGTCTCAAAATTTCGTTTACCGCAATCATTTCCTTCCCTTTCAAAAAAATTGCTGAAAAAACGCTTTTTTTCGGCTTCTAAAGCAGACTACTGCCTTAGTGACAAATATAACAAGGGTGCTATTATGGAGATTATTGTAGGATCGCAAGATCATTCAGGTGTGAAAAGGAAATCAACGAGTGATGATAGCGAGCAGCATCAGAAACTCAAACTGAAAATAACTAATATTGAGGATATTAAAAACCGGAGAGCGTCATGATTCCACTCTCGAGTACACTAGGAGATGGTAGGGACAACTTCCCGGAGCGAGAGAATCGGTACACAGCTAAGAGGGTTGCCCCGTTTGTGGTCCTCATTACACAAATGAACAACAAGGACGCCGAGAACTCGACTGCGGGTGCGGTTGGCAAGCTCCACCCCATGGTGATCGGTAAACGTTTAATGTCTTTAGAAGGTTTTATAGAGACCAAAAGTAAGGGGAAAAATCTGGTAGAAGTGGCTTTCTCCACGTATCAAGTGGCTAACAAGCTAGTTAACTCGCAAGAGAAAATCCTCCCAAGAACTTGGCGGGCCTATATACCGGATAGCAGACTTTCAAGGATTGGCGTTGACAAAGATGTAGGACTGTCATTATCGGAGAATGAAATACGGGAAGGCATAGAGTGGTTCGGCTCACCTTTTAAGATTATTAGACTCGAAAAAATTCTAAGATTGGACAGTAAAAACGCGAATTCTTTGGTACCGACGACCTCAGTAAAGATTTGGTTTGACGGAAACGAACTTCCGGAAATGATCTCGATATATCGAATGAGAATTAAGATTTTACCGTTCCAACCAAAAATCAAAAGATGTAACAATTGTCAAAGGTTCGGCCATATCTCAAAACATTGTCGTGGAGGAACTCGATGTGTGTCTTGCGCGGGCAGTCACCATAGCGACGTTTGCAGATCACTTAGAGCCGTTTGTGCCAATTGTGGAGGCGGACACGTAGCCAGTGACGTCACTTGCGAGATTTTTATAAAAGAAAAAATAGTGAACAGAGTCATGGCTCATAGAAATTTAGGTAGACGTGACGCTGAACTGATTATTCGAAATAACAAACTCTCCAATGTTTATAGGACTGACGCATGGCTGGAGCAAAAGGGTACCAACCCTGGCTTTGAAGGCTACGAGAAAAATTATTGGATACCTTCTCCTGCTGCAGGAGAGGTTTGGGGAGATTCTTTCCCTCCTCTCCCATCGAGAAACGTAAGCTGCGATCTTCTTTCGCCTCCTTCGAAGACGAAGAAAAATACAGGCAAGAATGCTCTCTTAACACGTCGTAAGGTCCCCAAAAAGGTTCCCACTGCCCCTTACGAGAACCCGGAGGTCAGTTTACAGGAACAGGAAGACCAACTGACGGAATGTACTAACGGTTTGGGTGAGAAAGAGACTCTCTCTCCCCCTTTCCCCACTAGTTCTCCTCTAAAGATCGAAGCAAAGGCTCAAGTCCATAAAGATATGGACTCACAAAAAACAAATCCCTTAGATATTTCGAGTGTAAAAAGTCCACTGAACTGGAGTTGTCCGGTAGTTGAGGACTTAGATAAACTTTTTCCGGCGGTAAATTTTACTTTGTATAAGAATCAATCTCAGTCTGACTTGATGGAGGAGATAGAAGAATCAGGAAGCGATAATACAGTTCCAAGTGAAGATCTGTAGCTTAGACCTTGAGTGTTGCGTGTGTTCTGTGAGCTTTGCTTTCTCCTCTCAGCCGCTCGTTTCTCCTGGTCTCTTCTTCTGTTTTCAACCTCCTTTTTTTCGCTTTTAAGGCGCGTTGGATAACTTAGTATTAAAGCAATGGAACTGTAGGCGTCTTCGCGGCAAAGCTTTTGAATTTCCGCCTCTTACAAAGGATACTGATGTCTTACTGCTATCAGAGACCTGGTTGCAAGAAGACCACAAAATCAATATTTCGAATTTTAAACTAATTAGAACGAATCGTGATGACAATGAAGTAGGGGGAGGTGTTGCGATTGCAATTAAATCTCATATTTGTTTTGAAAATGTTACTCTTCCATTTGACAAATGGGATAGTTCAGAAATTGAAGCGGTGGCAATAGCTGTGCCCCTAAAAGATGGGAAAAAATTATTTATTGTTAGCACCTATAGAGCGCCTAAATTCTCTACCAATGTTAGGTCGTGGAATTTTTTCTTTTCTGAGTTACACAATTTGAGTAAAGGTAACTTCTTATTTATTGGCGGTGATCTAAATGCACACTCCCCGGATTGGGGTAATAGATCTTTTAACACCTCTGGTAGGAGTTTGGGTAAGTATTAAAATACTCAAATTTGGTCTGGTTAAACGACGGTGCTCCAACTCATATGTCCTCAAGTGGAAAGTTTAATGTCTTAGATTTATCTATAGTTAGTTCCAATCTTGCTAGTCAATGTTGCTGGTCGGTCACGGATGACTTATTTAGTAGTGATCATTTTGTGATCTTGGTAACTATTAACAAAACTCTGCCGGAATCTAAAGATGTCCGCCCACACTTTAAAAATAATAAAATAGATTGGAAGAAATTTTCGGAATTATTAAAATCTAAAAAAGGATATGACTCTATTTCTTCTTCAAATGTGGTTAATTGTTATAATTCTATGTTCAATAACATTAAATCATCTCTCATTGAATCAGAGGCATCAATAGTAACTAAAATTAATAATTCTCGTAGGAGATTCAGTCGTCCTAAGTCGTGGTGGAACAAGGCATGTGTTGATGCACATAATAAACGTAAGAAGCCTTCTTAAATTGGAAAGATGAAAAAAACTTTAAAAACTTGGAAATGTGGTGTAAAATCGATGGTGATGCTAAATCGGTTTTTAAGCAGGAAAAATCAGACGCGTTTAAGTGTTTTGCGGGAAGTATAAACCCTGATATGCCAATTGCCAAAGCTTGGGATACGATGAGAAGATTTAGTGGTGTTAACCCTGCTCCTTCTATAACCTCATCTAAAGAAAAAGAAAATAGTATCATAAAGTATATAGATAACCTTGCTTTGCCCTCTCCAATTAGCTTTGCCCCTGATATATGTTTGATAAATTCGCGTCCAGTAATACAGGGCATATGGATTCCGTGTACTGGAGATGAACTACGAACTATCATAGGGAGATTGAAAAGTAAATCTGCTGCTGGTAGAGATATAATAAGTAATGAGATAATTAAAAATATGCCTGATAATATCCTGGAATCTACCGCACAGGTATTTAATAAGTTAACGTGCAATGGCACCATTCCGGTAGAGTGGAACCAATATGAAGTTTGTTTACTCCCGAAACCTGCGAATAAAGGGTGGAGACCGATCTCTCTAGCTTCTTGTTTGTTAAAGGTATTTGAACGTGTTATCAAGAATAGACTAGAGTATTTTTTGGAAACTGAATTAGTTATTCCTCCGACTCAATTTGGGTTCCGAAAATCGCGTTCTTGCATAGATAATATTGCAATTTTCACAACAGACGTATATAATTCGTTCGCTAAGGGAGAGGTTGTTGGTGCATTATTTTTAGATCTGGAGGGCGCTTACGACAATGTCATTCCGGCTAAATTAATAGAAAATCTAGCGAAATTACGACTGCCTGGGTTCATTTTGCAAATAATTAAAAAACTGATTGCGAAGAGAAATGCAAATTTTTATGTAAATGGCTCATTCGTTGCTAGTCGAGATATAACGAAAGGTCTTTCACAAGGAACGGTCCTCAGCCCTTGCCTTTTTAATATATATTTACGGAAAATTAATGATCATATTGGGGAAAACTGCTACTCGTTGCAGTACGCTGATGACATCGTTCTTTATTCAAGGGAACGAGATGTCAGTAAGTGCATTCGTAATTTGGAAGCTGGGATAAGCGAACTTTCTTCTTGGCTAAAACCCCGGGGGCTTAATATCAAGAGTCGCGGTAGCGACTCGACGCCAAGTTAAAAAAGAAATTAATGTTGCCTTCACACTACGATTTGTCTGTCTGACTGGACGGGCTGTTACTCCTGGCGCGACGGTCGCTACTGCTACTCTATTTATTCGGAAGGCGGCCACTCACCGGCCGTTTTCAAATTATAACTCGAATTATATTTGACCACACGTCGAGAACGGAAGATGTGTCAGGTTCAATATTTTTTATTTTTTTTTCTCTTTCAAATGAGACCTGCGGCAAGGAAATCTGTTTCTTTAATGCTGATATCTGGCATCTTAGTAATTCTCGCCGAGCGACTTTATGTTCCTCCCGTACGGCCGCACTCACACAACTTTAAATGTCCCAACCTATATTTGCCGACGTATTATCTCTGACCACATGTCGCGAACGAAAAATGTATCATGATCAATATTTTCTATTTTTTTTTTTCTTTCGAATGAGACCAGTCACAAGAAAATCGGTTCATTTACCGCTGATATCTGGTCTTTTCAAAGTTTTTCATTTTTAACGCACTCACACAATCTCGATTCACGTATTCACGTACACACATTATATAGAAGCGCCGCGCGCAGGCGCGAGTGGCGGCTCGCGAGCAACCAGTGTGTGACGTCACACAGTCGGCAGCGGTTCCGTCAGTCAGCGCGTGTTGCACAGCCGACATCATCAAGAGTCGCGGTAGCGACTCGACGCGAAGTGTACATTTTTAATGAGTAATAGAACTCACATGCATCACCCATTACTTTTTTAATGAGTAATGGAACTCACATCCATCACCGTTTTTTAAATTAATGGGTAATGAACGTGCTAATGGATATATGATAGTCCCATTACTTTAGAAAAATTTGCTTATTAAATAAATATATAAATAAATAAATCGGAAAATCGTTCAAAAAGTTAATAAATAAGTAGATGAATAGCAAAATCGTTCGAAAAATTGAAAAATAAATGAATAAATATAATATCATTAGAAGTCTGCGGTTAAAACAGGTCGCGATAGACGGGCGATTTCTCAGAGACGAACTATCCGGATACCTGAAAATCTTAGCAATAGTCATTTGCGACATGTTGCATTTCTAACTTTTGACTAACTTTTAACTAACTTCTAACTTTTGACTAACTTTTAACTAACTTCTAGCTTTTGATTAACTTTTGACTAACTTCTAACTTTTGACTAACTTCTAACCTTTGACTAATTTCGAACATTTGACTAACTTTTGACTAACTTCTAACCTTTGACTAATTTCGAACATTTGACTAACTTCTAACTCTTGACTAATTTCTAACTTTTGACTAACTTCTAACTTTTGACTAATTTCTAACATTTGACTATCTTTCAACTAACTTCTAACTTTTGACTAACATCTAACTTTTGACTAATTTCGAACATTTCACTAACTTTTGACTAACTTCTAACCTTTGACTAATTTCAAACCTTTGACTAATTTCGAACCTTTGACTAATTTCGAACATTTGACTAACTTGACTAACTTCTAACTTTTGACTAACTTCTAACTTTTGACTAACTTTTAACTAACTTCTAACTTTTGACTAACTTTTAACTAACTTCTAGCTTTTGACTAACTTTTGACTAACTTCTAACTTTTGACTAACTTTTAATTAACTTCTAACCTTTGACTAATTTCGAACATTTCACTAACTTTTGACTAACTTCTAACCTTTGACTAATTTCAAACCTTTGACTAATTTCGAACCTTTGACTAATTTCGAACATTTGACTAACTTTTGACTAACTTGACTAACTTCTAACTTTTGACTAACTTCTAACTTTTGACTAACTTCTAACTTTTGACTAACTTCTAACTTTTGACTAACTTCTAACTTTTGACTAACTTCTAACTTTTGACTAACTTCTAACTTTTGACTAACTTCTAACTTTTGACTAACTTCTAACTTTTGACTAATTTCTAACTTTTGACTAATTTCTAACATTTGACTAACTTTCAACTAACTTCTAACTTTTGACTAATTTCTAACTTTTGACAAACTTCTAACTTTTGACTAATTTCTAACATTTGACTAATTTCTAACATTTGACTAATTTCTAACATTTTACTAACTTCTAACTTTTGACTAACTTCTAACTTTTGACTAATTTCTAACATTTGACTAACTTTCAACTAACTTCTAACTTTTGACCTTTGACTAACTTTTGTCTAACTACTAACTTCTTTTGACAAACTGTTGACTAACTTCTAACTTTTTATTAATTTCTAACATTTGACTAACTTTCAACTAACTTCTAACTTTACACTAATTTCCAACTTTTGACTAACTTTTCAGTTACTTTTAACTTTTGACTAACTTCTGACTTTTAAAAGTTAAAAGTTAGTTAGTAGGTAGTCATCAGTTGGTGAAAAGTTAGTAGTCAGTCAAAAGCTAGAAGTTAGTTGAAAGCAGAGTTGTGAAATTTTTAATGTGAAAATAATGCATAATTTTTTATGAAAAAAATTGATAATGGAACTCGAATCCACTACTCATTACTTTATTAATGAGCAACGGAGCAGAGGTCCATCACCCATTACTTTATTAGTGAGTAATGGAGCAGAGGTCCATCACCCATTACTTTTTGCTTCCCCATAGAAGAAGCTTTTTCATGAAATTTTTTTTTCGAGATTTTCATGTCAGTACACTCAGAATGGGCCAAAACGTCGAGAAAAGTGATTTAGAAAAAAATGTCTGTATGTATTGTCTGTGTGTGTGTGTATGTTACACGATCGAAAAATGTAAACCTTTATAACTCGGGAATGCATTGAGATATCAAGCTGAAATTTGGACAATAGATAGAGGGATCAAGCCTCATCGTTCATACAGATGTTTGTTAAAGTCCACTTCATCGTTAAATTATTACGCGTTTTTTAATTTTTTGAAAAATGTCTGTTTACTCGATAACTCTTTCAATTTTCGAGATTTTGATCTTAAAATTGGTATGAATGTGAGCTTTCATACGCCGGTGATCGCTATTGAATTTGGTTAAGATCGGTTGAACCATTAAAATTTTATGATGTTTTGAATTTTTCAACAAATTGACATTATCGCTCTATTGTAACTTTTGCAAAACTTCAGATAGCGAGCTCAAATTTTGAATAAAAATGAAACAATATTCAGCCATTATATATGTATAATTTAGTGACGAACGGTATGAAATTTTTGATTTTATGGAATGTTGAATTATTTTAAAAAATATACATTATCACATTCGCTTTCGGCAACGCTCTAATAATAACGAAATAGAAAAACGAATCCACAACATGTATATTTATCTAATTAAAACAAGGATGCAATGTAGAACCTTGCACATTGCTTCCTCATTATTTTTCGCGTTTTACAAAGCTTCCTCTATGAGGAAGCTAAAAATGGAATAACATACTTCCTCATAGAGGTAGCTTACTCATTAATAAAGTAATGGGTAATGGATGTGTGTTCCATTACTCATTAATAAAGTGATGGGTAATGGATCCGAATTCCATTACTCATTAATAAAGTAATGGATAGTGGATCCGAATTCCATACTCCATTTTTTTCGTAAAAAATAATGCATTATTTTCACATTAAAAATTTCACAACTCTAATTCAGATCAAACTACTAGGCAGATTGGAATGGTTGACATCTCATTTTCTTCTTCATGAAAAGATACACCGGCTAAATAAAGCAAATGTTATTAAAAGGTGATATTTTTTCAGTGACACAATTATTAATAAATAAATGTTATGCTATTTTCTAAATCAGTGATTAACTTTGCTTTCAGAATGAAAAAAAAAATAGTTTGCTCCATTTAGCCGGTGTATCTTTTCATGAAGAAGAAAATGAGATGCCAACCATTCCAATCTGCCTAGTAGTTTCATCTGAATCATGCGCAGAATGGAAAACCTAAGAACTTTGCTTAAGATAATATTGAAAAGCATATGCAAGTCAGACGACAGTAAAAAATCCTTTCATCGAGCACCAACAATATAGTGCATTGGGCATTTTTATATGCAATAGGATTTGGATGATATTGAATTTCCAAAATCAATTTTTTTTACCTGACTCCTTCCCCTTAAACTATAAACCATTGTTAAATTGGCAGACTATTGGGAGAAACTATTGAACTACACTATTGAGATAAAAGTACACTATTAGAAGGAACTGTTGCGTCTAGAACTATACAATAGTTTACAATTGAAGAACTACTGAATAGTTCTACTGAATACGTGCAAAAAATTAGCTGAATGACAAGATTTTGGAGGAATGAAGTATAAGAAATTTCGATGAGTCAGATGTTTATGTTTTTTCTAGATAGATGGACGTGATTGTCAACGATTTAGACGGTGGTTTGATAATGGTACCAGATGGAGTGGCACTTTCTTTACTTTCGGAACCACTTTTCTCTCTGACCCAGGATGCCCTTTCGGTTGTACTACAACTGGAGCTCGCTTGTGCCAACTACGCATTTCTTCCATTTGCAATGAGAGCATTGCATCCGTCGATGTTGGATGATGGTATCATCCTAAGTCTGATATCATCAAGAGTTGCGGTAGCGACTCGACGCCAAGTTAAAAACGAAATTAATGTTGCTGTCACACGACAATTTCTCTGTCTGTATATATATAATGGAATGCCTCACCTCCGACGAGATTTCGAGTCTATAGAAATTTTGGTTTCATTGAATGTTTTGAGTTTGCAAAGTTAGACAAGAATTCTTGTAGAATTCTTATTGCTGCCTCTGTTCTTTGTAAACATGCAGGATACATTTAGTAGTGTCTACTTACCTTCATTTACTGTTCATTGTACATGAACTTTTTAATCAATACACAGATATAACTAAAACATGTGTTCTCATTATTTTTTTAAATTACGTTTTGACTTTCAAAAAGAGAGCAAATAACACCAAAAATGTTTTCCCAAAACAAAAATGGTACGCCAAGTTAAAAAAATTGCTTTCAAAAAAATTGCTGACAAACAAAATTCCTTGCAAAAATATTAAACCAAATCCAATATATTAGCCAAGTTAAACTCGCTACAAAAAAAACTTGGTGTGCCAGGGACTAGCTCCCGTACATAGTCCATTAGCCAACATAAACTCGCTACAAAAAAAACTTGGCGTCCCAGCGACTAGCTCCCGTACATAGTCCATTGAAGTTAGGACGGGAGGCCAACGGACCTCTAAAAATGACCCTCTAAAAATGGCTCGCCCCTTGGCCAGGGCGGATGGGGGGGGGGGGGGTCATTTGCTATTTTGACTCTCGTTCTATTCAAAACAATCAAAATAGCGAATGGCTAAAATAGCGAATTTCATAATGATGGCCATTCTAGATTCCGATGTTCATTATTCTAAAATTCGCTATTCATGTTTTTAAGGGTACCACGTGGGCGTGCGGGGGGGGGGGATGATCATTCGCTATTTTGACTCTCATTCTATTCACAGCAATCAAAATAGCGAATTTCATAATGATGACCATTCTAGATTCAGTCAAGAGTCGCGGTAGCGACTCGACGCCAAGTTAAAAATAGTATATTATGCAACAAGGGCGTAAAATGCGATTTTACACACGAGCGCGATCACGCGAGTGGGTAAAACGTACGCCCGAGTCGCATACGACATTTTTTAGCATGACGTGCGTAAAATTCGCATTGTGTTTAGGGGAATACAACGCGGGGGTCCAGGGGCGAAGCCCCGGTGGGGTGCAGGGGTGAAGCCCCTGCTGGGGTCCAGGGGCGAAGCCCTGGTCGGGTGCAGGGGTGAAGCCCCTGCTGGGGTCCAGGGGCGAAGCCCTGGTCGGGTGCAGGGGTGAAGCCCCTGCTGGGGTCCAGGGGCGAAGCCCCGGTGGGGGGTTGGGGGGGCGAAGCCCCCCCACTGAAGACAGAAATAGATTTATTATGCATTCGCAAAAAAGACAGAACGTGTTTAATTGTGAGTAAACTTTGTTTATAACTATAATTACTTTATTTGGTAATATAATTATTAATTATAGCATAGATGAAAGAAAAGTAAAAATAATTTTTTTATTTTACGCACACTGTTTCATAAAGTTGCATTTTACGCACTCATATGGGTGTGTAAAAACGAATTTTACGCACACTATGCTAAAAAGAAATTAATGTTGCCTTCACACTACGATTTGTCTGTTTGATCTTGACTGGACGGGCTTTCTCCTGACGCGACGATCCCTACTGCTACTCTATTTCTTCCGAAGGCGGCCATGATTATTATCCTGAAATTCGCTATTCGTGTTTTTAAGGGTACCGCCTGGGCAGAGGGGGGGATCATTCGCTGTTTTGACCCTCATTCTATTCAAAGCAATCAAAATAGCGAATTTCATAATGAAAGCCATTCTAGATTCAGATGTTCACCCTGGCAATTTGTGTCACCGTAGTGTTAACCGGAAATAACTGAAGTTAACCGACATTTTAACCGAGGAAAGATAAGTCTCGATTAGCCCACTATTTCAGCAGTTTTAACCGACAATTTAACCGATTAAAAACGTTTCGTTCGGTTTAATTGTCAGTTAAAATCGGTTAAATTCACCAAGCAAAATTGAGTTTTATTAATTCGGTAAGAATGTCGGTTACTATCGGTTAATTCACCAGTAAAAATCGCTTAAAAAATAACAATTTCGGTTAAAAGGTCAGTTAAACTGGGTGAAAACGAGGGTTAATCGAGACTGGTTAAAACACCGGTTAAAAAGTCGGTGACACTGTTTGCCAGGGCATTATTCTGAAATTCAGAAATTCGTTACTTTAGCCATTCGCTATTTTGACCCCCACCGCACCGACAGTTCGAAGAATAATAATCTTTCAAAGATTTATATATATTAAGATATTATTAGATTAAATGAGGTCAAAAGAAAGTAGGGATACAAACTGATAAATTAGATAAAAGTAATGAATAAGGTACGATATGCAACTTGAGCTCACTCTGCAGGTTCGGTAATACGAAACACGAAATATCATTAGGAATTGTTTTCTCCCGCACTTACTTCAATGGACTATGTACGGGAGCTAGTCGCTGGGACGCCAAGTTTTTTTTGTAGCGAGTTTATGTTGGCTAATGGACTATGTACGGGAGCTAGTCCCTGGCACACCAAGTTTTTTTTGTAGCGAGTTTAACTTGGCTAATATATTGGATTTGTTTTAATATTTTTGCAAGGAATTTTGTTTGTCAGCAATTTTTTTGAAAGCAATTTTTTTAACTTGGCGTACCATTTTTGTTTTGGGAAAACATTTTTGGTGTTATCTCTGTATCTAAGTCAAAATTTATGTTATTTTCCAGAAGATATTTAATGGAAGACAACTTGACTGTTAAATGGAATGGTTTGATCTTGCGTAGATCACATAACTGCAAATTCTTGGGGGTCACTTTAGACTCAAAATTGAACTGGAAATCTCACGTCAACGAGGTCAAAAGTAAAACTCTTCAGGCTATTAACGTTCTTAAGACGTTGGCTCACAAATCGTGGGGCTCATACCCAGCTACCTCTCTTCTTGTTTATAAGGGATTGATTCGCTCAAGATTAGAATGGGGTTTTTTTTGTTCTCATTCGGCTAATCGCTCGATTGTGGCTAAACTAGAAAAAACTCAGTTTGCGGCTCTTAGATTGGTACTAGGAATTTTTTAGACCCACTCCTACAAACATTCTTCTAGATCTGACTAATGAACAATCTATTTGGTTCAGAGCTGAATTATTGACAATTAGATTTCTGGCCAGAGTATATTCTATGAAAGGTCACCCATTGATTCCAAAATTGAAATTTTACGAAGAAAAAAGTATGAGATCTATAAATATACCGGCTTATACTAAGTCATTTCTATATCTTATTTGGACTCAGATACAGGATAAAATAATAGATTGGTATAGGTCCGATCTTCTCCCTTGCTTCTAAATCCCATTAAAGCCTCAAGTAAAGGCTATTATTCCGAACACTAATATGAAAAATATAATGATGTCGAATGATCATAAAGAAATGAATTGTTTGTTTGATAGCTTAATTAATAAAGATTATAATGGTTGGCTTCGGGTTTTTACTGATGGCTCGAAGAATAATGACAAGGAAGTTGTTGGCTTCGCTTTCTGCATTCCAGAGTTGAAAGTTGATAGCTCCTTTAGGATAGATAATAGGGCGAATATCTTTGAGGCAGAAGCGTTTGCTATCTTAGAAGCTCTCAAATGGTTAAAAAGGAACGCCTCTTCACGAAGTACTATTATTTGCTCAGATTCTCTAAGTGTTCTTCTGGCTCTAAATCACGCTGAAGTTAGAAACAAATGTCACCCGCTTATCTTGGAAATAAAATCACTGCATAATAGAATCTCTTTTAAAGACAGAAGAATAGAATTTCTTTGGGTTCCCTCACATCGCGGTATCATTGGCAACGAGCTTGCTGACGGCCTCGCAGTTCGAGCTGCGATTTCTGGGGTACTTAAGGATTATAAGGCCGTACATAAATCGATTTCGAAGATATTATCTGAGGATTTTAAATTAAAAGAAATTAATTATATTAATTCATTATTTGAACTCAAGGGTCGGAATTATGACGCTGTCAGGAACAAAAACTCAAGTTCTGCTTGGTTTACTAGTAGTAATTTATCTAAAGAAACAATTACGTTTATTAATAGGCTTAAGTCAAGGCACATTGGTTCTAATGAGCATCTTTATAGAATAGGATTAGTCGATTCTCCTGGCTGCCCGTGCGGGGTGGAGGTGCAGTCGGTAAACCATGTATATTGGAACTGTGATAGAACCGAAAGCAGCACTATTAAGTTAACAAAAGAATTAATTAAAAATGGTATATTTCCTCCGTACGAGATAACCAGTCTTGCCTTTTCACCTTCTCCTAAGATAATAAATCTCATATTTAAATTTCCTCAGGATATTAAAGAAATCTGTCTTTTGACGTATTCATAGATATAATCAATCTGTGATTTGCCTGTGATATTACTTTAGTATTTGTATTGAGTTTATAAATGTTAATTAGTAATAAGTATATCTAATCGCAACTCAGAGGATTGAGATATTAAATTGTTTCACTTCTATATTTTCAAATATTACCGCGTTTTTCATATCAACCTTCCTATTGTGGATAACTTTGGCGCTGCTATATAAAATGTAGCAAGGCTGCCAACATATGATGTTACGAGCCAATACCACTCGTTTTTAGTATGAGTTGAACAGACTCTGGTTGGTCCGTTTACTTTTGCTGCCTAGCGAATAGAAATTCGTGTCTGAGGAGCGGGAAAATAATTATGAATTTAAACTACTCAATCACTCAAATAAAACACAATTTAATTTAAACACTTTTAGTTTTAATAACTACTTCGATATTACTAAACACTTTTACATAAATACACTAAATTTCATATTGTACCGCATATTTCAGCACGTTAACTTTTATTTAATTTAATACACAGATATTATTTAAAACACCGAATTTATAAACACTTTTGTAAGAACACTCTACCGTACTTCGATGCGCGACACGAAGTACTAAATTCCGGAGCGATGTTAAAAGCGCGAACGTTGTCATGAGACTATCTCTTCGACGCCGTGACTCTTCGAAACTCAATTTCCTCCCCTAGAGATAGTGTTTCTGTGATTGGTTAGAAGTTAAGAAGTGGGGTTTTGAAGTAAGGGTAGAAGACGCGCGTGGGCCCAAGCGACTGAGGGTCGCACGGTCCCAGCGCGGGTACCGCGAGAAGGCCTGGAAGACTCAAGGGCCAGCGTCCTTCGTGACATGAAACAGAAGGGTCTTCGCGACTCGCTACGGACCTCCGGTGGTAGTAAAACATTTGGCGACCAGCTTCCATCAGCGTGTGGTCGAGTACCGAGGTCCGTGGATTGAAGATTTCTTTGTGGAAAACTCGAAGAGATTTATAGCTGTTCTGGCTAACGTTAAATTCGAGATAAGTCGTGTTCAAGAGAGGCACTTCTTTAATCCTCCTTTTCGTTTTTGAGTCACGTCGTTTTGAAGATACTCGCATTTTCGTTTTTACAATACCTACACGTGTGCTGCAGAACTCCTTATCCTTATGCTGGTACTATTACATTACAATATTCAACTTATACAATAGCTAGATATATTCTGAAGGTAGATGTATTCTTTCCTCTGGAGCTCTTCAGATTATTAATGTTCTTGGCATTCGCCCAAGCTCTCGGGGAAACCAGAGTAAAACCCGAGAGAGAACATATTCTTAATTAATAGTATGTACACAAATATACAAGTACTTATCAATAACTATATTCTAAAACATATTATTTAATTTGTAGGTCTGTGTCAGAGTAACGGGCAGCTCGTAAACGGTTGAATTTATATTTCAAATATTGCGCCGATGCTGGCAGATACGTGCCGAGCGTGCGCTCGTCACAATGATGCTATTGAAGCGACGTTATATCAAGAATTGGAACTAAAATTGAAAGGCATTGAGCTGTGATGAGCTGAGGTATAGAGCGTTATCACTATATCGGATTTTATCATAAGCTACATTACCTGGAGTCTCCCGGTATAGTAGAACGCTGTTATTAAGGACTCGCGCAGCGCGAATCACTCTTTTAAATTAACGCAGCATGCCTCAGCTACAACTTTCTCCTCAACTCACATAATTTAACGTACAGTTTCCTGTAAAACATTGTATTTATGTTTGAGCACGTTCTTCATAAATCACCCAAAAATGAAACCTCGTTCCCAGGGTTTTCTAACAATAAAACTCAAGAGCCCTAGCAAGTCGTGTCACCGCAATTTTACCGCAATTAACCCCTAGTTCACCAAAAAACGACTGACGTCGTTTTGTGCAAAAATGTTACGGCAAATCACTGCAAAACGACCGATATTATTTCATACTCGATCGGTCGTTTTCCGGCTAGTTGACGAAAAAACGACCGCAAAACGACCGACCTTATTTCATGCTTGATCAGTCGTTTTACGTTTAACGACCGAAAAACGACTGCAAAACGACCGACCTTTTTTCATTTTTAAATATTAATTAAATATTATTAAATTAATAAATGCACGGAACATGAAAATATGTGCGTGCTCCTAAAATATCGGATTTGGAGAAAAAAAAAAAAAATTAGTCACGTCTGCAGGTCTCGAACCTGCAACCTTCGGATTACTAGCCGAGTCAAAGTCAAAGTCAAAATATATTTATTAACAGATAACAAATAGTTATACATACATTCATATGTGTTTACAATGGTTTTAATTTGAAGTACCTGCTGCCGCTTAACCTTCACTTATGTTATTTTGGATATAATCCTTATGATCTAGTAGTTAACAGTTTAATGGTATGCAGTAACTTATTCTAATTTTTATAAAAGTAACAGGAAAACAAACGAAAAACCTGTTTTATAGAAATTGCCATATGGAAGAGCTTCCATCTTATCCTAGGATATAATTATTATCACTTTGTTGTAAGTTAGCTAATAGGAACTAATTTATAGTATTTATTTCATTGACGGAATACAGGTAAGTTTTGGTACGGAAGTTTGTATTTTAACCTATATGGCGCATTGTGTTCTTTTATTCTAGTGATATTTTTTAGTAATTTGTTATTACTTAATTGGGTAGTGTAAAACTTTTGGGAGAGTTTGTACAGTGAGGTTCAGGTGAAACTAGACACCCAGCGAAGCGCGCGCTTGGGAACTCTCAAATCTTATTGGCTGCGGCCTTTCACCGGCAGTGCTCCTCAACGCAGTGGCTCCCACGTCCTCGTGTAGCGTCGGAGAGGGCTGAAGAGATAGATCGATAGATAGATGGCTTTATTAAGAGTGGCATGGTAGGGAGATAGGGACGCTACAAAGATGCGTCTTCGCGCGTCATCAGGTGCGTTTTAACGCACCTGAAAAAAAAAGTATCCTGGCACCGATGGTATACCCATTTTCCGAGTATCCAGATTTTATTCTCCAAGATACATTGAACTACACTGAAAAAAAATGTCATTGATTCAATAAATCCATCGTTTGCGGGCTGCCAAAAAGAAGTATTTTTGAATTAACTTTAGTTCTTATTCGTTCAATCCCTTTCAACATTGAAATAATAAAATATTATTTTGCTTATTTTAGAGTTATTGTTTGGATCTCGTATGGAATTGGAGGAATTAGAATTCAAATTAAGTTGATACCACTTGTTTTTGGCAGCCCGCAAACGATGGATTTATTGAATCAATTAAATTTTTTTTCAGTGTAATTATCGCAAAAAAATGTAAACGATTCTGTAAGTTAAAAAAATGATTGTCCGAAGCATAATGGGCATAAAAAAGAAAAATCGTAAATCTGGAAATCAGGCGTGATTCTTAGATTTACAATTTTTCTTTTTTTTTTCTTTCATTTTTTTGGTTATCGACAATGCTCCTCCTAATGTGTAGTTACTTCGGTTCCAAAATAAACTGGATAGCTTATCGCACAGAAATCGTATTTGTAAGGTCGATAATGGAAGTTCAAAAAAAAAATCGTACAGGAAGAAACGCGGAAACGTTAAATTTCACTGATGCTTGACATTTTTATGTCCTTACATTCGTCTACGATCCAACTACAATTTTATTATTATTATTTATTTGTCAACCGCAAGATCCTTTTTGCAAAAATACAGGAAAAAACAATAGAAAAATATTCCATAAAGATTAATATTAACATCGTCGACATTAGTCATATTATTTATCGCAGAAAAATTATGCGTTCACGCAAAAAAAATGAAAACTCCTCTCTTGCTTTTCATTTTTTATTTAATTCCACCAGTATTCAAACGCTCCGAGATTTATTCGACGACCGAAAATATTAGATATTTTTTGGGTATACTATGCAGCCCTGATTTTAGCGGTACCAAATTTCTGGGAACTGCTATCTTGCCCCGGAATGTCTGGTAAGCCCCCTTTCTTTTAGTACTTCTGTAAAATGTCATCAATTGAAACTGGTCGCATTACAACTGCTGGCTCTACACTTGCACAAAATTTAGTTTTGTACTTACTTCGTGCGTGAGACAAAAATACAGCATTCTGAGTGATAAAAGTCCTCTGTTATACTTGGCTAGGCACAACCCTTTCATTAATAAACAAGTCGACGTAGTGGCGGTGCAAGTACTGCACGATTTTTTTTAAGCTTTTCTTCAAGAAGAATGCTAAAGGGGTCTTTTACGAATGAGAATACAAAGAAACGAAATAAACGAGATAAAACAAAACAACTTATTAATTGGATTAGTTAAACAACAATAGTTTTGTCAGTGCGCCATCGATTTCACTACATTCCTAGCATCGTGTTTAGATAGTATTTTTCGCTAGGAGCAACAGTTTTGAAAATAAATACGTTCAAATCGGAGACGACACCGCTTCCACGAGGATTACTTCAAAAGTTTTGCACCTACAACAAAGTTCAACAACACATTTTCTACTGTAAACAATGCAAGGAATCACAAAAAAAAGAAGAAAGTCAATAACTTGTTAATTGCATTAGTTACAAAATAATTCGTCGCTTAAAAACAGTAATTTTTTCGGGTGATTTTTTTTAATAGAAAAGCAGTGTTACCATCGATTTCAACGTGTTTTATTTTAAAACTATTGCTTCTAGCGAAAAAAACATAACGATATTTTCCACTCAAAACGATGCAAGTAATGCATTACAATCAATTACACACCGATAAAGTTATAGTTGTTAAAAATAAGAAACGAATTGTTGTCTAATTAACGCAAATAACAAGTTAATAACGTTTGACTTACTTTTCTTTTTTCCTGGCATAGTTCACAGTAAGAAAGGTCGAGATCAACTTATTTGTAGAAGCAAGACTTTTAAAGTAATCTGCGTGGAAACTGTATCGAAAATGATTTCGACGTACTTTTTCCAATCTATTGCTTCTAGGGGAAAATATCAAATAAAGTTTTCCTCTTAAAACGGTGCAAGGAATGCAATAAAATGAATTGTGGACGAATAAAATGTTTTTTTTTAAATAACCGACGAATTGTTGTCCAACTAATGCAATTAACAAATAATAAGCTTTTAACTTGTTTGTCTGTATTCCTTGCTTCGTTTAAAGTAAAAAAGACCTTAATCATCTTTTTCATACGAGTAAGACTTTAAAAGTAATCTGCGATTTCGACAATTTTACTTTTAATAGTATTGCTTCTACCGAAAAATACCAAACAATGTTTTTCTCTTAAAACCGTGCAAAGAATGGAGTGAAATAAATTGCACACCGATAAAATGATTGCTGTTGAAAATAAGCAACAAATTTTTGTCTAATTAATGCAATTAACAAGTTACTAGCTTTTTAATTGTTTTTATTTGGCCTTGCATAGTTCAGACTAAGAAAGGTCGTAATCAACTGTTTTCTAAAACCAAGACTTCTAGAGTAATCTGCTTGACGGCTGAGGCACCACCGATTTCAATGCATGTTATTCTAAAACTATTGGGTATAGCGGAAAATACCAAAGTGCATTTTCTTCTTAAAACGGTGAAAGAAATAGAGTGCAATCCATTTCACACCGATAATATAATTGTTGTTAAAAATAAGCAAAAAATTCTTGCCTTATTAATGCAATTAAGGATAATTAACTTTCAACGAGTTTGCATCGATTCATTACTATTTTTGCAGTAAAAAAGATCTTGTTTAACTTTTTTGTAGGAGTAAGACTTTGCCTTGAATTTCAACGTAATTATTTTCAATAGTAGTACTTGCAGCGAAAAAAACCAAGGGACGTTTTCCTCCCAGAACGATGCAAGGAATACAGGGGAATCAATTGCAGACCGATAAATTTATTGTTGTTGAAAATAAGTATTAACTTTTAATTTGTTTATCTTTATTCATTGCATACTTTAGAGTAAAAAATAACGTCATAACGTAGAAGCTGTGTTGCCATGAATTTCGACGCAAATATTTTCAAAACTATTGCTTCTAGTGGAAAATACCTTACGACGTTTTCCACTAAAAAATGGGAAAGGAACGCAGTAAAATCAGTTGTGGATCGATGAAATGATTGTTCTTAAAAATAAGCAGAAAATTGTTGTCTAACAAATGCAATTAACACGTTATTAACTTTTAACTTGATTGCAGTCATTTTATCGGTGCGCAATTAATTTCACTGCATTCCTTTCCCATTTTTTAGTGGAAAACGTCCTTTAGTATTTTCCGCTAGAAGGAATAGTTTTTAAAATAAATACTTCGAAATCAATGGCGACACAGCTTCCACGCAGGTTACATTAAAAGTCTAACTCCTACAAAAAAGTTTATCACGACATTTCTTACTCTAAACTATGCAAGGAATAAAGGAAAATCAGTTAAAAGTTAATAACTTGTTAATTGCATTAGATATACAACAATTTGTTGCTTATTTTAGTGCATTCCTTGCACAATATTAAGAGGAAAACGTCTTTTGGTATTTTCCACTAGAAGCAATACCTTCGAAAATAATCACGACGAAATCCGTTGCGACTTAACACCCACGCAGATAACTCTAAAAGTCTTATCCCTACAAAAAAGTTTAACAGGACCTTTTTCACTTTAAACTATGCAAGGAATAAATAAATATAAGTTAAAAGTTAATAACTTGTTAATTGCATTAGTTAGACAACAATTTGTTGCTTATTTTCAACAACAATCATTGTATGGGTGCGCATTTGATTTTACTGCATTCCTTGCACAATATTAAGAGGAAAACGTCTTTTGGTATTTTTCACTAGAAGCAATACTTTCTAAAATAATCACGTCGAAATCCGTTGCGATTCAACACCCACGCAGATAACTCTAAAAGTCTTATCCCTACTAAAAAGTTTAACAGGACCTTTTTCACTTTAAACTATGCAAGGAATAAATAAATATAAGTTAAAAGTTAATAATTTGTTAATTGCATTAGTTAGACAACAATTTGTTGCTTATTTTCAACAACAATCATTTTATCGGTACGCAATTGATTTTACTGCATTCCTTGCACAATATTAAGAGGAAAACGTCTTTTGGTATTTTTCACTAGAAGCAATACTTTCTAAAATAATCACGTCGAAATCCGTTGCGACTCAACACCCACGCAGATAACTCTAAAAGTCTTATCCCTACTAAAAAGTTTAACAGGACCTTTTTCACTTTAAGCTATGCAAGGAATAAATAAATATAAGTTAAAAGTTAATAATTTGTTAATTGCATTAGTTAGACAACAATTTGATGCTTATTTTCAACAACAATCATTTTATGGATACGCAATTGATTTTAGTGCATTCCTCGCACAATATTAAGAGGAAAATGTCTTTTGGTATTTTTCACTAGAAGCAATACTTTCGAAAATAATCACGTCGAAATCCGTTGAGACTTAACACCCACGCAGATAACTCTAAAAGTCTTATCCCTACTCAAAAGTTTAACAGGACCTTTTTCACTTTAAACTATGCAAGGAATAAATAAATATAAGTTAAAAGTTAATAACTTGTTAATTGCATTAGTTAGACAACAATTTGTTGCTTATTTTCAACAACAATCATTTTATCGGTACGCAATTGATTTTTCTGTTTTCCTTGCACCATTTAAGAGGATAACGTACTTTGGTATTTTTCACTAGGAGCAATAATTTTGGAAATAATAATTTCGAAATCGGTTGCGACACAACACCCACGCAGATTACTCTAAAAGTCTTGCTCCTACAAATAAGTTGATTACGACTTTTTTTTACTCTAATCTATGCAAGGAATGTAGTAAAATCAATTGCGGACAGATAAAATAATTGTTGCTGAAAATAAGCAACAAATTATTATCTAACTAACCGACAGCAGTGGACGTGCGGTCAGTGTGTGGCTTCGGCGGTCCCCAGAGTTAAGCAGCATTGTTTGCGGTCATAACTTGGATGGGGAGCGGGAGGCAGTTTTTCTGAGTTTCCAATGTATTCTCATACAGTAGAAATTCAGTAAAAATAAAGCTAACTGTATCGGCCAGGTTTTCCGCAGTTTCCCTGTGCCCTCGTGCAAATGCGATACAGTAGTGCATTAGGATGAGTGGCTGCGGACAACACTCTAGAGGGGTCTCTATGAAGGAACGGGGAAAAGTGGAGAGGGGAAACGTAAAAGCCTGAAGAAGGCATACGAAAGAAGCCGATAATTATTATCTAACTAATGCAATCAACAAGTTATTAACTTTTAACTTATATTTATTTATCCCTTGCATAGTTTATAGTGAAAAAGGTCCTGTTAAACTTTTTTGTAGGGATAAGACTTTTACAGTTATTTGCGTGGGTGTTGAGTCGCAACGGATTTCGACGTGATCATTTTCGAAAGTATTGCTTCTAGTGAAAAATACCAAAAGACGTTTTTCTCTTAGTATTGTGCAAGGAATGCAATAAAATCAATTGCGTACCGATAAAATGATTGTTGTTGAAAATACGCAACAAATTGTTGTCTAACTAATGCAATTAACAAGTTATTAACTTTTAACTTATATTTATTTATTCCTTGCATAGTTTAAAGTGAAAAAGGTCCTGTTAAACTTTTGAGTAGGGATAAGACTTTTAGAGTTATCTGCGTGGGTGTTGAGTCGCAACGGATTTCGACATGATTATTTTAGAAAGTATTGCTTCTAGTGAAAAATACCAAAAGACGTTTTCCTCTTAATATTGTGCAAGGAATGCAGTAAAATCAATTGCGTACCGATAAAATGATTGTTGTTGAAAATAAGCAACAAATTGTTGTCTAACTAATGCAATTAACAAGTTATTAACTTTTAACTTATAATTATTTATTCCTTGCATAGTTTAAAGTGAAAAAGGTCCTGTTAAACTTTTGAGTAGGGATAAGACTTTTCGAGTTATCTGCGTGGGTGTTGAGTCGCAACCGATTTCAACGTGATTATTTTCGAAAGTATTACTTCTAGTGAAAAATACCAAAAGACGTTTTCCTCTTAATATTGTGCAAGGAATGCAGTAAAATCAATTGCGTATCCATAAAATGATTGTTGTTGAAAATAAGCAACAAATTGTTGTCTAACTAATGCAATTAACAAGTTATTAACTTTTAACTTATATTTATTTATTCCTTGCATAGCTTAAAGTGAAAAAGGTCCTGTTAAACTTTTTTGTAGGGATAAGACTTTTAGATTTGTCTGCGTGGGTGTTGAGTCGCAACCGATTTCAACGTGATTATTTTCAAAAGTATTACTTCTAGTGAAAAATACTAAAGGACATTTTTCTCCTGAAATTGTGCAACGAATGCAGTAAAATCAATTGCGTACCGATAAAATAATTATTGTTGGAAATAAGCAACAAATTGTTGTATAACTAATGCAATTAACAAGTTATTAACTTTTAACTGTTTTATCTTTATTCCTTGCACAGTTTAGAGTAAAAAATATCGTGATAAACTTTTTTGTAGGAGTTAGACTTTTAATGTAACCTGCGTCGAAGCTGTGTCGCCATTGATTTCGACGTATTTATTTTAAAAACTATTGCTTTTAGCGGAAAATACTAAAGGACGTTTTCCTCTTAAAACGGTGCAAGAAATGTTGTGAAATTAATTGCGCACCGATAACATTATTGCAAACAAGTTAAAAATGAATAACCTGTTAATTGCTTTAGGTAGACAACAATTTGTTGCTTATTTTCAAGAACAAACATTTTATCGATCCGCACTGATTATTCGGCATTCCTTGTATCATTTTAAGAGGAAAACGTGCTTTGCTATTTTTCACTAGAAGCAATACTTCTGAAAATGATCACGTCGAAATCGTTTGCGACACAACACCTACGCAGATTACTCTAAAAGTCTTGTCCCTACAAAAAAGTTAAAGAGGACTTTTTTACTTTTAACTATGCAAGGAATAAAGGAAAACAAGTTAAAACTTAATTACTTGTGAATTGCATTATTTAGACAACAATTTGATGTCTATTTTCAACAAAAATCATTTTATCTCTGCAAAATTAGTTTTCTGCATTCCTTGCAACATTTTAAGAGGAAAACGTGCTTCGGTATTTTTTACTAGAAGTAATACTTTTGAAAATAATCACGTCGAAATCGGTTACGATTAAACACCCACGCTGATTACTCTAAATGTCTTGTCCCTACAAAAAAGATGAACAGGACCTTTGTCGCTTCAAAATGTGCAAGAAATAAAGAAAATCAAGTTACAAGTCAATAAATTGTTCATTGCATTAGCTAAACAACAATTTGTTGCTTAAAAATAATCATTTGATCTGTTGAATTTTATTGAGTAGAAAAGCTCTTGTTGGGGTAAGACGTTTAAGGTAATCCTCGTGGAAGATGTGCTTCCACCGATCTTAAAGTTTATTTTCAAAATTATTGCTTTCAGCAGAACAATACTAAAGGACGTATTCGTCTGAAAACGTTGCAAAGAAGGTAGTCAAATTAATAAAGAACCGACAAAATGATAGTTGTTGAAAATGAGCAACAAATTCTTGACTATCTAATGTAATTAGCAAGTTATTAACTTTTTACTTGTTTGTTTCGATTCCTTGCATTTTGTTGTGTAGAAAAGGTCGTGTTTAACTTTTTCGTAGGGGCTAGATTCTTAGAGTAATCTGCGTGGGAGTTGTGTCGTCACCGATTTCATTTTGTTTATTTTAAAAACTATTGTTTGAAGTGAAAAACGCTAAAGGACGTTTTTTCTCAAAACGATGCAATTAAGGTAGTCTGAGCACATTGACTGACGTCGCATAAGTTCGAGGGAGTTTAAGAGAGAATTACGAACAGTTCTCGATAAGATAAAAATTTGAAAAAAAAATCAAGCATATGGAAGGTGCTAAAGAGATTACTTTGGACGATAATAATTTTAAAAATGTTATTAACAAATTACTAAAATAAAGAATTGTTCAACAAAATACCCGGTAACCCAATTTTTTTTGTAATGAAAGTGATCTTTTCATTTTTTTGCATACGTATAAATTTTTTCAGAATTTTGTGTGATGTTTGAAAATCGCGTTTTTTTTATGTTAAAATAAAAAATCAGAGAAAATTCTGTAAAAAATTCATACGTATGCAGAAAATTAAAAGAATCATTTTTATAACAAAAACGAAATTAGTTTGCCGGATGTATTGTTGAACAATTATTTATTTCAGGGATTTGTTAATAACATTATTTAAATTATTATTGTCCAAAGTGAACTCTTTAGCACCTCCCATATCCTTGATTTTTTTCAGATTTTTATCTCTTCGAGAACTGTTCGTAATTCGCTCTCAAACTCTCTCGAACTTATGCGACGTCAGTCAATGTGCTCAGACTACCTTCATACACTGAAATCAATCCCGCACCGGCAAAATTATTGTTGCTGAAAATTAGCAATTAATTATCGTTTAACTTATGCAATTAACATGTATTTAACTTTCAACTTGTTTATCTTAATTCCTTGCATTTTTTGCGTAGTAAAGGTCTTGTTGCACTTTTTTGTAGGGGCAAGATTTTAATAGTTATCCTCGTGGAAGCTGTGTCGCCACCGATTCCGATGTGTTTATTTTTAATATGTTTTAGCAAAAAATACTGAAGGACTTTTTGCTTTCTAAACTATGCAGCGAATGCAGTGAAAGTACTTTTTTTATTTTTTTTATTTATCTAGTAGCATCTATTATTTTTTTTTATTCTTATTTTAAAGATTTTTATTTCCGAAAAATTGTTGCTGACTGCAAAACTGTTGCAGCATTAACAAAATTTTGGTAGCATTGATAGAATCGCAAAAAAAGCGTTCTTAACTCGTAAACCTAAAAAAAAGGTTTATTACGCGAACAGATGAGAAGGTACAGCTGGCACTATTTTTTTTAAATGACTGAAAAAAATGACTGCTTTTTTCAGGATCATTGGAAGAATGAAAAATAAAAATAGTCATTACTAGATAATAAAAAAATGAAAAATGAGCTTCAGAGAATTAATAATTATGCGAATGAATAATTAGAAATAATGCGAAAATTAGAAAAATGATTTCCAACTGTTCAGGATAATTGAAAAAAAAAATAGTCTCCACTAGATAATTAAAAATGAAAAGATCTGCCTTCAAGATTAATTCATTTAAAGCAGAGTTAGAAAGTTAGGGCTGTTGTTACTATAAAATTTGCTAGTGCATAATTCTTCAGGGTTATTATTAGTTGAAACTGTTGCTTCTATCGAAGAATGCAAAAAGATTTTTTCTCAAAACCATGCAGGAAATGCAGTAAAATAAATGGCCACTGATAAAATGATTATTGTTGAAAATAGGCAACAACATTTATTATTTAACTAAAATTATTAAAAAGTAATTAAGTTAAAAATTGTTTATCTTAATTACTTGCATTTTTTATATTAAAAAAGGTTTTTTCAATTTGTCTTATGAGCAAGATTTTTCGAGAAATCCCCGTGCGAGTTGTGTCGCCAACCCTGGCGTCATTTTTATTATGGAAGACTTTTATCTAGACGGAAATGCCATAGGACCTTTTATTATAGTAACGATGCAAGAAATAAGTAAAGATAATTCCACGTTGTTAATTATTAAAAACGCTTACTATTAATTATTAACTAATATTGTAATAATCTTAATCAAACTCAAAGCAGGTGATATTACCACCATACGGGTAATTTGTAATGTTGCTATGATTGCCCTTTGATACATTGGTACATCACTATTGATAAGACATCAGAAATGAACAAAACTAATTTTTAGCATTCATGCTACGCTTGAGTGTGTTCGGGCTTCGTGAATTCGTAGTCGGTCGGGCCCGCCGATTCCCTCTCTTCGAAGCCTCTCCTTCCATGCCACCGTTTGCCGAGCTCGGAAGCCGAACGGGCAAGCGACGCGGCTGAGAACCGTCGCTTTGACGCGCACGCGCCTGTCGGGTGTCTAGTTTCACCTGAACCTCACTGTATATGAATTCATTTATTGTCTCGAGTTTTGCGTCTCCGTGTGAATCTGCTATTCTAGTATACCTATCCCGATTTAATATTAGTCTAAGGCACTTATTTTGAAAAACCTGAAGGGGTTTTACATTGGTCATAACTGCGCTGCACCAGACTGGGGCAGCATATGTTATGATGGGTCTAAGCATAGTTATATATAGGAGTCTTTTGTTTTCTTGACTTAGCGCAGAGTCTTTGAGCATGAGTGGGTAAAGTTTCCTCATTACGCCATAGGCTTTAGTTATGGAGTTCCTGATATGTTTTTTGTAAGTTAATTTACTATCTAGGTGAATGCCTAGGTACTTGACACTTGAGATGGTAGGTATACCTTGCTTGTATACCGTAATTTTGTTGAAGATTTTTGTGTCCTTGAACTTCCGTGTGAATATTATTGCTTCGGTTTTCTGAGTATTTAGTTGAATTTTCCAGTGAGTATAGAATTTTTCAAGCATATACATGTGTGTTTGTATCTGTTTGGCTGCAACTACCGCACTGAATGAGTGCGTATATATTGCTGTGTTGTCTGCGAATAATGCTAGCTTCGTTTTTTCAAATGCAATTATATCATTAAGGTATAAGTTAAAGAGGACTGGACCAAGAACGGACCCCTGAGGAACACCTGCGTTAATATTTTTTAGGATAGAATTGTGATTATTAATTACTACTTGAAAGCTCCTGTTCGTCATATACGAATGTATAAGCTTGATTATTGTATCCGGGTAACCTTGTTTGAGCATTTTGTAAATTAGACCATCAATCCACACCTTGTCAAAAGCTTTTTGAATGTCTAGTAGCAACATTACTGTGACTTTGTTCATGTTGAAGTGCGAGCTTATATCGTTAACTATTCTAACTACTTGTTGTACAGTATTATGACCTGTTCTGAATCCGAACTGTACATCTTGTGTGAGCTTGTGTTTTACTTCGTGTGTTTTTATTCTGGCCAGTATGATTTTTTCTGTAAGTTTACCTAGTGCTGGTAGCAGACTGATTGGCCTGTAGCTGTCTGGCGACGACTTATCTTTTTGGGGTTTGGGTAGAGCGACTACATTTGCTATTTTCCAACTGTTTGGGAAGTGTGAAAGTTTTAGTATCGCATTAATTATGTACATAAATTGCACGATGGTTTTCCTTGAAAAGTTTTTAATTACGATATTTTGAATTTTGTCTGCACCTGGAGCTTTAAGCGACGTAAGATGATTAATCTGGCTAGCTACTTCTTTAGGTGATGTTAAGAATTTACTCCAGTCGTTTGAGGGAAGTTCATTTTGGTGTGTCATAAAGTTATGGACAGTTTCGATTATTGTGTTTTGCTCTAGAGTGTTGTTAGTCAAATTTATTTTATGGACAGATTCAAAACTTTCTGCTAGCATGTCTGCCTTTTCTTTATCCGTAATTGCTATATTATTATTTTTTGTAAGTGTTGGAATGGTTTCATAGGTGTTCTTAAGGTTTTTTGCTAGCTTCCATAAGGACCCGTCCTTGATATTGAGTTTGCTGAGTTTCTTGGTCCATTGAGAATTATAATGCTCTTTTATATTATTTTGAACTAGATCTGTCAGTACTTTAAGAATTATTTTGTCCATCGCAAGTCCTGAGTGTTGCCAAACCTTACGCGCTTTATTCCGTTGTTTAATTAAAAGAGTAATTTCTTGTGGCAGAGGCCAGTTATCGCAGCAGACTTTAATCGTTTTTATGGATTTGTGTATGCTTTTGCTAATAGCTGCCGAAAAGTCTATGACTTCCTTTTCGAGAATATCAATTCTATCTATTTTGTTGTTAATACTAATACTTGCATCTAATTGTGCTCTAAATTTTTTCCAGTCTGCATTTTTATAGTCTAGTGCGTGACGTTCTATATTATTAAGTCTTAGGTTGCCTAGCGAAAAGAAAATGGGGTTGTGGTCAGAGTTCAGTTCACTCAGAGATTCGAGCTTTGATATATTTCTTACGTTTTTGTAAATAAGAATATCTATTGTGGTGGGCGTCATATTATTGGTTGGATAGTGCGTTGGGGTGTCAGTGTGTATGACTATGCAGTTGTTGGCTTCTGAATAGTCTCTTATGGTGATGCCATTTCTGTTGTTGATATGACAGTTCCAATCAGAATGGCGTGCATTGAGGTCACCTACGAGTATAACTTTGGTGGATATATTGAACAAGTTGTCTAGATCTTGTTTTTTAATAACATTTGTGGGTCTGTTATAAGCAGCAATAATTACTGTATTGTTTGCAAGTTCTATGCATAAATGTTCAATTGATATACCTTGATTTGAACTTTTAATTCTATGACTGATATCGTTTCTTATAATGATAGCCACGCCACCGCCGCCATTATCTCTGTCTTTACGTATGATTGTATAGTTTCTAATTTTAATCTTTACATTAGCTTTCAGTCTTGTTTCATTTACTAAAAGAATACCCATATCTTTGGTTTTTAGGAAATCTATTACCTCAGCTACTTTTGACCTTAGTCCATTAGCATTCCAGCTTACAATATTTATTTTATCCATTGTTTTCTAGCTTCGAACAGAATGTATAGAAAACTTGGAATTTTTCAAGACCTGAAGTGCAGTGCTTCATTTGGGCATTAAGAGAGGATACTAGTGTTAACATTTTTGGAATATCAATGAGGTTACCTAGTGTTTTAAGCTCCTTAACAAGAGACATAAAATCATTAATACTGTTTGCATCATTGCTGGGAGTTTTGTTGTCTGCGTTGTTAAGCTGGCTGTTGCTGTTGTTGTTGGTATCTCCTTGTGGTGGTCCTGCTGGGGTACTGAGATGCACTTGAGTCCAGTAATTGCTGACAGGACCCGCAGCATTTTTTAGTCTTGGAAACTGGATTAAGTCCTGCGGATGAGGTGGAGATGTATCTTGTCTATCCATTCTTGTCGTTGAGTTTTTTGTAGTATTTTTCCTGTTCGCAGTCATACTTGACAATATGTCAAGGTAGACTTGGCAATTGGTAGAATTTGCAGGATGATCCCCTGCGCAGTTAGCACATTTCGCTGGTGTTGATTTTGGCTTGACGCAGTCCTTCGTAAGGTGGGGTTCAGCACATTTCAGGCACTTTGGTGAGCATCGACAGTTGGAAGTAGCATGACGCCACTCTTGGCATCTATGGCATTGCGTGATCTTACGCTTATTTTGGTACTTTTCCCAGTGGATTTTAGTGTGACAGACATACCTGTGTTTTTGAGCAATAGCATTGAGTGTAGTGTTGTTTTTAGCTACTACCATGTACAGCGGGTTAATTGTACTATTCATACTATTGCAAGAGATGACATCCAGGCCACCTTCGATGAGTTCAGATGTTATTTCGTTTGTGTCCATTCCCTTAATGAGACCTCGAATTACAAATGCTTTTGTTTTTTCTTGCTTGTCTGTGTAGGTGTGATATTCAATTCCCTCGTCTATGTTGGATTTGAGTGAAATGAAGTCTTCCTTTGTCGTAGTAAATATGCTGACTCTATCTTTACCATATTTGATGTGAAATTTACCTTTGACTTGAAGTGAAACTTTTTCAACAAGCGAGGAGTGATCTTCTACTGTACCGTGTAGAACGATCGGACGTGGATTACGGCTTTTGATTTTCACTGGTGTTATTACTTCTTCTTGAGATCCATCATCTGGGTCTTCCATGACATCATTGCCATCTTCTTTGTCTTGGTCGCCTAGTGGGGCAAACCTATTGTTTAGCGTTATCGAGGGCGGCTCGTGCTGGCGTCTTTTTGCAGTTGACATGTTTTCGTTATGAGCTTTCCTCTGGCTCACTGGCTTAACTATATCACTGAATAATTCGGTGTTAACCTGCTGTTGTTTTTCTGCCTCTTCCAAGGCATTGTCTTTGGCGATTGCTTCTTTGGTCACTTTGTTTTGAGGTTAGAATAACTCGTACAAGTATATTCTAAGTAATATCCTTTCAACAATAGGTATTGTTATACACAGAACTATTATAGCAGATTTGCGTATGCTCGAATGATTTTTGCACTATGCAGTAAACAATATGTTCGGAAATATACGATCGAAATCGCTACCGGTTATTGCAAGATGCGCGCCTCTCGGCGGACACGTTGCAACTCCACTAGCCGAGTGCTCTGCCTGCTCGGCCACTCAGTTCGTTAATACATGTTAAACTCATATTCCATATAAGTTATTCGCTGAAACGTATGGTAGCTTATGAGGAACGTGTGTTGATCATACTTCAACGAACTGAGTAGCCGAGTAGGCAGAGTACTGGACTGGTAAACCGAAGGTTGCAAGTTCGAGACCTACCAGCGAGACATTTTTTTTTTTTTTTTTTTGTAAATGAAAGAAGATCGGTCGTTTTACAGTCGTTAAACGTAAAACGACTGATAGAACGTGAAATGAGGTCGGTCGTTTTGCAGTCGTTTTTTCGTCAACTAGCTGGAAAAAGATCGATCGAGTATGAAATAATATCCGTCGTTTTGCAGTGATTTGCCGTAACATTTTTGCACAAAACGACGTCAGTCGTTTTTGCGGTTGTTTATCGGTGGCACGACTTGCTAGGGAGTGCACACGCCTGAACAGCGTCTCCGCGCGAGCCTGGTTAACGTCGTCGAGCGGGCCTGCTTTTTGTCAACCACACGTGCTGACCAGAGACAGACCCTTTCGCCTACTTGGGTCCTACGCTGAGACTTTCCCGCGGAACTTTCCATCCTCTTCCCCACTTTTCTTATTTTCCTCCTTTTAGCAACGAAGGACTTTGGAAGCGCACACGCTGATTTTTGAGAGTTAGTTCGAGAGCAACCAGCAACGAATAAAGATCGTTTTATTCGAGTAACGGGCAGTCTGCTATTCTTGCTGTTCGCGCATTTTCCAAATTCCTACGTTCGTGCAATAGCAGCAGTTATAAGTTTTTGTACAAGTTATCTTCGTAAAATAATTACGTTTAGTCTTATATCGCGTTATTAATAAACAGTAAATCAGTGCAAGTAAATTCGAAGACTGTGTTGGTCATTTACAAGTTCCCGGTCCCATTGCTCTATTTCTATAGTTAATTCAGCAGCGAATCCACAACGAGCGAGCGGTCGTGGATGACCAATTGGAGAGAAGCTACATCCACCAACTGCTCCGGGACGTAACAGAGCCCTCAAAGTGGCACTAACCACGTCACGATTTATATATTATCCGAACCTTGGCCGACACGATTCTGGTGGCCAGACTGGAAGAGCTTTGTTGGTCCTGAGCTGCAGTCGAATTGAGTAAAGAAGAAGAAGAAGAAGACCTCGATCCTATCCGTCGCAGGACCGGGGTTCCAACCAACCGGTATCCGAACCGCTATATATTCCCATTTTATTTTATATTGGTTGGTCTATTTCCAAACATTGAATTAGAAACAGAAGTAATGTTTAATATTTTTTGATAATTCAGTGGATGTATTCGCTCAGTTTAGAGTTTTCACTTCACGCTTACACACCAGTGAATGTTTTGATTTGATGTGAAAAGTGATAGAAAAGTGATTGCATCATTTATGTGAAAAGTGATCGAAAACAGTGATTCTATTATGTGATGGTTTTTAAGTTTTAATAAATTCAGTTATTCTTTTTTATTTATACGTTCGTGATTAGCCATTAATAAATTATTCTATCCCATCCTAACCTCATAATGTCATGTAGCAAAATACACGTTTTTTAATGAGACTATTTTATTTATACTGAATCATTAATGAGTAAAAGAAGGGTTTTGTTATTCCTACATGTGATCATTTTTATAGTGTAATAAGGTTTATTAAATTTTCATTTTTATTTTTTGCTACTTTGCAATTCACTTTCAAGCTACTAATGACATGCAGTGAAATAATGTGCCCCTTGGTGAAATTAAATATCAAAACTAAAACAGAAATAATAATAGAGTGTGCTTCAATTTATATGCATCGTAAGTTTTATTTTTTTAATAAACTTGATAAAATCAGTGGTTATTCAGTCATTAACTGAGATTTGCGTAATCCAGTTTTTTAGTGCAATCTCATAATGACACTTAACATCATCTAGCTATATTGTCTGATATTATACTAAACTCAATGACTTTCTATGTTTGTTGGTTGATTATTTACGCTTAAGGTAGTATGAGCGGAGTACCTAGTCAATAGAAAGTCCATATTTTTTATTATGGGGAAAAAGCGAAGTATCACACATTTCGCTATTTTAAAAATCACAATATAAAGAGAAAAAAATTATGAAGTGTGTGTGATGATAAGGTGTGTATATTTATAAAACGGTAGTAGTTTAAATAAGAGTGTAATTTGACTCAGATTGTCCAGCCGGCCGCCATTTGGCCAATCAAGGAACGCGTGGCTACGCTATAGTCAACTGTTTTCCGGCAGTTTGATGTGATTTTTGTAATATACATTTTTTTTTCTAAATTTAAGTAGAATAATAAAGTCACCTAGAAAAGACATGAAAGCTGTCAGTCTTAATTATATGCAGGTCCTGAAATAATAACGATAACACACATCACACGATATTAATCAAAATGATCTGTATTGTTAATTTTGTAATTCTCCATGAAAAAAAAACCTACAATTTTTATCTTGATATTTATACCATTTTTTATGTGGCAGTATTTTTTGGATTCTGACTCTGATTTTGAGGATTTTATGAGGATTTTGAGGAGACTTATAATCTCAATTCTATAAATGTTCTAATTTGGAAAGATCGTTGTAGTTTATAGTAGAAAACTTAAACTAAATCAATGCTTTATTATTATTAATTATTTGAAAAACACATTACTTTTATAAAATGTTATTCTCTTTGGATGAACCAAGGATTGATGATTCAATATAGACTTTGCAAAAGTGTTGAAATCCCCCCAAAACACACAATGTGTATAAAAATTGAGACAAGAACATTTACGTGAGTGGTATCAATACCCCGACAAAAAACAGTGTGTCAAAAACTAGAGCCATAAAAAATATATCGGCACAAAAACTTGTGAAATAAACTAAAAATATCTGTAGCAAGTCAAGTACATGTTGTTCAACATATATATATATATATACTAGGATTTTATTGTGGCTCGCGCGCTGCGCGCGCTCGCAACCGCCCCCTACCCAAGGGTGCCCCCCGTAGGGTGACACCCCCCTCCCCCTCCCTCCCCCCTCCCCCTCCCCCCCCCCCCCCCCCCCCCCCCCCCCCTTCCACCAAGCCCTGAGCCCGAATTATTCTAAGTCCCTCGATTCTTGACACGGCGGCGGCGGCGGCGGCGGCGGCGGCGGCGGCGGCGGCGGCGAGATCTTTTTATAATATAGAGATATATATATATATATATATATATATATATATATATATATATATATATATATATATAGACAGTATTTTTTAAATAACCTAAAGAACATTAAATAAATAACTCAAAGAACCAAAAAAACCTAAATCATCTAAAAAGAAATTCTCACATTTAAAGGTGAAAAAATCAGTAACAAAAAAAAATCTTGCATTTTGAAGACAAAAATGCAAATGACAAAAATCGAGCAAAGATATTGGTGAAAAATAAATTTCAACATCCAAAAAAATTAAATGCAGTACTTGGCGAGTTTCTACGGTTAATATGAACATTCAATAATGATAATCTATATAGGATACTTGGCAAACTCGCCAAGTACTGCATTTAATTTTTTTGGATGTTGAAATTTATTTTTCACCAATTTCTTTTCTCGATTTTTGTCATCTGCATTTTTGTCTTCAAAATGCAAGATTTTTTTTTGTTGCTGATTTTTTCACCTTTAAATGCGAGATTTTCTTTTTAGATAATTTAGGTTCTTTTGGTTCATTATTTATGGTAAGTTATTTATTTAAGGTTCTTTAGTTTATTTAAAAAATACTGTCTATATACATATATATATATATATATATATGTATATATATATATATATATATGTATATATATATATATATATGTATATATATATATATATATATATATATATGTATTGTAACGGGACACTCTGCCATACGGAAATCCTGGCATCGAGCTCCCGCACACTCTCGCAGATATCTTGCAGACCTAGCGCTGGACACGCCCATCACGCACGAGCTCCACGCACATATACAATCATGGCGTGATAAGAGCTGGTGGGGCTCGCGGTATATAAGGCGACCGCACGCAGCAGTGATATCTCATACCTTACCCATCTTCCTTCTAGGAAACCCTCCTGTATCGTCCCGATACGAGCCCCAGCATTGCGTCTGGCTCTCGTATTACCTCTGAGCATAGCCCAGGCTCACCCGTGTGCCCCTGTATTGCACAGGCTCGCACGGTCCTTTCCCTTGAGCCAGCCCAGCTCCAGCAGGCCCTGACATTGCGTCAGCTCCTGCTGTCAAACTCTATGCTTTCCTCTATCCTAATTATATGAAATAATAAAGAGGATTTATTTGATTTATTGTTCCACCATAGTGAGCCCCAATATTGTATCTGGCTCTCACATTGGTGAAGGAATAAGTTAAATAAAAGAAATTCTTTTATTATTAGTTTATTTTTTCTAGCGACTCAAAATAATCAAAGGAGGCGTCTGAGTCGGTTTTTCCTCTATTGCGGGCCCCAATATTGCATTGGCTCTCGCATTGGTGTAGGAATCGATTGGACGAGAGTCTCTTTAATTACTATATGTTTTTGGTTTCTGATATTTTTTTTTTTATGCCAGGAATTAAACCCCAATATTGCATTGGTTCTTAATTCTTTTGACATTTGGTATCGGCCACAACCTCGTGTTGTTCCCGAATTTAGAATCAGTTATACGCAACCCCGGCTGAAATAATTAAACAGAAAGACGGATCACAAGTGCATCCGAATTGCGGGAAGAATATCGGTAGTTTTCGATCTTTTGACGATAACTACAGATATACTGTGAATTGTGTTGGCGTTGATTATCGGTGAGCGGTGAGAGACTCTCAAGCGCTTATAGAAAAACAACGTAAACACTCTCGGGCACTTGCCGCACGCGCGCGCAGCGTCACACTGCACGTACCTCAGAAGAAGCACACACCGATACGACATAAACAAGGTATTCGGCCATGCCCTCGAAAATATATAGGAATTAGCAGGCACAGATGTCAATGAACCCGTGCCTCTACTCTCTCGCAGCGTAGCTCCATGTTTTGGTTACAAATTCGAGTCTCGCGTTTCGTAATCTCGGGAATAAAAGGGTTAATCCTATGTAGCATCACACAGTCAAACTAGACTCTTACGGGCTATAATTTCTGATAGACATTTCGAGAGCACGCGTTTCCTAACGGAACTCCTGGTGATAGCCCAACACACGCGGCTTGCGAAGGGTCTTGCAAGTATTTTCCTGTCACGTAATTTGAGATTCGATTTCGGGTAATTTTGGATAAGAAAAATAGTGGACCAAGTTTCATATTGTGAACTCCTGGAGATAGCCCAACTCACTTGATCTTCTATTCCCTTTCCCTAGAATAAACCTCGTAATCATTAATTTGCATTTTTTTTATATATTCCCAGCGTGCTCGTTAACCACACAACACCGCGGTAATTCAAGGCTCAAGAGTCAGTAAATTCCTAACTCAACTCTGATCCGATGATGAAGCTGTCGCACCACAGAGGTGTACCTTGCTGAGGATTTTTCTTTAATTTATAAGTCCTCCCTTCCACTCAATAATTAGGAGTGTTGAACACCGCGATAAATAACTTCACTTGGCGATGAGCTATGCACGCTCCGTATGTAGTCGCCAGCTCTGCATACGACCCTTAGAATCAAAATCTTTTGTATGAATTTCGCTATTTACGATAATCGTTGTTACAATTCACCACTCCCGTGAATTGTAACAACTATTTGAGCGCTTAAACTAATTTAGTATACAATCTCTTACTCATTTAATTCAGAGAATAAGTTGCCTTATCCTCTTTTCGTCACATATTAACTCAACGACCTTCTCCAAATATCCACACCCATTCCTAAAAACCAACGATGAGTCTATCCTAGCCTTATGGCCCAAGGATTACTGAGGTTTCTCCTCCATCATAAAGCAAACCCGAGTGTCTCTTCGGGTCCTGAACACGAATCCTAAAGCTCCTAACATCTCCCTCTCTAGGAGTTTCTTTCTACTTAACAAATTTTCAACTTTAAATACAATTTATTTGGAGAGGAAAATTTGAAAAAGTTACATTGGCGCCCGAACAGGGACCCGAAGAGATAAAAGAACATAGGACTGATATTTTGAGACGGATACAAACATGGCCTCCAACCAGTCAAACGACACGGTGATTACTCTGATGACAGCAGGAAATTCAACCTGTATCGATAGCGTAATAACAACAACGGCCACTACAGCGATACCGATCACGGCAATAAACAATTGTAGTGTGGCGTACAGCTTACCACCGTTGCCCATTGAGGTAACGGGCCGTCGAGATACCGACGAATGTTCTAATCGGAATGATCCGATAGGACCTCGTCGGACTCGTACCCACTGTCGAACCCAAGGTCACCTCCATCCGAATACGAACTCATCCATCTCGATTCTGGAGGAAATGAGGGACTTGAGGATCGCTGACAATCAAGAGACCACCAATCGTATTGACAACATGAACTCGGCTTTCACACGTAGATTAGATAATTTGCAACACCAAGTTTCTGTCTCTTTAGGAGCAGTTTTTCAAGAACTACAGAACCTATCTACTATCGCTAGACTTGACTCAAATACCCGTTCGCCGGGTAATTTAGACAACTTGCCGATCGGTTCCCAAGGTATACCTCCTCCAGATTTGCGTAATGGTCGGGATACGGTGTTCGAATCACGCGAGCCAGGTCTAATGGGTCCTGCACAGAGTAGCATTCGAGCGAATATCGGTGCTTTAGCGAACTCTTCCTTGCATGACCACAACGAACCACGACAAGAGGTGCGACTTGAAAGCAACATAGCGGGAAACACCCAATATGGGTACGTCGAATCCAAATTATGGGGTGCTCCCAAATTAACAGTACCACTCTTTCGAGGAATAGCTTCAGATCGACCAATGCGATTCATTAATGACATGAGTCAATATCGGAATGCATTGGGACCTCGATATCATTTTAAACTCCTTCTAGAACAAAGTTTTTCAGGATTAGCTAAAGAGTGGTGGGGCGTCGTAGAACCTCTGATCGATTCCTGGGAAGATTTCGTTGTCCAGTTTAGAGCACGTTTTTGGAACGAGGATGTACAGTATAAAGTACGAGAATCACTGGACTTTGGAACTTTTGATATCGAGTCAAAGCAAAAGAGAGTACAATATGCGTTGAGTTTAATTTGTCTTGCTCGCGAACTCCGACCTCCTCTCGGAGACGAGTTAATAATTGCAAAGTTGTCGCGTCACTTTACGGAAGAGATTCGAAGCGCCATAATAGCCCGAGGAATAAAAACCATAACAACTTTTCTGGATTTATTGGAGAAATTTGACCAGGCTGGACCACTCAACAGCCAAAGGAAGAGAATAGAAAGAACGCCAATCCCTTTTGGATCTAGAGTTCAGGGGGACAGACAATTCTCGCGAGAACAAAAACCTAATTTTCAATCGGGAAGTAATTATCCTCCGCGAAATACTAACAAAGACGAACACAAAAAACTAACAGACAAACGCCAAATCCGAGTATTATCAGAGGACGTGTCTCAAGAAATGGCTCACGTCATTGACATCGAGGAGCCGGAAAACGAAGAAGCGTCATCTCTCGAAGTCGTAGAGTAAGAGAGGTGACGCTTGGTTACGGAGAAGACATTCGCGAATTTCTACTTGATCCAAGCGACCATGAGCCGCGAAAAACAGCTAAATGTCCGGTACTACTAATTAAAGTGCAAAATCATGTCATTAGAGCGCTTATAGATACGGGAAGCGAAGTTAGTGCTCTTTCAGAAAAGTTTTACGATAATTTAAAAGAAACGTTCCACAAATGTCCCACTCTGCCTTTGACAAGCGTAACGGTTACCGGTGCATCGTATGGGAGAGCGACAAAAGTCAAAAAGCAGATCTTCGCAGGAATCGATCTGGGGGAAGCGACTGAAAGAGCAACACTCCTCATTATTCCCAATTTAACATTGGACTGTATACTGGGCGTTGATTTTCTAAACAAAATCAAAGCAAAAATTGATCTTGAAAATTATGCTTTGACCTTCTCACTTCCGGGTGAAAGTAAAGAAACATTTAATATTAAATTTTGGAATCCACCCCAATCAGAGTCAACCAACATTAATACTATCCGATCGATTCAACCCAATCAGTATCAAATCAGTAGTGACGAGATTACACAGAAAATTAACGAAACACAATGGACCTCACAATCACAGAGAGTGACGTTTGAAAGATTGCTTATGAAACATCGCAGAGTTTTTGATAAAAAACCCGGGCTCCTTAACTCTTATCAGCATGAGCTGCGAGTTATTCCTCACGAGCCATTTCAAGCAAAAACTTATCCAGTCCCAGTAGCGCATCGTGACAGTGTCGACCACGAAATAGAGAAAATGCTGGAGCTAGGCATAATTCAAAAATCTCATAGTCCATACCGCAGTCCTCTTGTCGTGGTTCCCAAAAAAGATGGTAAAGTTCGACTCTGCCTTGATGCCAAGAAAATAAACGAGATCATGCTTCCTGATAATGAACAAATGGAAACACCAGAGGCATTGTTTCAACAATGCGTCGGTGTCAAATTCATGTCATCGTTGGATCTGAGATCAAGCTTCTGGCAGGTTCCCTTAAGTCCTCGCTCAAGGAAGTACACCGCATTCTCGCATCGTGGACGATGCTATGAGTTCTGTGTAACCCCGTTTGGCTTGCGTACCAGCACAGCCAGTTTGGTGCGTGGACTAGGGCCAATTCTTAAGGGACTAAGGAACACGATCAATTTCGTGGATGACCTCTTAAGCATGTCTGAAGACTTTGACCAACACGTGGAAAACCTGGACGAACTTTTCACGAGACTTGCACAGCATGGTTTAACGTTAAGTCTTGAAAAATCTCAATTTCTAAAGAAAAAAGTGACCTTCTTGGGCCATATACTGACACCCGAGGGTATACAACCCGACCCTTCAAAGATCGAGGCAATAAAAAACTTCCCCAAGCCAAAAACGGCCAAACAATCGCGAGGATTTCTTGGGTTGATTAACTTTTATAGTAAGTTCACTAAAGAACATGCCCGCGCAACCACACCTCTGCTGCATCTCACTAGGAAAAGTGTAAAATGGAAGTGGGGTGAAATGGAGGATCGGGCATTTGCAGACATAAAAACAAAATTTTGTGAAGACGTCATTCTTCACTATCCTGATAAAAACAAACCATTTTACTTGCAAACGGATGCTAGCGATTTTGCGTTAGGGGCAGTTTTATATCAAATCAACGATCAAGATGAACATGAGGTATTACAATTCGCAAGTAGGACATTAAGAGGCCCGGAAATTGCCTACTTTACAACTGAAAAAGAGTTACTCGCAATTGTTTGGGCACTACAGAAATTTCGATCCTATTTACTTGGCTCGCGGATTTACGCTCTCACGGATCATGCTGCTCTGACATTCCTGCGGGAGTGCAAACTAGCGCATGCTAGGTTAACAAGATGGTCTCTGGCGATTCAAGACTACGATATGTCCTTGGAGCACTGTGAAGGAAGGAAAAACACAGTCGCGGACATATTAAGTAGACTCCCAGACCTTGACAATTCAACGAGACGAGATCACCTGGTAATTGCTACACTGGTGCGAGAAATCTCCCCAGAGTTTGAAGAATTAGTACGCGACCTTGACAAATTGCAGGACAAAGATACCGAGATTAAAAAACTCAAAAGTCTGGATCAAGAGAAGTTAGCATTAATGGGTTATTTCTTAAAAAATAATTTGTTGTATAAAGGCAACGACAAGAATACTCGGGTTATTCTGCCATCAGCGGCTGTTGCCGGGATAATTTTAGAGTGTCATGAAGTGTACGGTCATGCAGGTTCACGTAAATGCTATCTTCTCTTGAACGAAGACTTTTATTACCCACATTTCTACAAGACTATCAGACAACTTTTGGCTACTTGTGACTCATGCCAGAGAAATAAAGTAAACACCAAGGGCTCGTTTGCGGAAATGCAGAGTATTCTGCCCAGTCGGCCCGGTGATTTACTCTCACTTGATTTTTATGGTCCTCTACCAACCGGAAAATACGGTATGAAACATATACTTGCCATTATAGATGTCTTTTCAAAATTAACAAAGTTATACGCTTTAAAAAGCGCAACCACAGCAGCCACGCTAAACTGTCTATTTTCCGAATACATTCCTCTATATGGTAAGCCGCGTGCGGTCTTATCAGATCAGGGAACCCAATTTACTTCGGCAAACTGGAAACAACGGTTAAATCAAGAAAATATCACAGTAATATTTACATCTATACGTCATCCCCAAGCGAACCCGGTGGAGAGAACAAATCGCGAACTTTCTCGATTTTTCCGAACTCTCCTCAATGATCGGCATAACCAATGGGTCAAATGGCTGGGAATAATCGAAGGCTGTATTAATGAGACACACCATGAATCTACTGGCACCATTCCTATCTATCTTCACACAGGACGCAAACCAGACAAGCCATGGACCAGTCTACTGGACCTACCGTCATCGATGGCCCCAGATCCAGAAGATTTAATATTTGCAGCTCAAACTAAAATGAAGAAAAGAGGAAAGGAACAGAATGATCGATATAATCGAGAGCATCGTATGACAACATACCACGAGGGACAACTAGTATTGGTAAAAGCCTTAAACGTCTCAAACCCAGCAGCAAAACAAATCGCAAAATTCATGCCACTCTACGAGGGTCCGTACAAAGTCAAGAAACAGGTGGGACATACATCGTACCTTCTTGAACATATCCAAAACACCAAGGAACGAGGAAGATTCCACACCAACGACTTACGACCATACTACAGCAACAACAATAACAAAGTTTAACCTTTGTCAAAAGGAGACCACGTGACTAACAACAAATGAATGTGGTGGGGAACCTCAAAAGTCGGATCACTCTTCAGTAATCTGTGCGACAGCGAACTATGAAGAACGCCGGAACACAAACGTGCGAACCATCTACGGGAGTCTCTCTCGTAATGGCTAGACCCTATAGTAGAGAAGAGATCCGCGTCCACGACAGGCCTTTGCGTGTCAATACAAAAACGAAGAATAAGCAAACGGAGTGCAGGGAATTTCACTTCAAATACTTAAAACAAGAACTAATAATCCACGATCTGTTTGGAAGCAGCGTTTTGGGAACCCCAAGTAGGAAGAAACTAAAACATCACTCTTTTCGTGCGATGTGAAGGACCGCCTTGGTCATCCGAATCAGCATCTTCTTTTAATTTTTTTTTTCTTTTTTTTTCGTTGCACCGAATCATCAGGACTTAAAGATGGTGGTCAAACCAGCCGCTTTCGGGTCCAGTGGTTCCCTAGGGAACTGGACATTCCCGCACCAACAGTGACTCCAACCATCGGTGCACCCATCCTGAAAGGAAAGAGGAAGGCAGCTACCGCGGAAATCCGGCATAAAGTTGCCAAACTGGAGCACCAGGAGATAGAGGAAGCCATAACGAGGAAACACTCCAGGACTCCGGTGTACGCAGGGAGACGACACGCGACAGAGAATTAAAATAGCATCGTTGAGCCGCTGCCGCTCTTGGACCAGGACACCCTCAGCATCTTAACGGAGTTGGACATGTACCTCGACGAATAAAAAAAAAAAAAAAAAAAAAAAATTTATATTAACAAACAAAACTATATTAAAGATAAAAAATCAGAGTGTCCTTCGAATTATTATTGGAAATCCGAACCATCGACTTTTCATCTTTAGGGGGACTATGTAACGGGACACTCTGCCATACGGAAATCCTGGCATCGAGCTCCCGCACACTCTCGCAGATATCTTGCAGACCTAGCGCTGGACACGCCCATCACGCACGAGCTCCACGCACATATACAATCATGGCGTGATAAGAGCTGGTGGGGCTCGCGGTATATAAGGCGACCGCACGCAGCAGTGATATCTCATACCTTACCCATCTTCCTTCTAGGAAACCCTCCTGTATCGTCCCGATACGAGCCCCAGCATTGCGTCTGGCTCTCGTATTACCTCTGAGCATAGCCCAGGCTCACCCGTGTGCCCCTGTATTGCACAGGCTCGCACGGTCCTTTCCCTTGAGCCAGCCCAGCTCCAGCAGGCCCTGACATTGCGTCAGCTCCTGCTGTCAAACTCTATGCTTTCCTCTATCCTAATTATATGAAATAATAAAGAGGATTTATTTGATTTATTGTTCCACCATAGTGAGCCCCAATATTGTATCTGGCTCTCACATTGGTGAAGGAATAAGTTAAATAAAAGAAATTCTTTTATTATTAGTTTATTTTTTCTAGCGACTCAAAATAATCAAAGGAGGCGTCTGAGTCGGTTTTTCCTCTATTGCGGGCCCCAATATTGCATTGGCTCTCGCATTGGTGAAGGAATCGATTGGACGAGAGTCTCTTTAATTACTATATGTTTTTGGTTTCTGATATTTTTTTTTTTATGCCAGGAATTAAACCCCAATATTGCATTGGTTCTTAATTCTTTTGACATTTGGTATCGGCCACAACCTCGTGTTGTTCCCGAATTTAGAATCAGTTATACGCAACCCCGGCTGAAATAATTAAACAGAAAGACGGATCACAAGTGCATCCGAATTGCGGGAAGAATATCGGTAGTTTTCGATCTTTTGACGATAACTACAGATATACTGTGAATTGTGTTGGCGTTGATTATCGGTGAGCGGTGAGAGACTCTCAAGCGCTTATAGAAAAACAACGTAAACACTCTCGGGCACTTGCCGCACGCGCGCGCAGCGTCACACTGCACGTACCTCAGAAGAAGCACACACCGATACGACATAAACAAGGTATTCGGCCATGCCCTCGAAAATATATAGGAATTAGCAGGCACAGATGTCAATGAACCCGTGCCTCTACTCTCTCGCAGCGTAGCTCCATGTTTTGGTTACAAATTCGAGTCTCGCGTTTCGTAATCTCGGGAATAAAAGGGTTAATCCTATGTAGCATCACACAGTCAAACTAGACTCTTACGGGCTATAATTTCTGATAGACATTTCGAGAGCACGCGTTTCCTAACGGAACTCCTGGTGATAGCCCAACACACGCGGCTTGCGAAGGGTCTTGCAAGTATTTTCCTGTCACGTAATTTGAGATTCGATTTCGGGTAATTTTGGATAAGAAAAATAGTGGACCAAGTTTCATATTGTGAACTCCTGGAGATAGCCCAACTCACTTGATCTTCTATTCCCTTTCCCTAGAATAAACCTCGTAATCATTAATTTGCATTTTTTTTATATATTCCCAGCGTGCTCGTTAACCACACAACACCGCGGTAATTCAAGGCTCAAGAGTCAGTAAATTCCTAACTCAACTCTGATCCGATGATGAAGCTGTCGCACCACAGAGGTGTACCTTGCTGAGGATTTTTCTTTAATTTATAAGTCCTCCCTTCCACTCAATAATTAGGAGTGTTGAACACCGCGATAAATAACTTCACTTGGCGATGAGCTATGCACGCTCCGTATGTAGTCGCCAGCTCTGCATACGACCCTTAGAATCAAAATCTTTTGTATGAATTTCGCTATTTACGATAATCGTTGTTACAATTCACCACTCCCGTGAATTGTAACAACTATTTGAGCGCTTAAACTAATTTAGTATACAATCTCTTACTCATTTAATTCAGAGAATAAGTTGCCTTATCCTCTTTTCGTCACATATTAACTCAACGACCTTCTCCAAATATCCACACCCATTCCTAAAAACCAATGATGAGTCTATCCTAGCCTTATGGCCCAAGGATTACTGAGGTTTCTCCTCCATCATAAAGCAAACCCGAGTGTCTCTTCGGGTCCTGAACACGAATCCTAAAGCTCCTAACATCTCCCTCTCTAGGAGTTTCTTTCTACTTAACAAATTTTCAACTTTAAATACAATTTATTTGGAGAGGAAAATTTGAAAAAGTTACAGTATATATATATATATATATATATATATATATATATATATATATATATATTATATATATATATATATATATATAAAACACATATACATGTTTTATATATATATATATATTTCTATATATATTTCTATATATATATATTTATTTCACAACTTTTTGTGCCGATAAATTTTGTATGGCTCTAGTTTTTGACACACTGTTTTTTGTCGGGGTATTGATACCACTCACATAAATATTCTTGTCTCAATTTTTTTACACATTGTGTTTTTTGGGGGTCTCTATTGCTATAGTAAAAACAAGAGACAGCAAAATCACCTAAATGTGCAATTACTGCGGGCTAAAAAATAAATGTCCAACTAAAGATGTAATAAAAATATTCTTTTCTTGAGTTAGTGTAACCTCAGATGAAAAGAATTAATAAAACAAAATGAAAACCTATATTTTTCGTATCTTCTGAATTCTAGAAATCTTTGTTGCTTACCTCATAAAAATGATGCTGTCAGCAAACATTGCAATGGTAATACCGAGTATTAAAGACACTACTATCTAGGCCTCACTACGAGCAACGCCGGGCCAATCGTTATTTGATTTCTCGTGGCGTACTTGGCGATTTTTTTTTCTTTCACGTTGTCAGCTCTGCATAGCGTAACACTGTTACGTCCCGACGTACCCTTACCCCAAAAATAGGCAACCCTCCGAGCACCATTGCATGTCCCGGAAAAGGGCCCTACAGTCGATGGTCGACCAAGTAGGGAAATTAGGAAAAGGACCCTGCAGACGGTCGATAAGTAGGGAAATTCAGAAAAACAGTAACATAGTAGGGGTTTGAGGCCCTCTGCTAGTCCGCAGACTAGGGGAAGCTCCACGCAAACCCAAGAAAGTAGGAGTCGGTGACTTTCGGCCAACCAGAGGCGAGAGACTCGCCCTCCCTTACTCCTAAAATTAACGCACTAACTTTAAGATAAAGAAATCTGTTCAATAAGTGGGGGACGGGAGTTTTTCCGGCCAATTAGAGTCTAAAGAAACTGCCCTCTCCCAAACCTGCGTAACACCAAAAGTTCGCAGCACTAGTATATAAGATCACAATTTTTGTATTTTGTCCAGTTCTAATTTTGTACTCAACGAACAACATCTCCAACCAGTCATGTGAATAAATAGTGGTAAGATGAAAACTAAAAAGTTTTCTGGTAAGGTAAATGTCCCCATTCCCGTACCCTATAAGGCCAACCAGACAAATGTATATCTTTTTTCGTTGTGACGAATTTAAATTTGGAGATTTTTTTTGCACCACTGTAAAATTCAGTTAATTCTCTTTCTAAAAATGGTTTATTCAATCGATTTCGCCAATTATTTCGCCAGATAGAGGCTGATTAATTCATGCTTATTAGTGTCCCCTCTGCCGACACAGCTGTTCCCAATCCCGACCAGCGATGACCCCATTTTCGACCACTAGGGAAACGGAGATCCCGAAGAGTAATAAAATTTTTTTAAAAATAAATAAACATGATCCGGGATTGTACTATTAATATTTTTATTGCATAATTATAAAAAAACTTCGTTTTTCGGAACTTATGTTACATTTCCGTCTCCACATACACTTTTTTTTTGCGATGCTGTAAAAATTGAATTATTTCAAAATTTTGATCAGTGAGGGAAAAAAGTCGAAGTCCTTTGCAGCGATGCTGTAAGAATTGAATTATATCAATCTTTTTTATCACCGAGAAAGTACTTATACCTTGTAATAAAGAAATTTTTTTGACTGCCTAAATAACGTTTACGGTAATGGGGGCAGCCAGGCATTTCGTTGTGCCTAACTTCGACCACCGTAAAAAAATGAAAAATAAATTATTTATAACTCTTTTTTTAGCTGAATCGGTAATTGAACTCATAATCTATCGTTTGAACTAAAAATTATTCGATTTTTACAAATTCCGGATGCAGTACGGACTATTGAAGCGGTCAACGCAACTTAACCTCACTGTTAAGAATACGATGGGTTCGCGACAAGCGTTTGGAAATACGAACAAAACTTGGATTGTGTTATTGTATTTACTCTTTACGTTGCAATACTCTCACACATAGGGTCCTCGGAATATTGTACTATGCTCAATTGTTGTTATTTTTGCGCAGCACTCGTGTAAATAATTATTTCCGTCGAAGTGGTCGGCAGAGGGAGCATGGACGGGAATGGGGACATTTACCTTACATCCTTTGGACTTGAGTCTTGCGCGGCCAACCGCGAATTCTCTAAGTCTCTCCTAAAATCCTCAAAACTAGAGTCTTGTGCGGCCAACCGCGATTACTCTAAGTCCTTTCAAAAAACCCTCACGACTTGGAATTTTACGCGGACCACCGCGATCTCTCTAAGTCCAATACACCACACACAATATTTAGAGTCTTGCGCGGACCACCGCGAGCTCTCACGTACACAAAGACTGAGTTTTGCGCGGAACGCCGTGAATTCTCACTAAGTCTTTTCTAAATCTGACGAGTACGGAGTTTTGCGCGGACCGCCGCGATTTCTCCAAACTTTGAAGTTTTATTAACTCCACATGCAGAAATTTAACCAACGCGCACTTTTATCTCGCTCCGGTGAGAAATCTCAAGAATCAAAGTCTCAATAATGTCAAACCGTTTTTAGCCCAAATCCTGGATTAATTAGCTTCGGTTAAGGTCCAAAACAGGGAAATTGTATTTGTTGTGTTACCCGGACGTAACATACCTTTTCTTTTTTGGTGACAGCGGTGGGATTCAAAAACGGTTTGGTTGAATCATGCCACTGAGCATTCTGTTTTTCAAAAAAATCAACTTAAATTCATAGCAGAGGAAATTCCTTAGGAAATTCACAAAATTCACAAAATTCACAAATTCACAAAATTTACAAATTCACAAAATTTACAAATTCACAAAATTCACAAATTCACAAAATTTACAAATTCACAAAATTTACAAATTCACAAAATTTACAAATTCACAAAATTCACAAATTCACAAAATTTACAAATTCACAAAATTTACAAATTCACAAAATTTACAAATTCACAAAATTTACAAATTCACAAAATTCACAAATTCACAAAATTTACAAATTTACAAATTCATAAAATTTACAAATTCATAAAATTTACAAATTCACAAAATTTACAAATTCACAAAATTCACAAATTCATAAAATTTACAAATTCATAAAATTTACAAATTCACAAAATTTACAAATTCACAAAATTCACAAATTCATAAAATTTACAAATTCATAAAATTTACAAATTCACAAAATTTACAAATTCACAAAATTTACAAATTTATAAACTTCAAGAAATCCTAAGAATTCAGGCAGACCTGTTAATCCCGTATCCTTAGATCCAGCCTCTGCTTCCCAAAATACCTTTGGGAAATAGGGAAGTTGTGTCTCCAAAAGACACAGTTGAGGTCATATTAAAAAAATATATATATTCTAATCTGTTAATAGTGAATTTCGAAAAGGATGGCAAGCGTGTGCGTCCACTCCTTTGTCGTTATGTAGCAAGCAAGCACCCGGGCCATGTGGTCGGAGGTTTGTAGTTCTGACGTCATAGCGCAAGGCCCTTGAGTGACACTCATGGAACGAAATTCAAACAAACTAGCATGGCCCAAAAGATTAAAAAATAACTTTGTCTCGAACTCGAAGAAGTTAGACACTACAACCGTCACTTGAATAATAAAGAAAATTAAAGTAACTAGCTCGCATAAATTAAAAAAAAAAAATGCTGTTGAACTCCAAAAGTCAAAATACAGTCTTAAATTAAACTTCCTTGTCGCATTATTAGGCAATACCAGTTCCGAACCTAATATCGTAAAAAATGCGTGAGTCGATCAAAATTCTCAAAGATAAATAAAAAATTTTAGAGCTGTACTGTATAACGGCGAATGTCGTAGAACCCCTAGGGTCATTCTCGATAGACGTCTTAGGAAAGTCAAGTCGTTTGCAGACAATTCTTCCGATCGTCCAGGCAAGGATTTATAGGGCATGAATCTTTCCATATAAATCGGCTAATTCAGTAAATTCAAATGAAACTGTTTTAACTGTAGAGATGATTTATAAATTTGTAAATGTCGAAGTAGTAACTATTCATGCCCGACTCGTATTCAGCGTTTTATGTGAGAGTAAAAACGAAGAAACTCGGAAAATATAACTATCAAAATAAGAAACCGACAAAAACAATATCCATTCCTAGACAGCGTTTATCACAAATGTTACAAATTATCGTAAATTGCATGACAATTGCAATTACCAAATCTTCCAAATCTATATCGTAAATTGCATGACAATTGCAATTACCAAATCTTTCAAATCTATATCGCAAATTGCATGACAACTGCGATTACCAAATCTTCTAAAATCTAAATCGTGAATTGCATGACAATTGCGATTACTAAATCTTCTAAATCTATATCACAAATTGCATGACAATTTTGATTACTAAATCTTCTAAATCTAGATCGCAAATCGCATGACAATTGCGATTATTAAATCTTCTAAATCTAGATCGCAAATTGCACGACAATTGCGATTACGGAATTTACTAAATCAAAATCACAAACTGCATGACAATTGTGATTACTAAATCTTCTTAATTTAGATCGCAAATTGCACGACAATTGCGATTACTGCATTTACTAAACCAGAATCACTAACTGCATGACAATTGCAATTACCAAATCTTCCAAATCTATATCGCAAATTGCATGACAACTGCGATTACCAAATCTTCTAAATCTAAATCGTAAATTGCATGACAATTGCGATTACTAAATCTTCTAAATCTAGATCACAAATTCCATGACAATTGTGATTACTAAATCTTCTAAATCTAAATCGTAAATTGCATGACAATTGCGATTACTAATTTTTCTAAATCTAGATCACAAATTGCATGACAATTGTGATTACTAAATCTTCTAAATCTAAATCGTAAATTGCATGACAATTGCGATTACTAATTCTTCTAAATCTAGATTACAAATTGCATGACAATTGGGATTACTAAATCTTCTAAATCTAGATCACAAACTACATGACAATTGTGATTACTAAATCTTCTAAATTTAGATCGCAAATTGCACGACAATTTCGATTACTGCATTTACTAAACCAGAATCACTAACTGCATGACAATTGCAATTACTAAATCTACTAAATCTAAATTTACTAAATCTAAATGCCAAATTGCATAACAATTATGATTACGAAATCCATTAAATCTAAAACATAAAATACATGACAATTGCGATTATTACATCTACTACATTCAAATCGCCAATAGCGTGAAATTGCGATTACTAAATCATTTACATCCAGATTGCAAATTGCACATCGAATATCATATCAAAATCCTTTCAATTCAAATCAAAAACTGGTAAGATAACTGTTACGATTACTAAATCGAATAAATCCCCGTTACAAATTGACAGAACTATTAATTCTTATCTCAAATTGCACAATAGTTGTAATTATTAAATCTTCTAACTTCGAATCGCAAATAGTATTACACCTTATGCGATAACAGATGAATTTCTATAGCTGTATTTAAAAATATACAAATATTATTTATAATACGATTCTTCAAATAAAAGTTATACTACAATGTAAAACAGGAAAGCGATCCTGGAATCGAGCGCAAGAAATATACAACACAAAAAAAAAACGAACAAACAACATAAATATCTAATCTCAAGAGATTAACCATAAAGGAAGCGTAAAAAATGTTTATATCAATAAGATATTCGTTATGTATTTAAACCATATCAATCTTTGAAAATACGTTTCTGTTTAAATCTATTTATGATAAAAAATAATTCTATGGACTGAAACTTCTTATAAATCAAATTAATTTAGGCTATTTAAATGATCCTATTAACGGGATAAAATCTCAGGAACCTTGAAGGTGGACAGACTTTTTGGGATCCATTACCAATTGAAAATTGCTAATTCAATCGTTCTGATGTATTATTTAAACAAAAAAATTAAATTAAAGATTCATTACACACTTATCCCCGAATAGTCTACACACCTTCAACGAAAGACATAACATAACTTTAACAAAGGAATCCGCAAAATGCGAAAGCGAACATGCGAAATTATTAATTTTCAAAACAAGAAAAGAATTTCCAAAATCTATCCGACTTCTCTTAAAATTTTTATATTCACTTGTATGCATTCAAAGTTTATTTTGTCAGAACGCACCCAAAATTCAACAATTCAACAATAATTCAACAATTGTATCTCGACCTATCCACACAACGACGCAACCTCGAACAATTGGTGTTGATAACGCTCTAATCATTGCAACGCAGATGAATTCGCCTACCATCTGATGAAAGGACCAGGATAGATGGCAGAAATCGCAGGAGAAGTCGTGCACATAATCAAGTATATTCCAGTTGATGTCCGAGGCATATATTTATGACGGCAGGAGTGGAGTTCACGTGTAACGCATTGTTACCAGCCCAGCAACTTTTTGCCGACTCACAGTACAAACTACTTTCGAAACCAGTACAGAGTTTGCCACTAATCATCATCAAATCAATGACCAAGCCAACGTGGACCTGTACTAATCCGGCGTCACTGGCAACCAATGACATTTATATGAAGGAAGACCTCAATAAAAGTTCGGGATTATATCATGTTCTAGTCTCAGACTGTGAGTGCTGGGATCATCGGCATCATCTTCTTCGTTCAGTTCATCAAACTAATCGTGAACACAATCATTCATGGTTATGCTTTGCATACCGTATACGGATGGTCATTGGTTCTAATCAGAGCCATGTAGGACTCAGCCACTCATCTTCTCCTCCATTTCAAAAGGAACATTAATGGACCATACACCCGGACAATCCACACTACGGAATCTCATGAATTAGCAGAAATTCAAGTGCCGACTACGCAAGACGCAGCATCTCCAGCGCAACCATCAACATCAGACGCATGTTTCAATGAAAAACTAAGAAGACTTCAAAATCAACGATCGCCAATTCAAATCGAGATACTTTTGATTCAATTTATATATTATCATTTGTCATCCACAATTATTATTGTTTCAATATTTCTTTAACTTTAATTAATGTTACAAAATCAAAATAATTAAGGATTAAAATTTACAATTTTCATTATCAATGTTCGTTTTGTTAAATATTCAATCAAATGTCACTTTAAAATCAATACCGACATTTGATTTTAGGCGGGAGGTGTTACGTCCCGACGTACCCTTACCCCAAAAATAGGCAACCCTCCGAGCACCACTGCATGTCCCGGAAAAGGGCCCTACAGTCGATGGTCGACCAAGTAGGGAAATTAGGAAAAGGACCCTGCAGACGGTCGATAAGTAGGGAAATTCAGGAAAACAGTAACATAGTAGGGGTGTGAGGCCCTCTGCTAGTCCGCAGACTAGGGGAAGCTCCACGCAAACCCAAGAAAGTAGGATACGGTGACTTTCGGCCAACCAGAGGCGAGAGACTCGCCCTCCCTTACTCCTAAAATTAACGCACTAACTTTAAGATAAAGAAATCTGTTCAAAAAGTGGGGGACGGGAGTTTTTCCGGCCAATTAGAGTCTAAAGAAACTGCCCTCTCCCAAACCTGCGTAACACCAAAGGTTCGCAACACTACTATATAAGATCACAATTTTTGTATTTTGTCCAGTTCTAATTTTGTACTCAACGAACAACATCTCCAACCAGTCATGTGAATAAATAGTGGTAAGATGAAAACTAAAAAGTTTTCTGGTACATCCTTTGGACTTGAGTCTTGCGCGGCCAACCGCGAATTCTCTAAGTCTCTCCTAAAATCCTCAAAACTAGAGTCTTGCGCGGCTAACCGCGAATTCTCTAAGTCTCGCCTAAAATCCTCAAAACTAGAGTCTTGCGCGGCCAACCGCGAGCTCTCACGTACACAAAGACTGAGTTTTGCGCGGAACGCCGCGAATTCTCACTAAGTCTTTTCTAAATCTGACGAGTACGGAGTTTTGCGCGGACCGCCGCGATTTCTCCAAACTTTGAAGTTTTATTAACTCCACATACAGAAATTTAACCAACGCGCACTTTTATCTCGCTCCGGTGAGGAATCTCGAGAATCAAAGTCTCAATAATGTCAAACCGTTTTTAGCCCAAATCCCGGATTAATTAGCTTCGGTTAAGGTTCAAAACAGGGCAATTGTATTTGTTATGTTACCCGGACGTAACAACACACTGAATGGGTAGCGAGAGACGCGAGGATTCAGGAACAGTAGCAAAAGGTAAAAGTAATTTGCTAAGATCGCATGCCCGCAATTATTTTTTTCTTGCGTTTCGACTTTGCCAGAACGAGAACAAGGGACCCCAAACAGTTCCGCTGGAACGGCGTAAACAGTGAACTACTATTCGTGTTTGGTATTCGAACTAAAATGCGAGGGTATGCTTAATGTGCCCGAGAATACATATAATCCAAGTACAGTTAAAATACGACATTTTTTTTTCACACAATAATAATTAGTTTAAGAGAATTGGAATGACAGTTTTCGTATTTAAGTTATTTTGTTCATATGACAATATTTTATTTTATTTTTTTTATTTTTCATTCTTTCCATGGTATGGCTTCAATCGCCTTTTACTCCCTTCCCACTCTTACTCCTATCACTCCCTACCCGCACTTCACTAAGCTAACCTAACTTCCTATGCCCGCAGCTGACTTAGCTACACTGTACCGTATTTGCCATGGGCACGGGGAAACTGCGGAAAACCCGTACTGATACAGACGGCCGTATATTCTTCTAAGTTCTCGGTGTATACACGAAAGTAATTTTACTTAAGTATATATACACTGTAAAAAATGTTCGCGTTTTTCCAATACAAACGTGTATGAATGTTGTAAAACTTGGTATAGGAAATCGGAATTAATATGTTTGCATAGTAAACTTAATACAGATATATGAATTTTAATAATCCGGTGATTGGAAATTACAACACATGATTATTAAATCATCATTTACTAAATTAGTATATGAAAATCAATATGCATTATCGGAATTTTCGTATCCGATTTGAAATTTAATATACATTGTTTCGTTAAATTTAAGATCAAAGTTACTCAAACTACAGTTACTGGTATTGAAAAATACCAAGTAAAGTATTTGCAATTTTGTCTATATGGGTATATTACTTTATGAAAAATGTTTCCGATTTTGCTACACAAAAGTGTGAGAAATGTACAAAACTCTCTATACGAAATAAACATTAATATAGTTGCATTGTAAATTTAGTATGCGTGTATGAATTTTACCAAATCGGTGATATAAAATTACAATACATGGTTACTAAATCAATGATTACTAAATTAGTACATGAAAATCAACATGAATTTTTGGAATTTTAGTGACTGATTTGAAATTTAATACACATTTTCCAATAACAAAAAAAACCCGCACTAGATCGCTAACACTTACCACTTAGCATCGACTTCTGATAAGTTACTCGAGATTTCCAAAATCGATTTTTTTTAAACATTGGAGCATCCCGCGCTGCTATTGCGGCAAATTTATGTTTGATTTATGTTTGTTGCTAGAACTTCACAGGTCTGTGGATATAATTTTTTCGAAATTCCGGATACCTGAGCTTCCTCGTGAGAAAAAGATTCCGTTCGTCCGAAAATTATGTTCACTTGAAAATATTTCCAACCCACTTCGCGCTCTGATTGCAATCAATTGAATATTTTGTTATGTCAATTATAAGTATGCTTGAGAGAATAATAGTTATACAACTCTTATGCCATTTAGATATCCAAAATTACTAAGTCGTTGATAGCGTAGTTGGTAGCGTGCGTGCGTTGTTAGGGACTTAGGTAGGTAGGTCGTAGGTTCAAACCCTACTGTAAGCGAAAAATTTTTTGCGGCGAAAACCAATACCCAACAATTTCTGATGACATAATTTGTTTGAAAAAATAATGTCCGAATAATATTTCTATTTTTAAAAATTGTTTTTATGTCCACTTTAAATTTCCAACACATATGTGCTTGAGTTTTCAGATACCGCTCATATGAAAATTCATCATACATGTTTATGAAATTTAATGCACAGTTTATGTATATTGACATTAAATCTTAATAACGTTGAATTTTAATATTCCTCTAAATGTTATGATTTTTCATATACACATGTATACAAAATTTCATTTACGGTAAATGCAAAAAAACTTCCAACACTTTTGTATTAATTTTAATACAGATTTTTTTAACAGTTGTTACGTCACGACGTAACTTCGCAAAATATTTCGAAAATACTTAGAAAATTTGCTTCGGAAACTTTATCATAAAGATTCAAGAATTCAAATGAGAATCGCTGCGCCAGCACTGGACCGTTCAATCACTAGCCAAGTGGCCAGGGATTAAGAAGATATAATAGTCGAAGAGTTCTCTCGTTGTCGATGACAAAAGTAGAGAGCCTAAAATCTAACACGAGGCTTCTGCCCGGTTCACCCGACCTTTTCGTCGGAAAGAAATGAGTTCTGTTGGAAAATCCTCCAACCATCTAAGAACTATTATTAGCAATCCTCATACAGGACTAATTAAACGACTGATATCTCCCCCGAAAAACTGATAATCAAATAAAGATTTAACTTTATTTCTCAGAATTTCGGCTTGAGATTGAAACTCTCCAAAAAGATTGTTTGGCACAAAAATGTCGGTGATCTCATTTATTATATTACTAAAATTAATTATTGTTCAGTTTTCTCCATTGATAATTTTTCCGACGTAATCGATCGAGAATAAAGAAGAGTCGACTATGACAAATACTCTCCCTCCAAATAAATAATGATGGAATCTTGACAAATTAAGCAATAATGTTTTAATCGTTAAACTTGGAATTTATAAAAATAATTAAAGAAATTATATTAATTAACAAAATATATTTTAACCACAAGCATGACAATTAATGAAATATGTAGCAAACAGTTACTAAAATTATTTGCGTTATTCGATCTTCCAGTTCACAATATAATAGCCCTCGCGAAAGACAAGCGGGCATAATTTATTCTGCAATCAAAATAGAACTGGAACGTCCGATACGAAATTCGCCTATCAGATATGAGACTTAATCTCAGCCGACCCGAAGACGCGAGGAACAATGGAAAGCAAGTATCATCTTTCTAGGGGACATGTATAGGTGAAGCGGTTGCTAGATTGGCCGTAACACCTTCGTGGTGTATCGATATTGAAGAATCATATGTCGCCCTCCCAAACTTCCGAATGACGCGCGGGGACGCATCTGGTAGCCTAATTAAAAGTAGACTCTAGAAATAAGTTAGGAGAAGGGGTACACAGTTGTATAAAAGCACCGGACGAGAGGGTCTCGGTCGGCTGCTCCTGCAGCGGGGGCTCCTGCTGCGCCGCCTCATCTTCCACGCACCATCCGATCTTTATTACGGTCAAAGGTATTGTCACTCCTTGACCCATTGTCATACAAGCAACCTCATGCTTTGAACAATTCTTTTGAGAAAACTTGCGTGAATATTCCGATTGTAACACGACTAGTGGATTTTGAAGTCAAAAACTTTTGTTTTTCCTACATCATTGTATCAGAAATCGACACCAATTTATCGAACCACCGTCTAACATTTTAAGTACGCCCCGAATTTTTAGGTGGATATCGGTCAAATATTGATTTACGTTTGAGCTATATTTTTTTTGGAATAAACAACTATTAAGCTGCAAATTAAATATCTCTCATATTTGATTCCGTCATCCCGCGATTTTCCGATACCCAAGATTTCTACGGAATTATCATCCGAATAACTGACCAAAAGAAGAGGGCATCTCCACGTCGTATAACAAGATCAATTACACGGTAAATATCACGTAAGTACAAAGTATAACAACGTAAGTAAGGAAAATATATAAATATCGTCGTAAATACACAAATTATCCTAGTTTTCACCTCTGCAAAAGTAGAATCTTTAGCCTAATCCTGGGTTATTTTTCGAAAGATTAGACCCGAAAACGGGCTTGCGTTAACGATACTATCGTCAGTTGTAGTAAAAAGAATATTTTATATTTCTTAACTAGCGCACGGTAAATTCTTTTGTTAACATGCAAAACGTGTAAGATTGTCGAAATTATTTAATTTTTGCAAACTTGACGTAACACAGTGTATACACCGAGACCTCAGATAAACTGACCTCCCGTTCACTGTTTGATGCGCCAGCCAGTGCACGGCTAAGCTGTCACCCATCCAAGTTACGGCTGTAAACTTTGCTGCCGAACTTGTGAGACCGCCGAAGCCGCACATCGACCGCACAGCCATCAGTGTCGGTTTTCATATGACAATATTTTTGTTGTATTACACGGATTTATTTATCAAGAGACGCGGTAGCGTCTTGAGACAAGTACATTTTACAAGACGCTGCCGCAGTATCTTTTACTCGAAGCAACTCGTTTTAGCCACTATTTTTCGAGGTTAGTATGTTATATTGATCAAATGATAGCGCTTTGAAGATTTCTTTAGATATAATAAGATACTGCAGCAAAAAATATTTCGTATGAGACTAAAACGACCTTCGTACCTTTCTTCAGTACACTGATATCGTGATTTATGTCTCGAAACTTGTCTGAAATATTTCAAAAAATTCAGTCGTTTTGCGCACAGATTTTTCGCACAGACGGGATCCTATCTTTCGCACAGACGGGATTCTATAAGATTATTAATTTTTATTTTTATTTTTTTGAAACAGAAGTAATATATAAATGTGTTACTATTTTTTTTTATATTCAGTGGTTATATATTCACTTATTCACTTAGTTTCGGGGGTTATATCAGTCTTTCCTAGTATTGGCACCAGTGAATCATTTGATGTGAAAAGTGATAGAAAAGTGATTTTGTATCTTCTGATGTGAAAAGTGATGATATTATTATTATATGCAGTGATGGTTTTTAACTGTTTCAATAAATTCAGTCGTTCTTTATTATTTGTAAGCTTTCTTGACTAGTCAATCATCTTGTTTTGTATTCTAACCTTATAATATCATGTAACATAATACCCGATTTTTAATGAGACTATTTTATCAATCATGAATAAAAGAAGGATTTTGTTATTCCTATACGTGATAATTTTTATAGTGTAATAAGGTTTATTAAAGTTTTTGTATTTTTTGCTACTTTGTGATTCACTTTCAAGCTCCCAATGACATGCGGTGAAATAATGTGCCTCTTGGTGAAATTAAATATCAAAACTAATGCAGAAATACTAATAATAGAGTGTTCTTCAATTTATATGCATAGCAAGTTTTATTTTTTTAATAACCTTAATAAAATCAGTGGTTTTTCAGTCATTAACTGAGATTTGCGTAATCCAGTTTTTTAATGCAACCTCATAATGACACTTAACATCATCTAGCCATATTGTCTGTTTATGTACTAAATTCCGTGACTTTCTATGTTTGTTGGTTGATTATTTACTCTTAAGCTTCTAATGTTATCTAGTAAAATTTAGTGGTTTCTATTTGTTTAAGCATAATTCAATCATACGCAATCTCTTTAAGTCATTTGGTATGATGCTGAGTCGCTTGGTTTGACAAGTTATCACATCTGATACAGGAATAATAAAGTGTTTTTCAATTTCTATGTGTAACAAGTTTTATTAATTTATATATGTAACAAGTTTCATTGTTTAATATATTCATAAAAATCAGTGGTTATTCAGTAATTAACTGAAATTTGTGTACTATAGTTTGTTCGAACCTGCAACCAACAACACCATATAGCAAAAAAGATTATTTATATTTGGTGATTTCTGTGAGTTTCATTCGTTGCTTCATGATTGACTCTGAGCTCACATCGTCATTCGATGAAATACTAGATTTTTTTATAAGAGAAGTTATGAGAACTGAGAAAAAATTAATTAATAAAGTGTAGTAAATTTATATATGTAACAAGCTTCATTTTTAAATAAATTTGGTCAAGTTAGTGTCTATTCGGGTTTGACTTGGATTTGTGGATTAATGTTTTTCGCAATCTGCACTTTCTTAACATTGTCCAGGAAAAAGTCAATTTTTATTAAGATAAATTATTGGAACAAACAGAGGTGGTGTGACCTTTGTAATATACATTTTTTTTCTAAATTTAAATAGAGTAACAAAGTCACCTAGAAAAGACATGAAAGCTGTCAGTCTTAATTATATACAGGTCCTGAAATAATAACGATAGCACACATCACATGGCATTAATCAAAATGATCTGTATTGTTGATTTTGTAGTTCTCCATGAAAAAAAAACCTACAATTTTCATCTTGATATTTATATCATTTTTTAAGTTTTTTTAGTTTCTACGGTTAATATGAACATTCAATAATGATAAACTATATAGGATACTTGGCAAACTCGCCAAGTACTGCCGTTTAATTTTTTGAGATGTTGACATTTATTTTTCACTAATTTCTTTTCTCGATTTTTGTAATCTGTATTTTTTTCTTCAAAATCCAAGATTTTGTTTTCTTACTGATTTTTTCACCTTTAAATGCGAGAATTTCTTTTTAGTTGATTTAGGTTCTTTGAGTTATTTATTTAAGGTTCTTTAGGTTACTTAAAAAATACTGTCTATATATACACATATAGATATATATATATATATCTATACTATACTATAAAAAAGTATGGGCTGACATTTTTTGGGGTACTGACGTTTTGGAGGGCTGACGTTTTGGAGGGCTGATGTTTTTGAGGGCTGACGTTTTGGAGGGCTGACGTTTCGGAGGGCTGACGTTTTGGAGGGCTGACGTTTCGGAGGGCTGACGTTTTGGAGGGCTGACGTTTTTGAGGGCTGACGTTTTGGAGGGCTGACGTTTTGGAGGGCTGGAGATTTAGGATGCTGACTCTTTCTTACGTCGGTTTGAATTTCTATGTACAAATGGAGTAAAAATTATAGTATAGACTCCTCTTTTTGAAAAAACTATTGAATTATACCTTCGAGGTATGTGCATCATTCGGTTCATCGCAATTTCTTTTTATTTTTGGTTTTTCCATTCCCGATAACAGTTTTGATAATGCCATTGTTGGAGCATTAATTTTTTTAACATCTGTCATATCATTTACGTGGAGGTAGGCAGAGTTTTCTGTTATTAAACAATTTCTGTATAATAATAATTTAAAAAATATATTTTTGGGGGAGCATTTTTTATTATTCTTACCGGTCTTCTCCATTTTCCCCATCAATTCAATTTTTTGGCCTCTTTCCAAGTCAGTTTCATTGTTGTAATTTGCTATTACTACGTCTAATTTGTAATGACCATCAGTTATAGCTCCAAAAACTTGTGATATCTTACGCAAATTTGTTGAGACGAATTCATTTCGAATATATCCATTGACGCCTGTTAAACAAGTACATATCTTTTTAAAATTCAATCTCACGTAAAATACAAACTGCTTAACCAACCATCACCAAATTTGATAAGTAGCAGTGCAGAATGTTATTTTTCGTCTGTAGTTGATTTCATCGAAAAATGTTTTAAAGCTATGTTAAGGGGGGTGTATGGTATTAAAACTTTTTTTTTTATTTTTATTTTTTTATTTTTTTTTATCTCAAGAATGTTGTATCAAATTTTTAGAGCAATTGGAGCAAAACTAACGAAGATATGGAATTTTAACCATCCGCGGCTGTGGGTCGTTGCGCTCTGATTTCGCATACCTGTTCGACAGGTATACGATCTTTAAAGTGATTTTCCCACACTTCACGTTTTCAAAGTCGGTGACGGCTGTAGTCTAAAATCTATTGCACCAATCCTTTTCAAATTTGGTACACTCTTTCTTAGTATAATTCATGAGGTAACGCTGTCGAGTTATTTTTAAATTTGTTGTTTTTTTTTTTTTTTTTTTTTTTTTTTTTTTATTGTTAGTTTCTTCCGTATGCCTTCTTCAGGCTTTTACGTTTCCCCTCTCCCCTTTTCCCCGTTCCTTCATAGAGACCCCTCTAGAGTATTGTCCGCAGCCACTCATCCTAATGCACTATACTGTATCGCATTTGCACGAGGGCACAGGAAAACTGCGGAAAACCTGGCCGATACAGTCGGCTTTATTTTTACTGAGTTTCTACTGTATGAGAATACATTAGAAACTCAGAAAAACTGCCTCCCGCTCAGCAGTTGGCGCGCAAATCAGTGCAAGGCTAAGCGGTCACCCATCCAAGTTATGACCGCAAATAATGCTGCTTAACTCTGGGGACCGCCGAAGCCACACACCGACCGCGCGTCCACTGCTGTCGGTTAAATTTGTTGTTATTTTTTATTTTACAATAACAAATATGCCGATTTTTTAAGCGAAAATCGCGTTTTTGACTTTCCAGTGTCATCAAAAATTGAAAAAAATAAATAAAAAAATAAAAACTCGACAGCGTTACCTGGGGGAACTCATAAACTAATCAAATCAATTTGGTTTTTTGATTTCGGATGATCGAGTGATCAGTTACGACCGTCACCGCAAAACAACTTTTTTTGGAGTCGTCTCCGGAGATTTGCTGTCAACGGCTTAGCTTTTAATATTTTTCGCTGAAATTTTCAAAAAATATCCTTGAAAGGTTACTCTACAATACTGTAATAATTAAATTTAAAATATATTGCCCGTATCTTGTGAAAAAATGTTTGAAAAAGTGTCTTTTTTTCACCGAATTAACCACCCCCCCCCCCTTAAGGAAGGATCGGTGTTGAATTTAGGGTGAATCTATAAAAAAAAGTTTTGGTTTTATGGAATTTTGAATAAATAAAAAAATCGTTTCTCTCTAACTCACGTCATATTTTACCAAATTAACTGATTTTTTGCTTCCTCATAGAGGAAGTTTTGTTTTCGTGAACATTTTTTTTTTCGAGATTTTTATGTCAGTATCAATTATGTCTTAGAAAGTGTAACGAGCATTTTTTAATTGACTCACGAATGTATCCGGATGCAGATTTTGAAAATACATCTTTCAATGCTACGTTTTCGATCTGGCCATAATTAGGTTTGTAGGAGTCCAGTCTGGTAATTTTCGAATAGGGCTTCATTACGAGTTCGTAAGAAACGTTTCCATCGTTAAAATTTGTTTCTTTTGCTGTAACTGTCTCGATAAGAAGGACCTATGCGATTTTTCATGATTAATAAAACGGAAATCGTGATTTCTCATGACTAGACTCGCAGTTAACCCTTTGAAGCAAAAATTGTTTTTCAAATACCTCATTTACGTGTACTTTTTCAATTATTTTCTGGATGTCGGAGTTCCATACGCAACATTGAATTTTGGAGCCTTCAGAATTGTTGACTATGAATTTAAATACCCTGAATTCTTTTGATAAATCTTTTGACCTGATGTTTCGAGGGGGTTCGATCTCTTCGACATATCCAACTATGGACCTATAAAATATCTACCCTGAATATTTTATTTAAGGATTTTTAATGAAAAAAAACTTACACGGATTGGTCGCCGATTTCAATCTTTTTCAAGTATTCGTTACTTGTGAAGGGAATGGCAGATTCTTTTTTAGTCGGTCCATCGTCACTCCTGTCTCGACTCGAACCAGGTCCGTATGTCTCGCCCTTATTCTTATATTCACCCATTGTATAGTCCGAACAGTTAATTTTTTTTCGTTACAATCTCACAAAAATCGACTAGAAATTTGACGTATCAAATGTGTCAGATATGACATGTACACAAACTAGAAAAAAAAAAACTATCGAACTCTGAGAAGTTTGTATAGATAGTCATTTGAATGCAACGATAAGTTCGTACCACTGAAAACTGTATACTTCACGCCTGGCGCTGGCGTGGCGACTGGCTCACGTTGGTTATTCCACTTTAAAAATTACTTCAATCTTTTAGACTACGCTAAATTTATAGTAGTTTCATTTTTGCAATGAATTCGATTGAAAAACAACGAAACCGTCAACAACGATACGTGAAAAAAAATCATGCCAAGGAATTGGAACGCAAACGCAAATATCGCGAAGAAAATAGGGAAAAGCTGTTAAAGAAACGCCAAGAACTTCGACGAAAGAATAAACAATCAAAAATTACCGAAGAATTCTGTCAAGCTAAACGCGAGGAAGAAAATCAATCAACATTAAACAGCAACGGAAATATCAAAGAGGAAAGTAAAACTTGAGCTCTCCAAATCGTCAGCCCGCTAATCCATCGACCTAACAAAGCGTAAGTTTGTACAATTTTTAAATTCTTCTTATTATGGACCCGATAGAACAACGACGGGCCCGTCAACGGAGGTATGCGGAACAAAATCGTAGTAAAGAATCGAATCGACGTCGAAAATACAAAAATAAAAAGAGGGAAATGTTATCTATGAAAAACCGGGTTAATATGAGTCCTGAAATTTTGTTAGAGAAACGACGAGAGTGTCAAAAACGATATGCAAAAAAAAATCGTGCGAAAGAATTAGATCGTAAGCGTAAATATTTTATTAAAAGGAGAGGAAACAACACTGTTAGGGCGTTTCAACGAAACAGTATTATTGAGATGCAGAAAAAAAGGCGCGAGGATGAAAATATATGTGAGGGACAATTTAAAAAAAAACGGGTCAAAGATCTGATTAGGAAACGAAATGTGCCGAAGATCAGTTCTGACGATATTGAATATTATGATAATGGTGACATGGATTATGTTTGTGAATATTGCGGGGCTGTTTTTTGGACCGATGACTATTCGAAGAAAGGCTGTTGTCATGGAGGCAAAGTATCTTTATCGCCGTTATCACCTTATCCTAAAAATTTGCGCTCATTGTTTGACGATAGTGTATTTCGCAATACGATACGTTATTACAACAATCGATTTGCGTTTACAACATTCCAAACAACCTTCGTGAATAATTCCGGGCGTGGTGTTTACAATTTAAAAATTCAGGGCCAGGTTTATCATTACACACCGACCACTTTACACCCGAAACCAAATGAAAGACCGAAATGTGGACAAATCTACATCTTCGATGATCATGCAGCTCTTAAAGAAAGATTACTATCTAATCCAGAATTAAAATCTGTAACAATTATGAAAATTAATTCTGAGTTGAAAAAAATTAATCCATTCGTTAAAAAATATAAACATTTACATCAATGTTCGAAAAAGTCAAAGAAATATTGTTTATATTTTGTTCGCAGTCCAAAATTAGATATGCGCAGATATGATAAACCACTAACTGAAGAATGTGCGGCTTTAATCATCTCAAAAAATGGTTCGGCTCCTTCTTTCGATTTGTGTGTCTATCCCAAAAATGATGATACCAATAATACAACGATTAGAACAATGAGTAAATTGTCATGTTACGTCGATCCAATGACGTTTCCTCTCTTCTTTCCTTCTGGCGATTTCGGGTGGCATCCCGAAATGCGGCAGACTACCAATAACGCCAAACGTCTATCGATATTGCAGTTTTATTCTTATCGCTTAGCCTATAGGCCTCTAGAAGAGGGGAATCCCATCTTGAAAGGCGGGCGATTGACACAACAATACATTATTCATGCGTATATAATGGTTGAAAGCACACGTTTAGACTTTTTCCGAAGGAATCAAAAACAACTACGAATTGAGTGTTATCAGGGAATCGTAGATCACGTAAAGAAAAGTGCTTTGAATAATTCAAAAACGTTCCAGTCGACAGAAAGATTAGGAAATATTTTTATTCTACCGTCATCTTTTATTGGGAGCCCTCGATACATGCATCAAAATTACCAAGATGGGATGGCGATAATTAGAGCTAAAGGCAAACCCGATTATTTTATAACCGTCACGTGCAATCCAAATTGGCCTGAATTGAAACGTGTGTTAAGAAATTTTCCTGCAGGTACAACAGTAAACGATATTCCGACGATTGTCTGTCGGCTTTTTTACATTAAAATTAGATCTATTTTAAACGAAATTTTGAGTGGCACAGTATTTGGTCAAGTGTTGGCGTACGTTTATACAATCGAATTCCAGAAACGTGGATTGCCACACATGCATTTGTTGTTAACGGTACAACCTGAGTTCAAGATAAAAACGCAAGAAGATGTAGATAACTATATTAGAGCTGAAATTCCAAAAAAAAAGTGAAGATCATCGGTTGCGATATTTGGTAATCAAGCATATGTTACATGGCCCACATAAAATCACAAGCCCCTGTGTGAAAGCCGGTAATATTGATGTTGAGTGCGTCAAAAAATTTCCAAAACCGTTTTGCGAAACAACTATTTTTAATAAAAACGGATATCCAATTTACAAAAGAATTGATAATCGAGAAGAAAAAATATATTACAATGCAAAGGTCGATGGTCATTTGAAATTGGTTAATAATCAATGGGTTGTACCGTACAACACACATCTGCTCAAAAGATACAGTTGCCATATCAACGTAGAAAGTTGTCACTCCGTAATGGCTATTAAATATATCAATAAATATATGCACAAAGGACATGATAGAGCTTTGATAGAAATGAAAACGAGCGGAGATAAGACTGAAATTCGTGATGAAATTTCCACATTTATGGACTCCCGTTACGTTGGTCCAATGGAAGCGGCATGGAGATTACAAGAACTGCCACTCTCAGGTCGATCTCATGCTGTTATTCGTTTAGCGGTTCATGAAGAACATCAACAAAATGTTACGTTTATCGAAGGCCAAGAAGGAGATGTGATAGAAGATGTGAGGAAAAGTAAAACGACTTTAACAGCGTGGTTTGATTTAAATCAAAAAGATATACGCGCTCATAACATATTGTATCGTAATATTCCACTTTATTATTCATTCGATGCTGGGAAAAAAGAATGGATTAGGAGACAACGGTATTCTCAGACAATCGGCCGAGTTTGTACCGTAAGCCCAATAGATGTTGAACGTTTCCACTTAAAACTGATATTAAATCGCGTAACTGGAATAACATGTTGGAATCACCTAAAAATGTTTGAAAATATACAACATAAAACATTCCGGAAAACAGCCCTAGCAATGGGGTTAGTTGATACCGACGAAGAAATTTTTAAATTATTCGAAGAAGCATCCAGTATTATGATGCCAAAGCAATTGCGCCAATTTTTTGCATTGTTTTTAATCGGCGATTCCACTCCCAATGGTTTACAATTATGGGAAAAGTTTAAATATCACCTCTGTGAAGGTTACAGTGAATGAATACAGAGCCTTAAAAGAGATTGATCAAATATTGCATTCGGAAAATTTCTCATGCGAGCATTTCAATTTACCTCTTCCCGACATAGATGTGATGTTTATTGAAGATGACCATGAAATAGAAATGGAACGATTAAATTATAACAAGATAGGCGAGGAAATGAAACGAAAATTGAACTCTGATCAATTAACCATTTTTGAAACGATAATGAATGCTTTAATATCTGCTGAGAATAAATATTACTTCGTGGATGGGCCTGGAGGTACTGGGAAAACTTTTTTATATAAAGCGATAATCAACACACTTTTAGGCCAGAATAAGAATGTTTTGTCTGTTGCGTGGACAGGAATAGCCTCAATTTTATTACCGAAGGGCAGTACATCGCATCGAGCTTTCAAGCTTCCATTATATTTTGACGAGCAATATAAAACGTGTTTTATTAAAGAAAAAGAAGATCGACGAAGATTAATGAATGTAGACGTTATCATATGGGATGAGGCATCTATGATTCCTAAAAAAGCTTTAGAAATGGTAGATGAAACCTTCAAAGACATATGTCGATCTGAAAAACCGTTTGGAGGTAAAATCGTTATATTGGGTGGCGATTTCCAACAAATACTACCTGTTTTAAAGTTTGGGAATAGAACTGCAATTATCGAACAAACTATAAAGTATTCATATTTATGGACTCTATTCAAAACATTGAATTTAAAGAATAATATGCGAACTTCACACGTAACGCATTCTGAGTGGTTACTTTCAGTGGGTGACGGGTCCGTCGAACGAGTACTTATTCCAGATAATTGGCGATCTGAGGATGTATGCAAGGATATTTATGGAACGGTTATTGATTCGAACGAAGATTTATCAAATAAAGCCATTTTAGCGTGTCATAACGATGACGTTAATAGGTTGAACGAAAAAATATTAAACAAAATAGATAGCGTCGGTCACGCCTATTATAGTATTGATACTGCGACACATAAGGGCGTAGACCAGACAGATCAGGACGTTCAGTTACAATACCCTATAGAATATCTCAATTCAATTACATTACCCAGTTTTCCAAATTATAAATTAAAATTAAAAATTGGCGGGGTCGTAATGTTATTAAGAAATTTAAGTATTAATAACGGTTTATGCAACGGTACTAGATTAAAAATTACCAAATTATTCCAAAGTAATATAGAAGCCGAGATAATAACAGGAGAACACAGAAAAAATATAGTTTATATTCCAAGAATTAAATTACAAACCAGTGAAGCTGAAAAATTCCCTTTTATTTTGCATCGACGACAATTTCCAATAGCATTATCCTTTGCAATGACTATTAATAAGTCGCAAGGACAAACTTTCAATAATCTAGGATTATTCATTCATAAACCGTTATTTAGCCATGGACAACTCTATGTAGCCCTGTCGCGATGTACATCGCCAAATGGTCTTAAAATACAAAATAATCTTAACGACTCGAACGAAATTGAAAATATTGTATGGAAAGAAATATTTCAGTAACTATCTTATCGTCATTGTAATTAAGGACTCCTCATTTGGGCTCACTTCGCACACCAATGTCAACCATTATTGTTCCTTTTGTTTTGGGTCTCCTTCTTTTCCCTTCCACCGAGGGATCTATTTCAAGAAGAATGACGTGAATACGTTTATCTACGACGTCACAAAAAAGAATCACGCGTTTCCTACAACATACGGCCGCAACTGAACCATCCCTTATACTCAACACTTTGCGACGATTGCGCATTTGAACATCGCGAGAGTTTGGCATCATTTCGTAGTTTTGGAGCAATGTCGCGCGGTATTTAGGTAACAGAACGTAAAGACGTAATAGAATCAACCCTAATATAAATATTGACCTTTAATGTCACAGGTCGAGAACGCATGGTGCAGTGGGTAGTTTTGAAACAATTATCGTTCCGGAAGTTTGAAATTCACAACAGAGAAATTATTAGATTTCATCGCAATCGCAACAAAATCGACAAGATATCAGAAAATTCGCGAAGCAATAATAAAATCATAATTCGTCGCCAGTTCACGATCTTTTCATTTAAAATGGGGGTGGGGGGTTGGCGCGCGAAGCGCGCAGGGGGGCGCAGCCCCCCTAGTATATATATATATATACATATATATATATACATATATATATATATATATATATATATATATATATATATATATATATGTTGAACAACATGTACTTGACTTGCTGCAGATATTTTTAGTTTATTTCACAACTTGTTGTGCTGATATATTTTTTATGGCTCAAGTTTTTGAAACACTGTTTTTTATTGGGGTGTTGTGAGAACATTTACGTGAGTGGTATACTCACGTAAATGTTCTTGTCTCAATTTTTATACACTGTTTTTATTTTTTTTGTAAACAAAAACGTTTTTCATGCATTGGAAAAATAAAAAAGCAATTTTTTTCATTTGCGAAGTGAAAAAGATGTAGATTTGCCAAATTCAGAAGTACAAATAATTGGTAAAAAAAAGGAGTGTTTAAATTTATAATTTAGTGTTACAACAATGACCAAAAATATTTCGTACAATTGAAATACTAGATTAAAAATAATGATTGTTTTCCTTTATTTTTATAAAACTGTAAGCCGACAAACTTTCTTTGATAATATTAAATTATATATTAATATTTTAATATATAATTTATATATTAATAAATAAAAAATTAATATTCAATTTAATTTTAACTGTGCACGTGAAAACGAGCGATTAAATCTAGTACTGTATGTGACTCAATTCTCTGCATAACTGGGCTTTATCTACTGTTACGTGTGTCGAGTCAGCTGCACTTATGGGAGATGCACTCGCGCAAACGGCAACGGTGTTTATATATTGTATGTTGCAGTTACGAACACAAACGTTCTGTGAATACTTCTCGGGTTCATAACGCACTGTAGCAGTAGCTGGAGGACGATGCATACGCGCGGGTTACACGATTGATGCATCCTCGTTTTTTATATATATATATATATATATATATATATATATAGGATGGCGAGACGGTCACAAAAAGGATATATATATATATATATATATCCTTTTTGTGACCGTCTCGCTATCCTATCTTTCCCTCTTATCCAATATATGGGCAGCTACGTAATATATATCACGTGTGTATAGGTTATGCTGTAACAGAGGCGAATGTCCGTGCGGGTGTGAAACGAGGATGCATCAATCGTGTAACCCGCGCGTATGCATCGTCCTCCAGCTACTGCTACAGTGCGTTATGAACCCGAGAAGTATTCACAGAACGTTTGTTATGTCTCTCTGTATTATAAAAAGATCTCGCCGCCGCCGCCGCCGTGTCAAGAATCGAGGGACTTAGAATAATTCGGGCTCAGGGCTTGGTGGAAGGGGGGAGGGGAGGGGAGGGGGGGGGGGCACCCTTCGAGGGGGGCACCCTTCGGAGGTGGCACCCTTGGGTAGGGGGCGATTGCGAGCGCGCGCAGCGCGCGAGCCACAATAAAATCCTAGTATATATATATATATATATATTTCACACGCACGTGTATACGCTTCTGTGCCGCACAGCGATATGCGTGTACATATATATATATATATATATATATATATATATATATATATATATATATATATGCTGTGCGGCACAGAAGCGTATACACGTGCGTGTGAAAAACGGAAATGTGACGTGATCCTGCTACCGTTACGGTAACTGCAATATGCAGTTGGGATGATGAATATGGGTACTATCGACTGCATGCTGTGCGTTTCACTCGGACAACGCAAATAAATGATAAAATGATTCTCTTTTCTGTTTGTGATGTGTTTTGTTTCTTTTTTCTTCGATGTGTTTGACACTTTTGTAAAACGTCTCTTTTACCATTTAGAATAAGAACAAGGTATGTAAAAAAATAATATTATGTTCACAACGTTCGAGGAGAAAAATTATTAGTTTATCGAACGATTTTTAAGAAATCCTAAAATTGATGTTACAATGATTCGCTTTTTTGCGGCATTTCTTTCCCTCAAATTTGGATAATACTTTTGTAAGAAGTTTCTTTGTGGTTTTAGTTTAAGAATAAGGTATATCATTTTAGATTAAGAATAAGGTATGTCAAAAGATTACTATATTTGTCACAATAGTTGTTGGATGCCTTGTGAATCATTGGTTTCTGGAATTTTTTTACCAACTTTATGAGCCCCCATGCATGTAAGTCATTTGGTGAAGCGAATCAATGATTGAATTAAGAATTACCGATTTTAGAACATTGAGAGAAATTTCAGAACTTTCGGCAACTATAAAGTGACAACTATTCATTTTATCGCCATATTGCATTTTTATCCATTCTAATATTTTCTATATTTAAGGCCAATATTTTATAACCGGAAAATAGTATACTATAGCACAATGGAGAAAAGTGAGTTTTGCTGAAAGTGAAGTTTGTTGCCCAAGCGAAGCTAGGGCAGAAATCACCAGAGGTGAAAATCATTTTCCTTCGGGATTTGCATATGATACTTTTTTCCCGATTTCGCTACGAAATAACCGCATATTGCACGGTTTTCATTACCCCCGCTGGACCAAGTTGTAGTGTTTTACTCCCTAGGGTGTAATGAATTTGGATTGCGCATGCATACGAGTCAGAGGTTAAAAATGAAAGTTTTTGCACCTGGATTACGTGCACGAAATCAGGTTAGTTTAGCGAAGTCGGAAAAAAGTTTATACTTGCTTAATGAATCGTTGTTAGTTTACAGTTACGAATGTAAGATTGTTGTCTGAATTTAGTATTAGTAATAGCAGGAGTTAATCTTGTTATGGTATTAAGCGTCACAATTCGTCTTAGAATAGTTAAAACATTGTTTTTATGGAATGTTTAGTTTAGTTCTAGTTTAGTATTAAACCCTGGTCTACATGACAGTACAAGACCCGTGTGCCAATGCTCGCTAGCAAATAGTCCGATTAATTAACAGGAAGATCATTGGGAATGCGAATATTTGCCAAAGTACATAATGTATCCAGGGAATATAACTGCTTGAACCGTTATGTTTATATAGCAGTATATGTATGATGGCGCTGAGAAAACGGATGGAAAATTAAACTGTATAGACAGACCGAAAAATTAGATTCTGGTAACTTTAAATATTAGGTTTAAAAGCCAAAAGTATATTTTATAGTTATCTAGTTACTTTAACTAATTACGTAGCTATTTAATAGTAATGAAATCGTGCTAGTAACGATATCAATGAAAGCAATTTATTTCCCGTCAACGTAACTATCTTTATAGCTGGGTCAATATTTTTTTAACTATTGAAGATTTACAGATAACTACTGGTAACTAGTTGGTTTTTACGGTAACTATTTAACAAGTGAAAAATGTAAGACCAATTATAAAAATAGTCGCGTGGTCCAAAAATGTAGAGTTGTCAATTATAGTTTCCAGGATTATCACGATTTCTTCGGCTGTACCATTTTCCCCTGAGTAATTGCTTTTTACGGTTCCAGTTTGAAGGTATAACTATTAAATACGGACTCAGAGATGTCGTGGATTTTCTGATGATTATCAGCTGATAATTATTCATTTTTTATCAATGCAGCTTTTTTTAAAGTAACATAAACTGTAAAATACTTCAAACAATATTTTTATACTTACGCCGTATATTGTACAGTTACGGTAAATATAGCTTAATTACGGCAACTATTGTATAATTACAGCGAATATTTTATAGATATGGCAATCATCCGTGCCTATTACCGAAACTAACAGTAAAATAGTCACATGGACTTAAAATGAATAATAATTATTTCATAGTTACGAAACCAAATTTTCCTCTGACTGCACTATAACTGCATTTGAGTCAATTATTTTAAATATTCACGAGTACTACAAAAGATTACATGACAAAAATATTCTGCGTTACATTTTTGTACAGCTACGTCCCAATTCTGCCATTTTTTTTTCAATGGCTATGTATATCTATAGTAAATTCTACTACAATGATTACCTTATGGTGGATTTGCGATATGTTGTTCGGAATGCTGGCTAATACAGCTCAGTCTTCTGTGCGAGTAATGCAACTTCGTGGTCGGTGTACACAATGCGGACGTTGATGACGATGTATTCCCTCCAATGGGAAAGGACGATTCGTCGATGATGCTGATAACCTTGATAATCTCGTGCAACACCATTGCAATTGACATTAGATTTCAGCGTGCCAGCTAAACCAGCGATGTTAATTATCGCGGTTCCCCTTATACAATATTATTATTATTCATCTTATAGTACAGTGTCGCTCGGGCAACTGTACGAGGCGTTGGCGTATCCAACAACAAGTGCATAATTTCATTCAGTGTATCTATTATACGAGCGACATCGTACGTTCCTGCTCATTGTAACACATGAATGAATTCACATAATACAGTCAGTGCACTCGAAGCATTGTCTAAATTAATCCTCTTCAACTTATCGTCGTCAATCTCTATATTTTATTATTCGATGCTTCGTAAGTCAGCGCCAGACACGACATCACTGTTGATGATGGCTTTTCTGCTCAATTTAAAAATCGGTACTCGATTATACAGTAAATTTAATCGCTTGTCGATTTCAAAGCTCTCTGTCTACTGATTTAATACGTCAGCCTAGCAAACTTGTTCGCAGGAATCTCCGATTACTCGAGTTGTCCGACTCAGACTGGTCGTGACCACTGAACGAAACCGAGCCTCTGGCAGTTACGATACACATTGTAAACAGCCACCACAGCAATAATTCGTCAAGCTAGACAGACATATCAGCGGATGTGCGGTGTATGCACATATATCTACGTCGCGCGTGGTATCTCCCAAACGTAGTAGTAGTGGTTGTAGTAACGGCAGCGGTAGACGCCGGTCATAAATAGTAAAAGCTTGCCACGATCCGGCGCAGGAAACTCTCGTGCTCGCGGCGTATGCCTCCAGTGATGCGGTTGAAGTAGTGGCACCTACGTTACGAGATCACGTACGTTACACGTTGGAGCTTCTTGCGTACCTACCCCGTGTTTTCCTCTCCCTGAATCTCCTCTTCTAGGTTCACAGACTTTTTTGGCGTCCGTAAAAAAAAATTCGACTCTATTATCGTTGCCACTGATACGCACGACGCTTTAAGGTCCAAATACAATCCTGCTACGTTAGAGTTTCATCAAAACTATGAAGAAACTACAGACTCTCCGCAATGGTAATGATGATGACGATAATGATAACGTAGGCTGATAAAAATTGAGACAACTGAGAAAAATTTGTGTTGAACACCGTGCGCTGCAGAGGCATCTCCTCGTATGTTTACGTCCCACCATGACGGTCACTGGTGCTGGTGCTGGTGCTGGTGCTGCTGCGGCTGATGTCTTGGGGACGCGTTGTTTCCTATTCTCACTTTCTCAGTCACGTCTCTAATTGCTGACAGCGTCATCGTGACGAGGAATACCGACGATATTTACTGTCTCACCACTAAATATTCTTAGTCACTAATTTGCACGCTACCCTCGCGGTTATCACACGTTTTCTTGTTGTGTGTTTTTTTTTTTGTTGTCTCTCACACGACCTTTACTTCGTTCACAATCTCTCTTTGTACGTCTGTACGTCCGTCATACTCACAACCGGAGTGAGAACCACGTCTCTTCGCGGTTCGTGTCCACACGCTATCACACACGGGTGGCTACCGAGTGTGGGTGGGTATCACACAGCAGCAGTAGCCTCCTGCTACTACTGCTACTACTACCGGGGAGCAAGACAGCCTGCCTTACTCTCGCAAATGTGCCAGGTCACTGTGCGCCGCGGCCTGATGCTACCCTCTAACTACTAAGGTCGAGGGTGGAACTGGCGCCACGCCCTCTGAGCAGGTGGCAGCACTGCACGCGCTAGACACCACCAAAGCTCTACCTATATAAGCTGTCGCCCCTCTACGGCGCAACACGAGGCTCGGGCGGGGAGGCTCAACGTGAAATTTCTTCAACGAGGATTAAGCTCGACGAGATAGCATGCTTTATTCTGGATTGTCCTGTCGGGATGTATAAGCACAATAGCAGAATGTATACATCATAATTGAATATATTATCAGTGTAGGGGACTATTCGTACAATGACTTATATTACATACCTTGCCTTCCGAATATGTGTAATTGACTACCTTGTGAATCCAATCCTGTTTCAAAATTTGTACCCTCCGTTAGACCTCCGTAAAATTCAACTCCTTTGTACATGCGAATGCCGCCACCGATTGTACTCTCTGCTCAATCCCGCGCAGAAAAAAACAGTCCCGGATGGAGTCCCGGATGGAGTCCCGGCGGGAGTCCGGCCGGGACTGCCGGGACTCCCGCCCGGACTTCCGCCGGGACTCCATCCGGGATCCCGAAAGCCCGCCCGGACTCCCGCCCGGACTCCTTCCGGGATCCCAAAAGCCCTCCCGGACTCCTTCCGGGACTCCATCTCTAGAATCTCGGCGGGACTCTATCGATCCGGCCTGGACTCCCGCCGGGACTTCATCCGGGATCTCAAAAGTCCGCCCGGACTCCATCGGGAACTCCATCTCTAGAATCTCGGCGGGACTCGATCGATCCGGCCCGAACTCCCGCCGGGACTCCATCCGGGATCCCAAAGAGCCCTCCCGGATGCCCGCCCGGACTCCATCTGGAACTCCATCTCTAGAATCGCGGCGGGACTCGATCGAAGCGAACGATTGAGCTCGAGTTAGAGACTCGAACAGTTATAAGAACCCTTGTAATTTCAAGCAATAATTTGTGATAACAAATATTTTAATTCAATAAATATCTTTTTAATTGGCAGTCGCGTGGATTCTAATTCCTTAATCGGTAAAGATACCTTTATATTAAAATTCCCTTTCGACGACGACTTGATCACTCGTCGCCTTTCGAGCAAAACAAAAAAAGCCTGCAAAGTCGAACCTTGCAAATTGCTTCCTCAGTATTTTACACTTTTAGCAAAGCTACCTCTATGAGGAAGGATGTTGATCAATTTTGGCTTCCTCATAGAGGAAGCTTTGCTAAAAGTGTAAAATACTGAGGAAGCAATTTGCAAGGTTAGACTTTGCAGGCTTGTTTTTTATATCTTGTGTCTCTTTTGCAGAGGTGTTTTATACAGCTATAAATCACCTCTGCAAACACCGTTACATCTAATTTTGATTAGATACAAATTTTTGTCGTACTTTCTCAACTTTTCCGGAAGTTATAGCGAAAATCTACATTTTTTTTTAAATGAAAAATGGTGTAAAATCCGAACGACTTTACCGATCATCACCAAATTTGGTACATGGCATTTCTGAATGTTATTTTTCGTCTGTACAAAATTTCTGTTCATTTGTTGAAATTCGACGTAATTTAGATCAAAATCTATTTTTTTCGAAAAATTCAAAATTCTATAAAATCCGAACCGCTTTACCGATTTCGTCGAAATTCAATACCATACAACATTGAACGTATCTTCAGTTATGAAGAACTATTTAGCCAAATCGGCGAACTTTTACGAAAGTTAGAGCGACCACGCCCTTTTTTCAACAAATTAAAATCAACATAAAATCTTAATGACTTCACATATTTTGGCAAAAATCACAACATTCAAAGAGGGGCAGCTACTCTACTTGCGTGTCAAATTTGAGCCGGATCGCTCGAACGGTTACCGAGTGAAAGGAGATTGAATTTTCGAAGCCCAGCACACACACACACACACACACACACACACACACACACACACACACACACACACACACACACACACACACACACGCACACACACACACACACACACACACACACACACACACACACACACACACACACACACACACACGCACGCACACACACACACGCACACACACACACACACGCACACGCACGCACACACGCGCACGCACGCACACACACACACGCACGCACACACACGCACGCACGCACACACACGCACGCACGCACGCACGCACGCACGCACGCACGCACGCACGCACGCACGCACGCGCACGCACGCACGCACGCACGCGCACGCACGCGCACGCACGCACGCACACACACACACACACACACACATACATACGGACATTTTTTCTAAACCACTTTTCTCGACGTTTTAGGTGATTCTAAGCATACTGATATGAAAATCTCGAAAAAAAAAGATTTCATGAAAACAAAGCTTCCTCTATGAGGAAGCAATAAAAAAAATTAAAAAATAACATATTTATAATATGGAATGACATTCAAACCTGTGAAAACTGAAAATAATTCACTATAACTATACCGTCGGTAGATTAAAGTTTTTTTATTTTTTGCTACTTTGTGATTGACTTTCAAACTCCCAATGACATGCAGTGAAATAATGTGCCTCTTGGTGAAATTAAATATCAAAACTAATACAGAAATACTAATTATAGAGTGTTCTTCAATTTATATGCATAGCGAGTTTTATTTTTTTAATAACCTCAATAAAATCAGTGGTTTTTCAGTAATTAACTGAGATTTGGGTAATCCAGTTTTTTAATGCAACCTCATAATGACACTTAACATCATCTAGCCATATTGTCTGTTTATGTACTAAATTCAGTGACTTTCTATGTTTGTTGGTTGATTATTTACTCTTAAGCTTCTAATGTTATCTGGTAAAATTTAGTGGTTTCTATTTGTTTAAGCATAATTCAATCATACGCAATCTCCCAAAGTCATTTGGTATGATGCTGAGTCGCTTGGTTTGACAAGTTATCACAACTGATACAGGAATAATAAAGTGTTTTTCGATTTCTATCTGTAACAAGTTTTATTAATTTATATATGTAACAAGTTGTAATGATTTTATTTTATTTTATTTTTTTTTTATCACAAAATATAAACATTCAGAAAAACTATGATTTATGAATTGAGTTTGATAATAGTAATAGCTTCCAAAATCAAAAATTCGCGGATATAAATCATGAATAAAATAATCGCGAGGATACAAATACTATTAGACACATTAATGTTAAACATATCTTGTTTATTAATTCAGTCAATTCATTTTAGAAAACAAAAATATTTCATTTATCACATTCGTTTTCCTTTCATTTCGTCAATCCATTTAGTAACAAAAATATCTCACTTATTATATTCGCTTTCATTTAATCACACACACTGAATATTTAACATCATAAATAGAGCCATAATTTTATAAAGAATAATAAAATAAAATAACTTCTCTCACTTTTACACAAAAAATATAAATCATACTCATCTTATTTTATATAAATATGGAGAATTTGTCGGCCGACGTAAAACCACATGGTGAAAAATATGAGTATTTTGGTATAATATAGAGCACGTCTGCTCAGGAAGACGGTCGAGAGAGAAGAACGAATAACTTTTGGTCAAGAGCGTCGCTCAGCCTTGACCTTGTAAAATCGGTACTGATCTTCTTGCGTAATTACGCCCAAAAGGTTCAATTGTGCTACCTCACGGCAACACGAGCGCTCTCTATTTATAGACTGCGGTTATTTGTTCAAATTTGAAAATATTAAATTCTCACAAAGTTTCATTGTTTAATATATTCATAAAAATCAGTGGTTATTCAGTAATTAACTGAAATTTGTATACTATAGTTTGTTCCCCTGCAACCAACACCATACAGCAAAAAAGATGATTTATATTTGATGATTTCTGTGAGTTTTATTCGTTGCTTCATGATTGACTCTGAGCTCACAATGTCATTCGATGAAATACTGGATTTTTTTTTATAAGAGAAGTTATGAGAACTGAGAAAAAATTAATTAATAAAGTGTAGTAAATTTATATGTGTAACAAGCTTCATTTTTAAATAAATTTGGTAAAGTTAGTGTTTATTCGGGTTTAACTTGGATTTGTGGATTAATGTTTTTCGCAATCTGCACTTTCTTAACATTGTCCAGGAAAAAGTCAATTTTTATTAAGAAAAATTATTGGAACAATCAGATGTGGTATGACCTTTGTAATATACTTTTTTTTTCTAAATTTAAATAGAGTAACAAAGTCACCTAGAAAAGACATGAAAGCTGTCAGTCTTAATTATATACAGGTCCTGAAATAATAACGATAGCATACATCACATGACATTAATCAAAATGATCTGTATTGTTGATTTTGTAGTTCTCCATGAAAAAAACCTACAATTTTCATCTTGCTATTTATACCATTTTTTAATGTGGCAGTGTTTTTAGGATTCTGACTGTGATTTTGAGGATGTTATGAGGATTTTGAGGAGACTTATAGTCTCAATTCTATAAATGTACTAATATGGAAAGATCGTTGTAGTTTATAGTAGAAAACTTAAACTAAATCAATGCTTTATTATTATTAATTATTTGAAAATCACATTACTTTTATAAAATGTTATCGTCTTTTATTCTCTTTGGATGAACCAAGGACTGATGATTCAATATAGACTTTGCAAAAAGTGTTGAAATCCCCCCAAAAAACACAATGTGTAAAAAAATTGAGACAAGAACATTTACGTGAGTGGTATCAACACCCCAATAAAAAACAGTGTTTCAAAAACTTGAGCCATAAAAAATGTATCAGCACAAAAAGTTGTGAAATGAACTAAAAATATCTGCAGCAAGTCAAGTACATGTTGTTCAACATATATATATATATATATTTCTTTTTAGAAATATATAAATATATATATATATATATTTCTTTTTATATATATATATATATGTATATAGACAGTATTTTTTAAGTAACCTAAAGAACCTTAAATAAATAACTCAAAGAACCTAAAGAACCTAAATCAACTAAAAAGAAATTCTCGCATTTAAAGGTGAGAAAATCAGTAACAAAACAAAATCTTGGATTTTGAAGAAAAAAATGCAGATTACAAAAATTGAGAAAAGAAATTAGTGAAAAATAAATGTCAACATCTCAAAAAATTAAATGCAGTACTTGGCGAGTTTCTACGGTTAATATAAACATTCAATAATGATAAACTATATAGGATACTTGGCAAACTCGCCAAGTACTGCTGTTTAATTTTTTGAGATGTTGACATTTATTTTTCACTAATTTCTTTTCTCGATTTTTGTAATCTGCATTTTTTTCTTCAAAATCCAAGATTTTGTTTTGTTACTGATTTTTTCACCTTTAAATGCGAGAATTTCTTTTTACTTGATTTAGGTTCTTTAGGTTCTTTGAGTTATTTATTTAAGGTTCTTTAGGTTACTTAAAAAATACTGTCTATTACATATCTCTCTATATTATAAAAAGATCTCGCCGCCGCCGCCGCCGCCGCCGTGTCAAGCATCGAGGGACTTGGAATAATTCGTGCTCAGGGCTTGGCGGAAGGGGGAGGGGGGCATCCTTGGGGGGCACCCTTCGGAGGTGGCACCCTTGGGTGGGGGGCGATTGCGAGCGCGCGCAGCGCGCGAGCCACAATAAAATCCTAGTATATATATATATATATGTTGAACTACATGTACTTGACTTGCTGCAGATATTTTTAGTTCATTTCACAACTTTTTGTGCTAATACATTTTTTATGGCTCAAGTTTTTGAATCACTGTTTTTTATTGGGGTATTGATACCACTCACGTAAATGGTCTTGTCTCAATTTTTTTACACATTGTGTTTTTTGGGGGGATTCAAAATAATTGTCACGTTCTGATAACACCGATTTTTTACCGAAAAACGGGGGTTATTTTTTAAATTCAAAAACGGATATTTCTTTTGGGCTGAGAAAATTACAGAGTATTCCATGCACTGTGAAAAATATTCGCGTTTTTCCGATACAAACGCGTATGAATTTTGTAAAACTCGATATAGGAAATCGAAATTAATATGTTTGCATAGTAAACTTAATACAGACAAATGAATTTCGATAATCCAATGATTGGAAATTACAACACATGATTATCAAACCGTTAATTACTAAATTAGTACAGGAATATCAATATGCATTTTTGGAATTTTCGTACCCAATTTGAAATTTAATATACATTGTCGCATTGAATGTAAGATCAAAGTTACTCAAATTTCAGTTACTGATATTGAAAGATACCAAGCAAAGTATTTGCAATTTTATCCACATGGGTGCATTATTTTTTGCAAAATGTTTGTGTTCTTGCGACACAAAAGTGTGAGAAATTTACAAAACTCGCTGCAGGAAATAAACATTAATATAGTTGCATAGTAAATTTGGTATGTGTCTATGAATGTTACCAATCCGGTGATGTAAAATTACAACACATGGTTACTAAATCAATCATTACTAAAATAGTACATGAATTTATTATCTTAAGCAAAGGTCTTAGGTTTTCCACGCTGCGCGTGATTCAGACCAAACTGCTAGGCAGATTGGGCTAGTTGATGTCTCATTTTCTTCTTCATAAAAAGATACACCGTCTAAATGGAGCAAGATATTTTTTTTTCATTCTGAAAGCAAAGTTAATAACTGATTTAGAAAATAGCATAAAATTTATTTAGTAATAATTATGTCACTTGAAAAATATTACCTTTTATTAACTTTTGCTCCATTTAGCCGGTGTATCTTTTCATGAAGAAGAAAATGAGACGTCAACCAGCCCAATCTGCCTAGCAGTTTGGTCTGAATCACGCGCAGAATAGGTTTAAAACCAAGTTTCGGCAAATGGCATCTAAAGCTTACCACTCAAATAAAAATGTTTATGCTGTTTTCATCTTTGGGGCACCTTAGTACCTTTAATGAACAAAATAAAAATATTATTTGCAAGTCAGATTACAGAATATTATTAATAATGTTATTAATAAATGTTTTTTTTTACAAATAAATAAGTAAATGAATGCATAATTTGCAAAATACCTGTAAATAATATGGGGATGATCACTTTTATTGACAACATCACTGAAAATTTATCCGGTGTTGACACATTCACAAATGTGCTGCACAAAAATTAAATCATCACTTCATAACAAATTTACATATCTGATCACTTCTGATGATTGTTGATTCTGTTTTAAACACTATTAATTGAAAAACAACCGTAAATGGCCAACGGAATCACACTAATAACATAATATGAAGGAAAAATAAAAACGTCAATTCGAGGTTATGCGTCTCGCGTGTAGCAGAAGTAACTTCTCGGGGCAGTAACACGCTGCGCATGCGATACGTGCTAAGATATCACAGCGCATGTCCCATTATTCGCGCGAATTCGAATATAATGTAAGTGTTACGTGTTGCGTTGAAGACATCACACTCTCATCGCGTCATTTGTATCGCGTATCGCTAACTGGTTTAAAAAATGGTAAACAAATAAAAATTGATTTACAAACACGTATTAAACTTTTTATTATATAGAAAAAAATCATTAACAAATCAGGTATATTGCAGAAATCGGCCATTTTTTCGGCTTCAGGTCTAAGATTTTTCAGGTTCAGAGGGTATACTTAACTAAACGAAATTGCCGAAGAAAAAAAAAAATAAATAATTGGCTTTTTTTTTCAACACCCTTAATTATTTTGTGTGAACAAAAAATCGGCCATAATGTCTGCATATAACAAAAATAAATAAATAAAATAATTTAAAATTCAAATATAATATTCTGGTAATTTTTACGACTTTTGAGAAAATTAAATATGAATGGTACCGTAGAAACTTAGCCATTTTTGCGAATTCCGGCTTATAACTTTACTAATAGACAGATTACATGGAAATGAATGTTTTCACAGACAAAAAATCAGACAGACAAAAAAATCGATTTTTTTTTATTTTTGACCTGACTCCCCCCCCCCCCCCCCCCCCCCCCTTAGCACTTCTTCTTATAAGAATTTTAGAGATCGTATAAGATATTAGATGCTACAATACAATTCACTACAATAGTCATTATATATATTATGCAATTTAAATTAAAATCATTTATCAAATTCTAATTATCTGTGTACAAAAATTCTATTTCTTTCTTAGTGTAGAGACCTCCATTTCAAGCTCTTCTACAAAAGTTCCAAAATATCCTTGAAAAAATGGTGCTGCATGAAATAAATTTACTACAAATTGTGTATGCATAAGAACCAAATTCACTTGAAGATATACTGACTATTGTACTGAATTGTTTTGTTCCTAACACTGTTTTCTTATGAAGTTTATAAAATTCCTACACTCAGACTGAATAAAACTATCGTACACAGAGAATTAAAACTTGACAAATGATTTATTTCTTAATTGCATAATAGATATAATAACTGTTGTAATGAATTGTGTTATAGCTACTTATATTTTACAAAATCTATAAGATTCTTATTGAAACTATTTTTAACTTTATCAAGTTGTATTGATTAATCAGTGCAAATAATGTTCCATGTTCGTTTTCTTACTTCCTGTGAGGTTTGGTTTACACTGATAAACCAAATCGGCTTCAGAATATCTGATATTCTCTTTAAGTGAAGATTCATGTCTGTATTAGTCAAGAGACTTCCATTTTAAGCTCTTCTACAAAAGTTCCAAAGCAATTTAGATAAAATATCACAGCATTAAATGAATTTACTACAAATCATGTACCTCTAAGAGCTAAATTGAGTTGACGATACACTGACTATTGTAGTGATTTGTATTGTAGCTACTAATAGAATTAAAAAATGGAACATAGAACAATATTTGCACATATGAATTTTAATAACTTGACAAAGTTAATATTTCTTCCTATAAGAATTTTATAGATTTTATAAGATATTAGAGGCTATAATAATCACTATATCTATTATGCAATTTAAACCAAAATCATTTATCAAATTCTAATTCTCTGTGTACAAAGATTCTATTTATTTCTTACTGTAGAGACCTCTATTCTAAGCTCTTCTACAAAAGTTCCAAAGTATCCTTGAAAAAATGACACTCCATTAAATAAATTTACTACAAATTGTGTACGCGTAAGAACCATATTCACTTAAAGTTATACTGACTATTGTACTGAATTGTTTTGTTCCTAACACTGTTTTCTTGTGAAGTTTATAAAATTCCTACACTCAGACTGAATAGAACTTTTATACACAGAGAATTATTGAGCAGTGGTGGGAGAAGCGCAACTACCTCTTAAACATCGATTCCTCATAATTACTCAAGATTTCCAAAATCGAATTTCTTAAAAACATTTGAGTATGTCGCGCTGCGGCAAATCTATGTTTGAGGCGAGACCTTCAAAAGCTGTGGCATATCATTTTTTCTATAATCCGAATACCTGAGCCTCTCTTAAAAAATTATGTTCACTTGAAAATCTTTCCAAACACATTGCACGCTCTGATTGCGATTAATTGAACATTTTGTTATGTCTATGATAAGTATGATTGAGAGAATAATTGTTGCACAACTTTTATGCTATTTAGATATCCAAAATTACTAAGTCGTTGATATCGTAGTTGGTAGCATGCGTTCGTGGTTAGGTATGGTCGTAGGTTCATACCCCGGTTTAGGTGAAAAATTTTCTTTGGTGAAAACCAATAGCCAACAATTTCTGATGACATAATATGTCTGATAAAATAATGCCCGACTCGGGCTGCCCGAGTAATGTTTCTATTTTGTTTTTATTGTTTTTAAGTCCATTTAAAATTTCCACGACATGTGCTTGAATTTTTAAGTACTGCTTTGCGACATAAGATCTAGACGTACATTAATTTTATGTACAATAATCAGAAATATCTGATGTTTGTACATTAAATTTCAAGTACAGACCTACTCCTATTCCAATAACATTGAAATTATTTTCATGTGTACTAATCTAGGATTTTCAACACATTTATGCTTGACATTTAAGAGACGGTTTGTGAAAAAAAAACTTCCGGTACCGGTACCTTAATTTTCAAGCATATTTTTTTTTTTACAGTGTAGAGAAGTAATATGGAAAAGTAAATGTTACTTTTAGGACTCTGTTGCAGTCGGAAATTATTATGTTCTTCACCCAGCAGCGATTAGACTCATATTTGCAGTACCGTCATTCGGGAAGTCGGTTTTCGGGTCTGCAATATCATTATCTTCTTTTTTTTTACCTCCAGTGACACTTCGAAGCTCTCTAAATACTCTCGGTCATCTGCAATTGAAATATTATAAGATACTATGGAATATTAAATGATATTTACCAATGATTTTTGATTCCAATGAATCCCTTGCAATGATTTTGCTTTTGGTGAAGCACCAGTCCCTCTTTGATTGTTGCAGTTTTTAACGAATTGTACACACAAGTTTTTATTTTAGAATTTTAAAAAAGTAACGGGCGTGGTCGCTCTAACTTTCGTAATATTTAGTCTATTTTGCTAATTAGTTAATATAGCAGGTGTTGTTTGGTATTGAATTTGATATAAATTTGTAGGGTTGTTCGGATTTGATGGTATTTTGAATTTTTATAAAAACTTAAGATAATGAGCGCAAATTTTGTATGTAAACTAAATATAATTCTGTAATGATAGATATATAATTTAGTGAAGAACAATATGAATATTTTGATTTTAGGGAATTTTGAACTATTGAAACTTTTGCAAAACTTGAGATACCGAGTCTAAGTTTGGTATATAAACAACATAATATTCAGCAATGAGAAATATACAATTTAGTGAACAACGGTATAAAACTTTCTGTTTTATATAAAATTTCGAATTAAACAAAGTTTACATAATAGGAAAAACGAAAACACATGTTTATTTATCTATTTGAAACAAGGATGCAAAGTAGAAACTTGCACATTGCTTCCTCGTCATTTTTCGCTTTTCACAAAGCTTCCCCTATGAGGTAGCCAAAATGTATTTACATACTCTGTGCTGACGTGAAACTTTCAAGGTACGGAATGTACTCACTGCTGTACATCAAAATCTTGCCCTTAGATTTTTTCCCGTTGTAAATGAAGCGATGGATTTCTCCTAAGTTTGCCTCTTTAGGTATGATCTCCCTTTCGATCACATGAGCCTTCATGCTTTTCGATAAGTACATCAGCGCAAACATTATTTCGTCTAGTTGGTATTAGCCTCAATCATAGGTTTTTGTCATACGCGTTTAAACAGATAATCAACTACGAAGTGAATACAGACGCATACACGGGAAGAAAAAGAAAGTGAACGGGTATTAGTTACGAAGTGATATCGTTCTAGCATCGCAGTCAATATCGCACGATCGCAGAATTGAAGGGAGAGGATTTGAAACCTACAATTATTTTGAAATCTACGATGTTTGCGCTGGTGTTCTGGACAAAGAGCAAGGAGACTGAGGTTCTTAAACGGGAATGTGTCCCTAAGGAAGCAAACCCTGGAGAGACCCATCGTTTTCTTTACAATGGCGTAAAGTACAGGGCGAAGATTTTGAAATATAGCGGTACGTACATGAGCATCGTCGAAATAGTTGATTATTTTTTAAATCATTCACCTTAATGGATAGAGCATGCTCAATTTTTTTTAAATTTTTCATCGCATAATTCGCGCACTTGAGAATTTATAAAAATTGCTCGAAAAATTGCGTTTAGAAACTTTCGATTGTCCGTATCTTCTTGGATATATGTACGTAAGTCGCATCGTAAAAAAACGTATATAAAAGTTTTTCATTTTGAAGTATACTTTTATGCAAATTTATTTTCAAAAATCTTCAACTCCTCCGAAGCATTGATTTTTAATGAATGAACATAAAAATCGATTTTTTAAAAAATTTGACATTTTTTATTTTTTCCGAAAAAATATTAAACATACTATTCATAAAGACGAACATTTTAAGCCTAAATGGGAAGTGGGACAATTTTTTTTTTTTTTTAATTTTTATGAGAGTTTAAAACTCTCATAAAAAATCGGAAAAAAATTGTCCCACACGGAAAAAAAATATTAGTTGCCATAACCAAGAAATTAGTTGACGCAACCAATCGATTATTCTATTTCCCTGGCAACTCAAATGATAATACCAACGATTCGAATGATAATACCGACGATTCGAATGGTAGTCCCAACTATTCGAGTGGTAGTCCCAACGATTGGATTAGTTAACCTAACTAATCCAATCGAGAACTAATCGTGAATAGTTGAGGTTACTATTCGATATGGTTGAGGCAACTAATTTTTTAGACGTTGTGTACAGCAAATCGAAAACGTAGTTGCCACAACCAAACTTTTTTTCCGTGCACTTTTCAACAAGTGACAATTTCTTTTCGAATATTTATGAGAGTTTAAGGGGGGGGGAGTCAGGTCAAAAATGTAAAAAAATCGATTTTTTTTTTTCTGTAAAAATGTTCATTTCCATGTAATCTATGTGTTAGTAAAGTTATAAGCCGAAATTCGCAAAAATTGCCAAGTTCTACGGTACCATTTATATTTTATTTTCTCAAAAATCTTAAAAAATGATCATAATATTATATTTAAATTTGAAACTATTTTATTTTTTTATTGTTTTTATATGCGGACATTAAGGCCGATTTTTTGTTGACATAAAATAATTAAGGGTGTTGATTTTTTTTTTAAATTTAATAATTATCTTTTTTTTTCATTTTCTGCAGCTTTGTTTAGTTAAGTATGATCTCCGAACCTTTAAAATCTTAGACATAAAGCCGAAAAATTGCCGATTTCTGCAATATGCCTGTTTTTTAATGATTTTTTTCTATAGATAAAAAAATTAATTACGTATTTCTAAATAAATTTTTATCTGTTTACCATTTTTAAAAACAATTAGTGAAACGCGATATAAACGATCCGATGACAGTGTGATGTCTCCAATGCAACAAAGTAACATTTACATCATATTTGAATTCGCGCGAATAACGGGGCATACGCTATGATAGTTTGATGCGTATTGCATGCGCAGCGTGTTACTGACGGGAAATTGACTTCTGCTACACTCGAGCAGTATAACCTCTAATTGACGTTTCGATTTTTTGTTCATACTATGTTATTAGCTTAATTCCATGGGCCGTTCGCTATTTTTTTAAAATTAACAGTGTTTAAAACAGAATCAACAATCATCAGAAATGTTCAAATATGTATTATTTATTTTGAAGTTGTGATTTAATGTGTTTGCAGTACATTTCTGAATGTTTCAACACTGGATAAATTGTCAGTGATGTTGTCAATAAAAGAGATCATCCCAGTGTTATTCACAGGTTTTTAAAAATATTATGCATTCATTTACTTATTTTTTTGTTATTAAAAAATTACATTTATTTGTAAAATGATTACTAATATTGTGAAATCTGACTTGCAAATAATATTTTTATTTTGTTCATCAAAGGTACTAAGATTCCCCAAAGGTAAAAGCAGCGCAAAGAATTTTTTTTGGGTCAAACTTTAGATGCCATTTGCCGAAACTTGGTTTTCAACCTATTCTGCACGTGATTCAGACCAAACTGCTAGGCAGATTGGACTGGTTGACGTCTCATTTTCTTCCTCATAAAAAGATACACTGGCTAAGTGGAGCAAATGTTAATAAAAGGTAATAGTTTTTAAGTGACATAATTTATAATAAATAAATTTTATGCTATTTTCAAAATCATTGATTAACTTTGCTTTCAGGATGAAAAAAATATATTTTGCTCCGCTTAGCCGGTGTATCTTTTTGTAAAGAAGAAAATGGGACGTCAACTAGCCCAATCTGCCTAGCAGTTTGGTCTGAATGACGCGCAGAGTGGAAAACCTAAGATCTTTGCTTAAGTTAATACTGAAAGGCATATGCAAGTCAGCCAACAGTAAAAAATCCTTTCATCGAGTACCACCAACATAGTTCACTGACCATTTTTATATGCAAGAGAATGTGGATGATATTGAATTTTTTAATTCAATTTTTTTGACGTGAGTCCCTCCCCTTAAAGAGAATATTAGATATTCTGAAGCCAATTTGGTTTATCAGTGGTAAACCAAACCTCACAGGAAGTAAGAAAACGAACATGGAACATTATTTGCACTGATTAATCAATACAACTTGATAAAGTTAAAAAAAGTTTCAATAATAATAATCTTATAGATTTTTTAAAATATAAGTAGCTATAACACAATTCATTACAATAGTCATTATATCTATTATGCAATTAAGAAATAAATCATTTGTCAAGTTTTAATTCTCTGTGTACGAAAGTTCTATTCAGTCTGAGTGTAGGAATTTTATAAACTTCATACGAAATCAGTGTTAGGAACAAAACAATTCAGTACAATAGTCAGTATATCTTCAAGTGAATTTGGTTCTTATGCATACACAATTTGTAGTAAATTTATTTCATGCAGCACCATTTTTTCAAGGATATTTTGGAACTTTTGTAGAAGAGCTTGAAATGGAGGTCTCTACACTAAGAAAGAAATAGAATTTTTGTACACAGAGAATTAGAATTTGATAAATGATTTTAATTTAAATTGCATAATATATATAATGACTATTGTAGTGAATTGTATTGTAGCATCTAATATCTTATACAATCTATAAAATTCTTATAAGAAGAAGTGCTAAGGGGGGGGGGGGGGGGGGGAGTCAGGTCAAAAATTTAAAAAGATCGATTTTTTTTTTTTCTGTGAAAACATTCATTTCCATGTAATCTATCTATTAGTAAAGTTATAAGCCGGAATTCGCAAAAATGGCTAAGTTTCTACGGTACCATTCATATTTAATTTTCTCAAAAGTCGTAAAAATTACCAGAATATTATATTTGAATTTTAAATTATTTTAGTTATTTATTTTTGTTATATGCAGACATTATGGCCGATTTTTTGTTCACACAAAATAATTAAGGGTGTTGAAAAAAAAGCCAATTATTTTTTTTTTTTTTTTTTCTCTTCGGCAATTTCGTTTAGTTAAGTATACCCTCTGAGCCTGAAAAATCTTAGACCTGAAGCCGAAAAAATGGCCGGTTTCTGCAATATACCTGATTTGTTAATGATTTTTTTCTATATAATAAAAAGTTTAATACGTGTTTGTAAATAAATTTTTATTTGTTTACCATTTTTTAAACCAGTTAGCGAAACGCGATACAAATGACGCGATGAGAGTGTGATGTCTTCAACGCAACACGTAACACTTACATTATATTCGAATTCGCGCGAATAATGGGACATGCGCTGTGATATCTTAGCACGTATCGCATGCGCAGCGTGTTACTGCCCCGAGAAGTTACTTCTGCTACACGCGAGACGCATAACCTCGAATTAACGTTTTTATTTTTCCTTCATATTATGTTATTAGTTTGATTCCGTTGGCCATTTACGGTTGTTTTTCAATTAATAGTGTTTAAAACAGAATAAACAATCATCAGAAGTGATCAGATATGTAAATTTGTTATGAAGTGATGATTTAATTTTTGTGCAGCACATTTGTGAATGTGTCAACACCGGGTGAATTTTCAGTGATGTTGTCAATAAAAGTGATCATCCCCATATTATTTACAGGTTTTTTTCAAATTATGCATTCATTTACTTATTTATTTGTAAAAAAAAACATTTATAAATAACATTATTAATAATATTCTGTAATCTGACTTGCAAATAATATTTTTATTTTGTTCATTAAAGGTACTAAGGTGCCCCAAAGATGAAAACAGCATAAACATTTTTATTTGAGTGGTAAGCTTTAGATGCCATTTGCCGAAACTTGGTTTTAAACCTATTCTGCGCGTGATTCAGACCAAACTGCTAGGCAGATTGGGCTGGTTGACGTCTCATTTTCTTCTTCATGAAAAGATACACCGGCTAAATGGAGCAAAAGTTAATAAAAGGTAATATTTTTCAAGTGACATAATTATTACTAAATAAATTTTATGCTATTTTCTAAATCAGTTATTAACTTTGCTTTCAGAATGAAAAAAAATATCTTGCTCCATTTAGCTGGTGTATCTTTTTATGAAGAAGAAAATGAGACATCAACTAGCCCAATCTGCCTAGCAGTTTGGTCTGAATCACGCGCAGCGTGGAAAACCTAAGACCTTTGCTTAAGATAATAAATTCATGTACTATTTTAGTAATGATTGATTTAGTAACCATGTGTTGTAATTTTACATCACCGGATTGGTAACATTCATAGACACATACCAAATTTACTATGCAACTATATTAATGTTTATTTCCTGCAGCGAGTTTTGTAAATTTCTCACACTTTTGTGTCGCAAGAACACAAACATTTTGCAAAAAATAATGCACCCATGTGGATAAAATTGCAAATACTTTGCTTGGTATCTTTCAATATCAGTAACTGAAATTTGAGTAACTTTGATCTTACATTCAATGCGACAATGTATATTAAATTTCAAATTGGGTACGAAAATTCCAAAAATGCATATTGATTTTCCTGTACTAATTTAGTAATTAACGGTTTGATAATCATGTGTTGTAATTTCCAATCATTGGATTATCGAAATTCATTTGTCTGTATTAAGTTTACTATGCAAACATATTAATTTCGATTTCCTATATCGAGTTTTACAAAATTCATACGCGTTTGTATCGGAAAAACGCGAATATTTTTCACAGTGCATGGAATACTCTGTAATTTTCTCAGCCCAAAAGAAATATCCGTTTTTGAATTTAAAAAAATAACCCCCGTTTTTCGGTAAAAAATCGGTGTTATCAGAACGTGACAATTATTTTGAATCCCCCCAAAAAACACAATGTGTAAAAAAATTGAGACAAGAACATTTACGTGAGTGGTATCAACACCACAATAAAAAACAGTGTTTCAAAAACTTGAGCCATAAAAAATGTATCAGCACAAAAAGTTGTGAAATGAACTAAAAATATCTGCAGCAAGTCAAGTACATGTTGTTCAACATATACTTGACTTGCTGCAGATATTTTTAGTTCATTTCACAACTATATATATATATTGTTACGCGCGTGATTGAAATAATACTCTCTCGTTATTGTAAAAGGTCACGTAGCTTTTATTCTGCAACACGATCCGTTAGCACGTCTGGATAAGTCGCGGTGTTGGTCACATCCTGAATGTTTCCGGCGATCCTTTTTCGCCGTCCGCGTCTCGTATTCATTACTTTTTTTTTTTTATATCACTCACTCAAAAAAAAAATTATTTATCGCGAACGCGTTTTTTTTTTTTTTTTTTTTTTTTTTATCAGGGCCGAAAATCCGCACTTCTGACACCAATGTTACGACCGAGCGAATGAATAAACCGGATATTTGTTTGTGGGGCGGATATTATTAATTACAAATAGTTCTCTTTATCTTTAACGCGTTTGTTCGCACGACTGCTCGCAGTCAAAGTCCTGTCAAGACTTTCTTCTGTCACGTTTTTGTGAAGTATGTCAAGTATTCGTTTGTCGATCGTCATACCGTGTGTTCCTATAAGACCTGATCTCTATATTCATAACAATATATATATATATATGTAGCGCGCGAGCCACAATAAAATCCGAGTATATATATATATATATATATATATCTATATCTATACTATAAAAAAGTATGGGCTGACGCTTTGGAGGGCTGACGTTTTAGAGTTTGACGTTTTAGACGTGTAGAGTAGAGTAGAGTAGAGTAGAGTAGAGTAGAGTAGAGTAGAGTAGAGTAGAGTAGAGTAGAGTAGAGTAGAGTAGAGTAGAGTGGAGTGGAGTGGAGTGGAGTGGAGTGGAGTGGAGTGGAGTGGAGTGGAGTGGAGTGGAGTGGAGTGGAGTGGAGTAGAGTAGAGTAGAGTAGAGTAGAGTAGAGTAGAGTAGAGTAGAGTAGAGTAGAGTAGCCAAATGGTCTTAAAATACAAAATAATCTTAACGACGCGAACGAAATTAGAGTAGAGTAGAGTAGAGTAGAGTAGAGTAGAGTGGAGTGGAGTAGAGTGGAGTGGAGTGGAGTGGAGTGGAGTAGAGTAGAGTAGAGTAGAGTAGAGTAGAGTAGCCAAATGGTCTTAAAATACAAAATAATCTTAACGACGCGAACGAAATTGAAAATATTGTATGGAAAGAAATATTTCAGTAACTATCTTATCCTCATTGTAATTAAGGACTCCTCATTTGGGCTCACTTCACACACCAATGTTAACCATTATTGTTCCTTTTGTTTTGGGTCTCCTTCTTTTCCCTTCCACCGAGGGATCTATTTCAAGAAGAATGACGTGAATACGTTTATCTACGATGTCACAAAAAAGAATCACGCGTTTCCTACAACATACGGCCGCAACTGAACCATCCCTTATACTCAACACTTTGCGACGATTTCGCATTTGAACATTGCGAGAGTTTGGCATCATTTCGTAGTGTTGGAGCAATGTCGCGCAGTATTTAGGTCACAGAACGTAAAGACGTAATAGAATCAACCCTAATATACATATTGACCTTTAATGTCACAGGTCGATAACGCATGGTGCAGTAGGTAGTTTTGGAACAATTAACGTTCCGGAACTTTGAAATTCACAACAGAGAAATTATTAGATTTCATCGCAATCGCAACAAAATCGACAAGATATCAGAAAATTCCCGAAGCATTAATAAAATCATAATTCGTCGCCAGTTCACGATCTTTTCATTTAAAATGGGGGGTTGGCGCGCAGGGGGGCGTAGCCCCCCTAATATATGTATATACTAGGATTTTATTGTGGCTCGCGCGCTGCGCGCGCTCGCAATCGCCCCCTACCCAAGGGTGCCACCTCCGAAGGGTGCCCCCCCCCCGAAGGGTGTCCCTCCCCTCCCATCCCCTCCCCCCTCCCCTCCCATCCCCTCCCCCCCTCCCCTCCCCGCCCCCTTCCGCCAAGCCCTGAGCCCGAATTATTCTAAGTCCCTCGATTCTTGACACGGCGGCGGCGAGATCTTTTTATAATATAGAGAGATATGTATATTAGGGTGTGTCGAATTTTCTTTTTTTTTTTCATATTGTATGGTCTCGAACCATTGTTTGTGACTTTAAACAACTCGTCTGAAAATTTGAGCACGATAAAAAAATTTTTAGAGGTGGCTCAAACGATGTATCGATTTCTCATTTAATTAACACGTAGATACGATATATTGGAGTTTGTATATTTTTTTTCGTCATCTTCATATGATTCGGAAGTGAAAAAGTGCTTTCAAATTTTTCGTTTAGATCAATAGTTTTCAAGTCATGATTTTTGTAAGGCGCGAGATAGTCATTTCGCCTAAATTCGAGAAATTCGGGCAAGAATTGCAAACACTTCCCGATGTTAAAAAAATTTGAAAAAATTCATACTTATTATAGGCACTCAAAAGACTAATTTCGCATAATAATAATTTCAAAATGTTATTAACAAATTGTTAAAAAGAAAATTGTTCATCAAAATATGCGGTGACTCAACTTTTTTTTGTATGAAAAAGATTCGTTCATTTTTCGGAATACATATGAATTTTTTCAGATTTTTATCTTTATTTTGATTTTTCTTGTTATTTACATGGAAAAATGTGCAAAAATAAAAATAAAGACAAAAATCTGAAAAAACTCATACGTATTCCGAAAAATGGACGAATTATTTTCATAAAAAAAAAGCTGAGTTACCGCATATTTCGATGAACAATTTTCTTTTTAACAATTTGTTAATAATCTTTTCAATGCCATACCAAAATATTAAAAAAATAATAAAAAATAATAAAATAATAAAAAAAATAATAAAAATAATTTTAAAAAAAGCTGAGTTACCGCATATTTCGATGAACAACTTTCTTTTTAACAATTTGTTAATAATCTTTTCAATGCCATACCAAAATATTATTAACAAATTGTTAAAAAGAAAATTGTTCATCGAAATATGCGGTAACTCAGCTTTTTTTTTATGAAAATAATTCGTTCATTTTTCGGAATACGTATGAATTTTTTCAGATTTTTGTCTTTATTTTTATTTTTGCACATTTTTCCATGTAAATAACAAGAAAAATCAAAACAAAGATAAAAATCTGAAAAAATTCATATGTATTCCGAAAAATGAACGAATCTTTTTCATACAAAAAAAAGTTGAGTCACCGCATATTTTGATGAACAATTTTCTTTTTAACAATTTGTTAATAACATTTTGAAATTATTATTATGCGAAATTAGTCTTTTGAGTCCCTATAATAAGTATGAATTTTTTCAAATTTTTTTAACATCGGGAAGTGTTTGCAATTCTTGCCCAGCTTCCAGCAGTGCACCCCCATCCGATCACACCTTACATCGCGAAGACACTCACACACTCAACAAAACCGATTTGCAATCCCTAAAAGATACGATACTTGCCAAAATGGACGAACAGTTCGCCAACATCCGCAAGTTTGCGGAAGCTAATTCCAACAAAATAAAGTTCATTCTAAGCTATCTAAACATTGTAAATGGAGACTGAAGCGCATAACTTCGCAACCCTGAAAATGAAAAAGTTGTCTATTATAGCTGCAAACACCAACTCAATAATTGCTAACCATAGAAGAAATAACCTTTTGGATTTCCTCAACTACTATAAACCCGATGCCATATTATAATCTTGGAAAACCAGAATTATCACGTATAATACAAGACAAAACTAATACATTCAAAAATGCTTTCCAAATTGACAAAAATAACAATTCTACACTTACTGATTTTTCTCCGAATAACCCTGCTCATAAACCCGGCATTCCCTTTACTAGATATTTCACAAATGTCTCTAAACTCAGAAAAAATTTCCGCACTCTTAACAATAAAAAATCTTCAGGATTGGATAAAATACCAAACTTTATCCTCAAAAATATTCCTAAGCAAATGGTGACAACATATTGCATCTTATTTAACAATGCACTAAATAACTACCATTTTCCAGCGCACTGGAAAACTGCAAAAGTAATTTCTCTCCAAAAAAAAGGCAAGGACCCATTCTTTCCTTGCAGCTATAGGCCAATAAGTTTAGTTCCTAATATCAGTAAGGTCTTCGAGGCCACCTTGAACAACGCAATAAACCTCGCACTCAGCACGACAGTCAACATAATCCCAGATAGTCAGTTCGGTTTCCGTCACAGTCATTCGACGATCCACGCAATCACCCGGCTCACATCCGACATTTGTAGCGCTCTAAGTAGCAAAAAATTCGTCGGTGCATGTCTAATCGACATTGAAAAAGCATTTGACACGGTTTGGCTGGACGGCCTACTTTACAAGTTATTAGAGAACAAGTTCCCAATTTACCTGATCAAAATGATCTGGTCTATGCTAACTGATAGAAATTTCATCACCACAGATTTCTCTGAATTCTCTAGCAAGACCTTCCCAATCGGTAACGGTCTCCCGCAAGGCATGGTGAATTCTCCGGTGTTATTTAATATCTTTAACAGTGATATACTCAAGCTCTTTGGTCTCAATTCGGATAATGGTGTCAAAGCAATAGCGTTTGCAGATGACTTAATTATCTATGTCGCGGGAAATAATATGTATACTATACAAGATAAATTAGAAAACATATTTGGTAAAGTACAGGATTTCTACGAATCTTGGAAGCTTAAGATAAACATTGACAAATGTGAAACTATTTTCTTCCGTCCCACAATTGCAAGAGCAAGATCTCTGCAAGGTATTTGGAGAAACTTTGGCATTCGTGACAGAGGAGGACTAGGAAACGAAATACCGCACAATCGTATCGTGAAATACTTGGGTGTATATATCGACCACCTGTTAAAACTCAACGAGCACATAAAAATTCAATTGAACAAAGCCAAAATCGCATTTTTTGCGGCGAAAAAACTATTTTACAATCGATATCTCGATAGCAGAGTCAAAATAATTTGCTACATGCTCTTGGTCCGCCCTATAATAACTTATGGTTGCCCGATTTGGTTCAACACCAGTGCCTCATTAATGGAAAAAATTAGAATTTTTGAAAGGAAATGTTTAAGAGCCTGTCTCTGGAAATACAGATCAGCGGAAACGAATTTTTTCCATTACATTACCAATAAAAAGATCTACGACTTAGCTAACATTAACAGAATTGACAACCACATTTTAAAACTAATAAGAAATCACATCCACGCCGCTTCCAAAATAACTGGAAACGTATTAATATCAGAAGTTTTTAATACAAATAGTATTTATATAACAAAGTGCCTGAAATTGGGATACGTCCCTCCGGAAGCCTTCCTTTATCTCGATGCAAAAGGGTACCTCCAAGATGTAAATAACATACCTGTGATATACCACGTCAAAAGGAATGTAGCACATAAGTTTATTACCTATGATAGAAACATAAATTGTTTAGCTCCTATAAATGGAGTACGCTTAAGATATTCAATAGCCATTCCTGCCAAAGATAGCGTAGACACCCATCGAAGCGACACCGAACGTTTCTGGTGGTTAAATCGCGAGAATATTATATAAATCATTACTAGACAATATAGACACTAAAAGTTCCTCTCAATATTGTAGCAGATTCCAAATAGTAGCCTAAGTTTTGATTACTAGAGTGTATATATTGTAAATATACTCATTATCTTTTTTTTTTTTTTTTATCTAGTTATAAGCGTTTAGTTAGCCATAAGCAAAAAACTGCCCGCTCTGCGAGGTCCACTATTAGTACTTCAGTTTTTCTTGCATTTTTCTGGAGCCCTATCGTTATTTTTTTGTATTTTAGCGCCATACCTAGTTCTATACGTCTTATGAGCCCCCATTTTATAAACGTTTCAACCGACGAGAGCCCGAGTAAGGCCATTCGGTTTCATTCAATTTTTTTCCACTACACAAAAGGTTTGTCGTTTGTATTCCTTTAATAATCTGTACTCTGTGTATGCTATAAATAAACGAATTTAAAAAAAAAAAGCAATTCTTGCCCGAATTTCTCGAATTTAGGCGAAATGAATATCTCGCGCCTTAAAAAAATCATGACTTGAAAACTATTGATCTAAACGAAAAATTTGTAAGCAGTTTTTCACTTCTGTATGATATGAAGATGACGAAAAAAAATATACAAACTCCAATATATCGTATCCGTAATTTGGGGACATGAATTTATTAAGAGCCGTATTCTTTTACGTGTTAATTAAATGAGAAATCGATACATCGTTTGAGTCACCTCAAAAAAATTTTTATCGCGCTCAAATTTTCAGACGAGTTGTTTAAAGGTACAAACAATGGTTTGAGACCATGCAATATGAAAAAAAAAAAAAAAAATTCGACACACCCTAATGTATATAGACAGTATTTTTTAAGTAACCTAAAGAACCTTAAATAAATAACTCAAAGAACCTAAAGAACCTAAATCAACTAAAAAGAAATTCTCGCATTTAAAGGTGAAAAAATCAGTAACAAAACAAAATCTTGGATTTTGAAGAAAAAAATGCAGATTACAAAAATCGAGAAAAGAAATTAGTGAAAAATAAATGTCAACATCTCAAAAAATTAAACGGCAGTACTTGGCGAGTTTGCCAAGTATCCTATATAGTTTATCATTATTGAATGTTCATATTAACCGTAGAAACTCGCCAAGTACTGCATTTAATTTTTTGAGATGTTGAAATTTATTTATCACTAATTTCTTTTCTCGATTTTTGTAATCTGCATTTTTTTCTTCAAAATCCAAGATTTTGTTTTGTTACTGATTTTCTCACCTTTAAATGCGAGAATTTCTTTTTAGTTGATTTAGATTCTTTAGGTTCTTTGAGTTATTTATTTAAGGTTCTTTAGGTTACTTAAAAAATACTGTCTATATACATATATATATATATATATATATATATATATATATATATATATATATTGTAACTTTTTCAAATTTTCCTCTCCAAATAAATTGTATTTAAAGTTGAAAATTTGTTAAGTAGAAAGAAACTCCTAGAGAGGGAAATGTTAGGAGCTTTAGGATTCGTGTTCAGGACCCGAAGAGACACTAGGGTTTGCTTTATGATGGAGGAGAAACCTCAGTAATCCTTGGGCCATAAGGCTAGGATAGCCTCATCATTGGTTTTTAGGAATGGGTGTGGATATTTGGAGAAGGTCGTTGAGTTAATATGTGACGAAAAGAGGATAAGGCAACTTATTCTCTGAATTAAATGAGTAAGAGATTGTATACTAAATTAGTTTAAGCGCTCAAATAGTTGTTACAATTCACGGGAGTGGTGAATTGTAACAACGATTATCGTAAATAGCGAAATTCATACAAAAGATTTTGATTCTAAGGGTCGTATGCAGAGCTGGCGACTACATACGGAGCGTGCATAGCTCATCGCCAAGTGAAGTTATTTATCGCGGTGTTCAACACTCCTAATTATTGAGTGGAAGGGAGGACTTATAAATTAAAGAAAAATCCTCAGCAAGGTACACCTCTGTGGTGCGACAGCTTCATCATCGGATCAGAGTTTAGTTAGGAATTTACTGACTCTTGAGCCTTGAATTACCGCGGTGTTGTGTGGTTAACGAGCACGCTGGGAATATATAAAAAAAATGCAAATTAATGATTACGAGGTTTATTCTAGGGAAAGGGAATAGAAGATCAAGTGAGTTGGGCTATCTCCAGGAGTTCACAATATGAAACTTGGTCCACTATTTTTCTTATCCAAAATTACCCGAAATCGAATCTCAAATTACGTGACAGGAAAATACTTGCAAGACCCTTCGCAAGCCGCGTGTGTTGGGCTATCACCAGGAGTTCCGTTAGGAAACGCGTGCTCTCGAAATGTCTATCAGAAATTATAGCCCGTAAGAGTCTAGTTTGACTGTGTGATGCTACATAGGATTAACCCTTTTATTCCCGAGATTACGAAACGCGAGACTCGAATTTGTAACCAAAACATGGAGCTACGCTGCGAGAGAGTAGAGGCACGGGTTCATTGACATCTGTGCCTGCTAATTCCTATACATTTTCGAGGGCAAGGCCGAATACCTTGTTTATGTCGTATCGGTGTGTGCTTCTTCTGCGGTACATGCAGTGTGACGCTGCGCGCGCGTGCGTCAAGTGCCCGAGAGTGTTTACGTTGTTTTTCTATAAGCGCTTGAGAGTCTCTCACCGCTCACCGATAATCAACGTCAACACAATTCACAGTATATCTGTAGTTATCGTCAAAAGATCGAAAACTACCGATATTCTTCCCGTAATTCGGATGCACTTGTGATCCGTCTTTCTGTTTAATTATTTCAGCCGGAGTTGCGTATAATTGATTCTAAATTCGGGAACAACACGAGGTTGTGGCCGATACCAAATGTCAAAAGAATTAAGAACCAATGCAATATTGGGGTTTAATTCCTGGCATAAAAAAAAAATATCAGAAACCAAAAACATATAGTAATTAAAGAGACTCTCGTCCAATCGATTCCTACACCAATGCGAGAGCCAATGCAATATTGGGGCCCGCAATAGAGGAAAAACCGATTCAGACGCCTCCTTTGATTATTTTGAGTCGCTAAAAAAAATAAACTAATAATAAAAGAATTTCTTTTATTCAACTTATTCCTTCACCAATGCGAGAGCCAGATACAATGTTGGGGCTCACTATGGTGGAACAATAAATCAAATAAGTCCTCTTTATTATTTCATATAATTAGGATAGAGGAAAGCATAGAGTTTGACAGCAGGAGCTGACGCAATGTCAGGGCCTGCTGGAGCTGGGCTGGCTCAAGGGAAAGGACCGTGCGAGCCTGTGCAATACAGGGGCACACGGGTGAGCCTGGGCTATGCTCAGAGGTAATACGAGAGCCAGACGCAATGCTGGGGCTCGTATCGGGACGATACAGGAGGGTTTCCTAGAAGGAAGATGGGTAAGGTAAGAGGTATCACTGCTGCGTGCGGTCGCCTTATATACCGCGAGCCCCACCAGCTCTTATCACGCCATGATTGTATATGTGCGTGGAGCTCGTGCGTGATGGGCGTGTCCAGCGCTAGGTCTGCAAGATATTCGCGAGAGTGTGCGGGAGCTCGATGCCAGGATTTCCGTATGGCAGAGTGTCCCGTTACATAGTCCCCCTAAAGATGAAAAGTCGATGGTTCGGATTTCCAATAATAATTCGAAGCACACTCTGATTTTTTATCTTTAATATAGTTTTGTTTGTTAATATAAATTTTTTTTTTTTTTTTTTTTTTTATTCGTCGAGGTACATGTCCAACTCCGTTAAGATGCTGAGGGTGTCCTGATCCAAGAGCGACATCGGCTCAACGATGCTATTGTTATTCTCTGTCGCGTGTCGTCTCCCTGCGTACACCGGAGTCCTGGAGTGTTTCCTCGTTATAGCTTCCTCTATCTCCTGGTGCTCCAATTTGGCAACTTTATGCCGGATTTCCGCGGTAGCTGCCTTCCTCTTTCCTTTCAGGATGGGTGCACCGATGGTTGGAGTCACTGTTGGTGCGGGAATGTCCAGTTCCCTAGGGAACCACTGGACCCGAAAGCGGCTGGTTTGACCACCATCTTTAAGTCCTGATGATTCGGTGCAACGAAAAAAAAAAGAAAAAAAGATTAAAAGAAGATGCTGATTCGGATGACCAAGGCGGTCCTTCACATCGCACGAAAAGAGTGATGTTTTAGTTTCTTCCTACTTGGGGTTCCCAAAACGCTGCTTCCAAACAGATCGTGGATTATTAGTTCTTGTTTTAAGTATTTGAAGTGAAATTCCCTGCACTCCGTTTGCTTATTCTTCGTTTTTGTATTGACACGCAAAGGCCTTGTCGTGGACGCGGATCTCTTCTCTACTATAGGGTCTAGCCGTTACGAGAGAGACTCCCGTAGATGGTTCGCACGTTTGTGTTCCGGCGTTCTTCATAGTTCGCTGTCGCACAGATTACTGAAGAGTGATCCGACTTTTGAGGTTCCCCACCACATTCATTTGTTGTTAGTCACGTGGTCTCCTTTTGACAAAGGTTAAACTTTGTTATTGTTGTTGCTGTAGTATGGTCGTAAGTCGTTGGTGTGGAATCTTCCTCGTTCCTTGGTGTTTTGGATATGTTCAAGAAGGTACGATGTATGTCCCACCTGTTTCTTGACTTTGTACGGACCCTCGTAGAGTGGCATGAATTTTGCGATTTGTTTTGCTGCTGGGTTTGAGACGTTTAAGGCTTTTACCAATACTAGTTGTCCCTCGTGGTATGTTGTCATACGATGCTCTCGATTATATCGATCATTCTGTTCCTTTCCTCTTTTCTTCATTTTAGTTTGAGCTGCAAATATTAAATCTTCTGGATCTGGGGCCATCGATGACGGTAGGTCCAGTAGACTGGTCCATGGCTTGTCTGGTTTGCGTCCTGTGTGAAGATAGATAGGAATGGTGCCAGTAGATTCATGGTGTGTCTCATTAATACAGCCTTCGATTATTCCCAGCCATTTGACCCATTGGTTATGCCGATCATTGAGGAGAGTTCGGAAAAATCGAGAAAGTTCGCGATTTGTTCTCTCCACCGGGTTCGCTTGGGGATGACGTATAGATGTAAATATTACTGTGATATTTTCTTGATTTAACCGTTGTTTCCAGTTTGCCGAAGTAAATTGGGTTCCCTGATCTGATAAGACCGCACGCGGCTTACCATATAGAGGAATGTATTCGGAAAATAGACAGTTTAGCGTGGCTGCTGTGGTTGCGCTTTTTAAAGCGTATAACTTTGTTAATTTTGAGAAGACATCTATAATGGCAAGGATATGTTTCATACCGTATTTTCCGGTTGGTAGAGGACCATAAAAATCAAGTGAGAGTAAATCACCGGGCCGACTGGGCAGAATACTCTGCATTTCCGCAAACGAGCCCTTGGTGTTTACTTTATTTCTCTGGCATGAGTCACAAGTAGCCAAAAGTTGTCTGATAGTCTTGTAGAAATGTGGGTAATAAAAGTCTTCGTTCAAGAGAAGATAGCATTTACGTGAACCTGCATGACCGTACACTTCATGACACTCTAAAATTATCCCGGCAACAGCCGCTGATGGCAGAATAACCCGAGTATTCTTGTCGTTGCCTTTATACAACAAATTATTTTTTAAGAAATAACCCATTAATGCTAACTTCTCATGATCCAGACTTTTGAGTTTTTTAATCTCGGTATCTTTGTCCTGCAATTTGTCAAGGTCGCGTACTAATTCTTCAAACTCTGGGGAGATTTCTCGCACCAGTGTAGCAATTACCAGGTGATCTCGTCTCGTTGAATTGTCAAGGTCCGGGAGTCTACTTAATATGTCCGCGACTGTGTTTTTCCTTCCTTCACAGTGCTCTAAGGACATATCGTAGTCTTGAATCGCCAGAGACCATCTTGTTAACCTAGCATGCGCTAGTTTGCACTCCCGCAGGAATGTCAGAGCAGCATGATCCGTGAGAGCGTAAATTCGCGAGCCAAGTAAATAGGATCGAAATTTCTGTAGTGCCCAAACAATTGCGAGTAACTCTTTTTCAGTTGTAAAGTAGGCAATTTGCGGGCCTCTTAATGTCCTACTTGCGAATTGTAATACCTCATGTTCATCTTGATCGTTGATTTGATATAAGACTGCCCCTAACGCAAAATCGCTAGCATCCGTTTGCAAGTAAAATGGTTTGTTTTTATCAGGATAGTGAAGAATGACGTCTTCACAAAATTTTGTTTTTATGTCTGCAAATGCCCGATCCTCCATTTCACCCCACTTCCATTTTACACTTTTCCTAGTGAGATGCAACAGAGGTGTGGTTGCGCGGGCATGTTCTTTAGTGAACTTACTATAAAAGTTAATCAACCCAAGAAATCCTCGCAATTGTTTGGCCGTTTTTGGCTTGGGGAAGTTTTTTATTGCCTCGATTTTTGAAGGGTCGGGTTGTATACCCTCTGGTGTCAGTATATGGCCCAAGAAGGTCACTTTTTTCTTTAGAAATTGAGATTTTTCAAGACTTAACGTTAAACCATGCTGTGCAAGTCTCGTGAAAAGTTCGTCCAGGTTTTCCACGTGTTGGTCAAAGTCTTCAGATATGCTTAAGAGGTCATCCACGAAATTGATCGTGTTCCCTAGTCCCTTAAGAATTGGCCCCAGTCCACGCACCAAACTGGCTGTGCTGGTACGCAAGCCGAACGGGGTTACACAGAACTCATAGCATCGTCCACGATGCGAGAATGCGGTGTACTTCCTTGAGCGAGGACTTAAGGGAACTTGCCAGAAGCTTGATCTCAGATCCAACGATGACATGAATTTGACACCGACGCATTGTTGAAACAATGCCTCTGGTGTTTCCATTTGTTCATTATCAGGAAGCATGATCTCGTTTATTTTCTTGGCATCAAGGCAGAGTCGAACTTTACCATCTTTTTTGGGAACCACGACAAGAGGACTGCGGTATGGACTATGAGATTTTTGAATTATGCCTAGCTCCAGCATTTTCTCTATTTCGTGGTCGACACTGTCACGATGCGCTACTGGGACTGGATAAGTTTTTGCTTGAAATGGCTCGTGAGGAATAACTCGCAGCTCATGCTGATAAGAGTTAAGGAGCCCGGGTTTTTTATCAAAAACTCTGCGATGTTTCAAAAGCAATCTTTCAAACGTCACTCTCTGTGATTGTGAGGTCCATTGTGTTTCGTTAATTTTCTGTGTAATCTCGTCACTACTGATTTGATACTGATTGGGTTGAATCGATCGGATAGTATTAATGTTGGTTGACTCTGATTGGGGTGGATTCCAAAATTTAATATTAAATGTTTCTTTACTTTCACCCGGAAGTGAGAAGGTCAAAGCATAATTTTCAAGATCAATTTTTGCTTTGATTTTGTTTAGAAAATCAACGCCCAGTATACAGTCCAATGTTAAATTGGGAATAATGAGGAGTGTTGCTCTTTCAGTCGCTTCCCCCAGATCGATTCCTGCGAAGATCTGCTTTTTGACTTTTGTCGCCCTCCCATACGTTGCACCGGTAACCGTTACGCTAGTCAAAGGCAGAGTGGGACATTTGTGGAACGTTTCTTTTAAATTATCGTAAAACTTTTCTGAAAGAGCACTAACTTCGCTTCCCGTATCTATAAGCGCTCTAATGACATGATTTTGCACTTTAATTAGTAGTACCGGACATTTAGCTGTTTTTCGCGGCTCATGGTCGCTTGGATCAAGTAGAAATTCGCGAATGTCTTCTCCGTAACCAAGCGTCACCTCTCTTACTCTACGACTTCGAGAGATGACGCTTCTTCGTTTTCCGGCTCCTCGATGTCAATGACGTGAGCCATTTCTTGAGACACGTCCTCTGATAATACTCGGATTTGGCGTTTGTCTGTTAGTTTTTTGTGTTCGTCTTTGTTAGTATTTCGCGGAGGATAATTACTTCCCGATTGAAAATTAGGTTTTTGTTCTCGCGAGAATTGTCTGTCCCCCTGAACTCTAGATCCAAAAGGGATTGGCGTTCTTTCTATTCTCTTCCTTTGGCTGTTGAGTGGTCCAGCCTGGTCAAATTTCTCCAATAAATCCAGAAAAGTTGTTATGGTTTTTATTCCTCGGGCTATTATGGCGCTTCGAAACTCTTCCGTAAAGTGACGCGACAACTTTGCAATTATTAACTCGTCTCCGAGAGGAGGTCGTAGTTGCGAGCAAGACAAATTAAACTCAACGCATATTGTACTCTCTTTTGCTTCGACTCGATATCAAAAGTTCCAAAGTCCAGTGATTCTCGTACTTTATACTGTACATCCTCGTTCCAAAAACGTGCTCTAAACTGGACAACGAAATCTTCCCAGGAATCGATCAGAGGTTCTACGACGCCCCACCACTCTTTAGCTAATCCTGAAAAACTTTGTTCTAGAAGGAGTTTAAAATGATATCGAGGTCCCAATGCATTCCGATATTGACTCATGTCATTAATGAATCGCATTGGTCGATCTGAAGCTATTCCTCGAAAGAGTGGTACTGTTAATTTGGGAGCACCCCACAATTTGGATTCGACGTACCCATATTGGGTGTTTCCCGCTATGTTGCTTTCAAGTCGCACCTCTTGTCGTGGTTCGTTGTGGTCATGCAAGGAAGAGTTCGCTAAAGCACCGATATTCGCTCGAATGCTACTTTGTGCAGGACCCATTAGACCTGGCTCGCGTGATTCGAACACCGTATCCCGACCATTACGCAAATCTGGAGGAGGTATACCTTGGGAACCGATCGGCAAGTTGTCTAAATTACCCGGCGAACGGGTATTTGAGTCAAGTCTAGCGATAGTAGATAGGTTCTGTAGTTCTTGAAAAACTGCTCCTAAAGAGACAGAAACTTGGTGTTGCAAATTATCTAATCTACGTGTGAAAGCCGAGTTCATGTTGTCAATACGATTGGTGGTCTCTTGATTGTCAGCGATCCTCAAGTCCCTCATTTCCTCCAGAATCGAGATGGATGAGTTCGTATTCGGATGGAGGTGACCTTGGGTTCGACAGTGGGTACGAGCCCGACGAGGTCCTATCGGATCATTCCGATTAGAAAATTCGTCGGTATCTCGACGGCCCGTTACCTCAATGGGCAACGGTGGTAAGCTGTACGCCACACTACAATTGTTTATTGCCGTGATCGGTATCGCTGTAGTGGCCGTTGTTGTTATTACGCTATCGATACAGGTTGAATATCCTGCTGTCATCAGAGTAATCACCGTGTCGTTTGACTGGTTGGAGGCCATGTTTGTATCCGTCTCAAAATATCAGTCCTATGTTCTTTTATCTCTTCGAGTCCCTGTTCGGGCGCCAATGTGACTTTTTCAAATTTTCCTCTCCAAATAAATTGTATTTAAAGTTGAAAATTTGTTAAGTAGAAAGAAACTCCTAGAGAGGGAAATGTTAGGAGCTTTAGGATTCGTGTTCAGGACCCGAAGAGACACTAGGGTTTGCTTTATGATGGAGGAGAAACCTCAGTAATCCTTGGGCCATAAGGCTAGGATAGACTCATCATTGGTTTTTAGGAATGGGTGTGGATATTTGGAGAAGGTCGTTGAGTTAATATGTGACGAAAAGAGGATAAGGCAACTTATTCTCTGAATTAAATGAGTAAGAGATTGTATACTAAATTAGTTTAAGCGCTCAAATAGTTGTTACAATTCACGGGAGTGGTGAATTGTAACAACGATTATCGTAAATAGCGAAATTCATACAAAAGATTTTGATTCTAAGGGTCGTATGCAGAGCTGGCGACTACATACGGAGCGTGCATAGCTCATCGCCAAGTGAAGTTATTTATCGCGGTGTTCAACACTCCTAATTATTGAGTGGAAGGGAGGACTTATAAATTAAAGAAAAATCCTCAGCAAGGTACACCTCTGTGGTGCGACAGCTTCATCATCGGATCAGAGTTTAGTTAGGAATTTACTGACTCTTGAGCCTTGAATTACCGCGGTGTTGTGTGGTTAACGAGCACGCTGGGAATATATAAAAAAATGCAAATTAATGATTACGAGGTTTATTCTAGGGAAAGGGAATAGAAGATCAAGTGAGTTGGGCTATCTCCAGGAGTTCACAATATGAAACTTGGTCCACTATTTTTCTTATCCAAAATTACCCGAAATCGAATCTCAAATTACGCGACAGGAAAATACTTGCAAGACCCTTCGCAAGCCGCGTGTGTTGGGCTATCACCAGGAGTTCCGTTAGGAAACGCGTGCTCTCGAAATGTCTATCAGAAATTATAGCCCGTAAGAGTCTAGTTTGACTGTGTGATGCTACATAGGATTAACCCTTTTATTCCCGAGATTACGAAACGCGAGACTCGAATTTGTAACCAAAACATGGAGCTACGCTGCGAGAGAGTAGAGGCACGGGTTCATTGACATCTGTGCCTGCTAATTCCTATACATTTTCGAGGGCAAGGCCGAATACCTTGTTTATGTCGTATCGGTGTGTGCTTCTTCTGCGGTACATGCAGTGTGACGCTGCGCGCGCGTGCGTCAAGTGCCCGAGAGTGTTTACGTTGTTTTTCTATAAGCGCTTGAGAGTCTCTCACCGCTCACCGATAATCAACGTCAACACAATTCACAGTATATCTGTAGTTATCGTCAAAAGATCGAAAACTACCGATATTCTTCCCGTAATTCGGATGCACTTGTGATCCGTCTTTCTGTTTAATTATTTCAGCCGGAGTTGCGTATAATTGATTCTAAATTCGGGAACAACACGAGGTTGTGGCCGATACCAAATGTCAAAAGAATTAAGAACCAATGCAATATTGGGGTTTAATTCCTGGCATAAAAAAAAAATATCAGAAACCAAAAACATATAGTAATTAAAGAGACTCTCGTCCAATCGATTCCTACACCAATGCGAGAGCCAATGCAATATTGGGGCCCGCAATAGAGGAAAAACCGATTCAGACGCCTCCTTTGATTATTTTGAGTCGCTAAAAAAAATAAACTAATAATAAAAGAATTTCTTTTATTCAACTTATTCCTTCACCAATGTGAGAGCCAGATACAATGTTGGGGCTCACTATGGTGGAACAATAAATCAAATAAGTCCTCTTTATTATTTCATATAATTAGGATAGAGGAAAGCATAGAGTTTGACAGCAGGAGCTGACGCAATGTCAGGGCCTGCTGGAGCTGGGCTGGCTCAAGGGAAAGGACCGTGCGAGCCTGTGCAATACAGGGGCACACGGGTGAGCCTGGGCTATGCTCAGAGGTAATACGAGAGCCAGACGCAATGCTGGGGCTCGTATCGGGACGATACAGGAGGGTTTCCTAGAAGGAAGATGGGTAAGGTAAGAGGTATCACTGCTGCGTGCGGTCGCCTTATATACCGCGAGCCCCACCAGCTCTTATCACGCCATGATTGTATATGTGCGTGGAGCTCGTGCGTGATGGGCGTGTCCAGCGCTAGGTCTGCAAGATATTCGCGAGAGTGTGCGGGAGCTCGATGCCAGGATTTCCGTATGGCAGAGTGTCCCGTTACAATATATATGTTGAACAACATGTACTTGAATTGCTGCAGATATTTTTAGTTCATTTCACAACTTTTTGTGCTGATACATTTTTTATGGCTCAAGTTTTTGAAACACTGTTTTTTATTGAGGTGTTGATACCACTCACGTAAATGTTCTTGTCTCAATTTTTTTACACATTGTGTTTTTTGGGGGAATTTCAACACTTTTTGCAAAGTCTATATTGAATCATCAATCCTTGGTTCATCCAAAGAGAATAAAAGAGGATAACATTTTATAAAAGTAATGTGATTTTCAAATAACTAATAATTATAAAGCATTGATTTAGTTTAAGTTTTCTACTATAAACTACAACGATCTTTCCATATTAGTACATTTATAGAATTGAGACTATAAGTCTCCTCAAAATCCTCATAACATCCTCAAAATCACAGTCAGAATCCTAAAAATACTGCCACATTAAAAAATGGTATAAATAGCAAGATGAAAATTGTAGGTTTTTTTTCATGGAGAACTACAAAATCAACAATACAGATCATTTTGATTAATGTCATGTGATGTGTGCTATCGTTATTATTTCAGGACCTGTATATAATTAAGACTGACAGCTTTCATGTCTTTTCTAGGTGACTTTGTTACTCTATTTAAATTTAGAAAAAAAATGTATATTACAAAGGTCACACCACATCTGATTGTTCCAATAATTTATCTTAATAAAAATTGACTTTTTCCTGGACAATGTTAAGAAAGTGCAGATTGCGAAAAACATTAATCCACAAATCCAAGTTAAACCCGAATAAACACTAACTTTACCAAATTTATTTAAAAATGAAGCTTGTTACACATATAAATTTACTACACTTTATTAATTAATTTTTTCTCAGTTCTCATAACTTCTGTTATAAAAAAATCCAGTATTTCATCGAATGACATTGTGAGCTCAGAGTCAATCATGAAGCAACGAATAAAACTCACAGAAGTCACCAAATATAAATCATCTTTTTTGCTGTATGGTGTTGGTTGCAGGTTCGAACAAACTATAGTACACACATTTCAGTTAATTACTGAATAACCACTGATTTTTATGAATATATTAAACAATGAAACTTGTTACATATATAAATTAATAAAACTTGTTACACGTAGAAATTGAAAAACACTTTATTATTCCTGTATCAGTTGTGATAACTTGTCAAACCAAGCGACTCAGCATCATACCAAATGACTTTAGGAGATTGCGTATGATTGAATTATGCTTAAACAAATAGAAACCACTAAATTTTACCAGATAACATTAGAAGCTTAAGAGTAAATAATCAACCAACAAACATAGAAAGTCACTGAATTTAGTACATAAACAGACAATATGGCTAGATGATGTTAAGTGTCATTATGAGGTTGCATTAAAAAACTGGATTACGCAAATCTCAGTTAATGACTGAAAAACCACTGATTTTATTAAGGTTATTAAAAAAATAAAACTCGCTATGCATATAAATTGAAGAACACTCTATAATTAGTATTTCTGTATTAGTTTTGATATTTAATTTCACCAAGAGGCACATTATTTCACTGCATGTCATTGGGAGCTCCCAATGAAAGTCAATCGTTTCATGACAATGAAAGTCAATCACAAAGTAGCAAAAAATAAAAAAACTTTAATCTACCGACGGTATAGTTATAGTGAATTATTTTCAGTTTTCACAGGTTTGAATGTCATTCCATATTATAAATATGTTATTTTTTAATTTTTTTTATTTTTATTTTGCTCGAAAGGCGACGAGTGATCAAGTCGTCGTGGAAAGGGAATTTTAATATAAAGGTATCTTTACCGATTAAGGAATTAGAATCCACGCGATTGCCAATTAAAAAGATATTTATTGAATTAAAATATTTGTTATCACAAATTATTGCTTGAAATTACAAGGGTTCTTATAATTGTTCGAGTCTCTAACTCGAGCTCAACCGTTCGCTTCGATCGAGTCCCGCCGCGATTCTAGAGATGGAATCCCGGATGGAGTCCGGGCGGGCGTCCGGGAGGGCTCTTTGGGATCCCGGATGGAGTCCCGGCGGGAGTCCGGGCCGGATCGATCGAGTCCCGCCGAGATTCTAGAGATGGAGTTCCGGATGGAGTCCGGGCGGACTTTTGAAATCCCGGATGGCGTCCCGGCGGGAGTCCAGGCCGGATCGATAGAGTTCCGCCGAGATTCTAGAGATGGAGTCCCGGATGGAGTCCGGGCGGGCTTTCGGGATCCCGGATGTAGTCCCGGCGGGAGTCCGGGCCGGTCGATCGAGTCCCGCCGAGATTCTAGAAATGGAGTCCCTGAAGGAGTCCGGGAGGGTTTTTGGGATCCCGGATGGAGTCCCGGCGCGAATGCGGGCGGGAGTCCGGACCGGATCGATCGAATCCCGCCGAGATTTTAGAGATGGAGTCCCGGAAGGAGTCCGGGAGGGCTTTTCGGATCCCGGATGGAGTCCCGGCGGGAGTCCGGGCCGGATCGAGCGAGTCCCGCCGAGATTCTGGAGATGGAGTCCGGGAGGGCCTTTGGGATCCCGGATGGAGTCCCAGCGGGAATCCGGGCCGGATCGATCGAGTCCCGCCGAGATTCTAGAGATGGAGTCCCGGAAAGAGTCCGGGAGGGCTTTTGGGATCCCGGAAGGAGTCCGGGCGGGCTTTCGGGATCCCGGATGGAGTCCCGGCGGAAGTCCGGGCGGAAGTCCGGGCGGGAGTCCCGGCAGTCCCAGCTGGACTCCCGCCCGGACTCCCGCCGGGACTTCATCCGGGACTCCATCCGGGACTGTTCTTTTCTGCGCGGGTAACCTACAGAAGCCCTACTTGCAGATTCAACTGTGCCTCTGCGTGCTGAAATTTGGTCAGGACGGTATATTGGGCCAGTCTAGTTTTCCCTATCTAATTAAGAGGCCCATCAGCGAAATCTAACATCTGCCTGTATAGTTATGTCACATTTATTTGTATGAGCCCTTATAATCACTCATACAGTGATTTGTAGTATATACTCTAAATACTAATATAAATATAATATAATAAATACTCTGTAAATACAAGTGTGTTACAATTCCGATTGTTGTGAATTGTTACATAAAATTATAAGAGAGACTTTAAATGCAAACGAGATTACGCAATTACAGAACGAATGTGTTCATTGAATATTGTAACATACTACAATTATCGTGAGTATTTGAAATAACTTATATACTACAATAATCGTTATGCGATGATGTCACGTGGGTAAATAAGATCTTTGTTTTTTTTATATGGCAAATTTGAATTCGTTAGCCATTTTTCCGAAATGTTAAAAAGTTCAAGTTGTACCTATGTCAAATTCCCCTCCATATCCTAGCAAGTCGTGCCACCGATAAACAACCGCAAAAACGACTGACATCGTTTTGTGCAAAAATATTACGGCAAATCACTGCAATACGACCGATATTATTTCATACTCGATCGGTCGTTTTCCGGCTACTTGACGAAAAAACGACTGCAAAACGACCGACTTCATTTCATGTTCGATCAGTTGTTTTACGTTCAACTTGCAAAACGACCGATCTTTTTTCATTTTTCAAAAATAAAACATAAAAAAATTGTGTCGCCGGTAGGTCTCGAACTTGCAACCGTCGGATTACCAGTCGACTACTCTGCCTACTCGGCTACTCAGTTCGTTGGAGTATGATCAACACACGTTCCTCATAAGCTACCATATGTTTTGGCTCATAACTTATATGGAACATGAGTTTAATATGTATTAACAAACTGAGTGGCTGAGGAGGCAGAGCACTCGGCTAGTAATCCGAAGGTTGCAGGTTCGAGACCTACAGCCGTGACTAATTTTTTTTTCTCCAAGTACGATATTTCAGGAGCACGCACATATTTTCTTGTTCCGTGCATTTATTAATTTAATAATATTCAATTACTATTTATAAATGAAAAAAAATCGGTCGTTTTGCAGTTGTTAAACGTAAAACGACTGATCAAGCATGAAATAAGGTCGGTCGTTTGGCAGTCGCTTTTTCATCAACTAGCCGGAAAACGACCGATCGAGTATGAAATAATATCGGTCGTTTTGCAGTGATTTGCCGTAACATTTTTGCACAAAATGACGTCAGTCGTTTTTTGGTGAACTAGGGGTAAATTGCGGTTAAAATTGCGGTGACACGACTTGCTAGGGTAGAACGCCGGGACGGCGTTCAGGATGGCTCGACGGGAAATTTTTTCAACAAGGATTAAGCTCGGACAGGGCAATATGCTTATATTGCCTTGTCGAACTTATATTTAGCTTATATTTAAATTATATTTCTGAACTTTTTTTACGGGATGTAAATACATAATAGAAGAACGTAAATATCATAAACATAGGACCCGCGCAAAAATGGAAGGATGAAAACAGTATTTCCGAAATATTAAAAGTGTCTTGAATTGTAGTATGCAGAGGCTGGCCTAGTGGAATAAGACATACTGAATAATATTTCGCTCAAGTAAAGAAAGTATTAAAACAGTATTGAACATCTTTCCAAAAGTAAAGAGTCTTAAGTGTGATCTATTCGACTGAGTAATAGTAAAGAGTATTGCACAGTTTTATTAGTTTTTATGGTCCAGGTCGATATCTACATGACTACCGGTGTCCCGGTCGATATCTCCATGGCTTTCGGTGTCCAGGTCGATATCTCCATGGCTTTCGGTGTCCAGGTCGATATCTCCATGGCTTGCACTGTCCAGGTTAATTTCCCCATGGCTTTAAGTGCCCAGTCCGATATCTCCATAGCTTTCTGTGTCCAGCTGTCAAAACTGTTGAAAAATATTCTCCGACATCGGAAACTATGGAGATATCGAACTGGTCACTGGAATCCGCGGAGATACTGACCTGGGTACAAGAAACCATGGAGACCTACCTTGACCCCGCAAGCCATCGAGATATCGACCTGGGCACTGAAAACCATGGATATATCAATCCGAACACCGAAAGCCATGGAGACATCGACCTGGACACTGAAAGCTATGGAGATATCGACCTCAACACCGAAAGCTATGGAGATATCGACCTGGACACCGAAAGCCATGGAGATATCGACCTGAACACCGGTAGTCATGTAGATATCGACCTGGACCATAAAAACTAATAAAACGGTGCAATACTCTTTACTATTACTCCGTCGAATAGATCACACTTAAGACTCTTTACTTTTGGAAAGATGTTCAATACTATCCCGCGTAGAAAAAAGTAGTCCAGGATGGAGTCCCGGATGGAGTCCAGGATGGAGTCCCGGATGGAATTCTGGCAGTTCAGGATGGAGTCCCGGATGGAATCTTGGCAGTCCAGGATAGAGTACCGGATAGAGTCTCAGATGGTGTCCGCCGACTCCAGCTTTTTATCGGATCCCGGAGTCGGTGGACTCCATCGTGGACGACCCGTGAATCTCGGCTGTCCAATGGCAAAATCCATCCTGGTGTCCTTTATGGATTTTCACCTGGACTGTTGAAGTCTTACAGTCCTTCCCGGACTCTATCCTGGACAACCCGTGAATCTCGGCTGTCCGATGGCAGAATCCATCCTGGTCGCCATAATGGATTCTCGCCTGGACTGTCTCGCAGTCCATCCCAGACTCCATCCCGGACGGTCCGCGAATCGCGGGTGTCCGATGGCAGAATCTATCCTGGTGTCCATTATGGATTCTCGCCTAGACTGTCCCGCAGTCCATCCTGGACGTTCCGCGAATCTCGGCAGCCCGCTAGTAGAATCCATCCTAATGTCCATTATGGATTCTCGCCTGGACTATCCCGCAGTCCATCCCGGACTCCATCCTCAACGGTCCGCGAATCTCGGCTGTCCGGTAGCAGAATCCATCCTGTTGTGCATTATGGATTCTCGCCTGGACTGTCTCGCAGTCCATCTCGGACTCCATCCTGGTTGACACCAGGACCAGACCGTGTCCATCTTGGGCACCTTGGTGTCCAGACGATCCATGTTGGACCACTCTTATTACGTCAACGGAGGGTAGGCCTCTCGTGAGTAGTCGAACTCAAAACAGCTTTCCAGTCTTATATACGCTCAGGCTTCAAGTCACTTGCGAGAAACGCTTCGACCGCTCGCCATCTAGCGGAGCATTGTGTATCCGTGTTTCGTATGATACCACTAGATGGCAAATGGACGCACTGTTTCTCGCAAGTGACTTGAAGCCTGAGAGTATATAAGACTAAGAAGGGTGTCCTGAGTTTGACTACACACGAGGAGTCTACTCTCCATTGACGTAGTAAGAGTGGTCCAAAATGGATCGTCTGGACACCAAGGTGCCCAAGGTGAGCGCGGTCTGGTCCTGGTGTGAACCTCCTGGTGGACACCCAGATCGTCCAGGATGGAGTCCAGGATGGATTCTTCCGTCGGACAGCTGAGATTCCATGGACCGTCCAGGATGGAGTCCAGGATGGACGGCGAGACCGTCCAGGCGAGAATCCAAAATGGGCACCATGATGGATACTGCCATTGGACAGCCGAGATTCGCGGACCGGCCAGGATGGAGTCCAGGATGGACTGTAAGACAGTCTAGGGGTGAATCCATAATGAACACCAGGATGGATTCTCCCATTGGACAGCCGAGATTCACGGGTCGTCCAGGATGGACTGTAAGACAGTCCAGGTGAGAATCCATAATGAACAACAGGATGAATTCACCCATTGGACAGCCGAGATTCGCGGGTCGTCCAGGATGGAGTCCGAGATGGACTGTAAGACAGTCCAGGTGAGAATCCATAATGGACACCAGGATGGATTCTGCTATTGGACAGCCGAGATTCACGGGTCGTCCAGGATGGAGTCCAGGATGGACGGCGAGACCGTCCAGGCGAGAATCCAAAATGGGCACCATGATGGATACTGCCATTGGACAGCCGAGATTCGCGGACCGGCCAGGATGGAGTCCAGGATGGACTGTAAGACAGTCTAGAGGTGAATCCATAATGGACACCAGGATGGATTCTCCCATTGGACAGCCGAGATTCACGGGTCGTCCAGGATGGACTGTAAGACAGTCCAGGTGAGAATCCATAATGAAGAACAGGATGAATTCACCCATTGGACAGCCGAGATTCGCGGATCGTCCAGGATGGAGTCCGAGATGGACTGTAAGACAGTCCAGGTGAGAATCCATAATGGACACCAGGATGGATTCTGCTATTGGACAGCCGAGATTCACGGGTCGTCCAGGATGGAGTCCGCCGACTCCGGGATCCGATTAAAAGCCGGAGTCGGCGAACATCATCTGAGACTCCATCCGGTACTCCATCTTGGACTGCCAAAATTCCATCTGGGACTCCATCCTGGACTCCATCCGGGACTCCATCCCGGACTCCATCCTGGACTACTTTTTTCTGCGCGGGAAGAACCATTGAAAAAAAGTGCTCCGCTTGAGTGGTGTGTAGTGTAACTGCGAGGAGTGTAAAAACTCATGAATTTGGTTTCTAAGCAGCCAGTTGACCCAATTGGTTGGTCCACTTATAAAAAATCCTTCAGGTTTATCCTGAAAAGAAGTCATTATTTTTTATCTTTTCTTCGCTGAAGGAGAGAGTGATCCTTATAATAAAAAAATACTTTTTTGGCTGCAGCATGGAATAAACAAGCACTCGTAAGGGCTTTCCGACAAAAGAGCAAACCGGACAATGAATTTGTAAATGACAGCCTAATCGGTTGGTCCATTTACAAAAAAATCCTTCGGCTTTATTCTGAAGGGAGGGTATTATTTTTTATTTTTCCTTCGGTGAGAGCGAGAGTGGTCTTCATGTAAAACAGTACATTATGCTACTAGGGAGGAAAGAGCGCGATTTTGAAAACTGCGCTCCCTCCCACGTAGCATACGATTCTTTTCTTCCGATTGCGTTGAAATATGACGTGATTTCTGTCGCTGAAAAGCGAGAGGAAAAATTCGACGATACCTGGCCGTGAGCCGTGTGCATGGGCAGCGGGAAGATATATCGTATATCTTGCCCGCTGCACATGCGCACAGCTCGCGGTCAGATAGCGGCGACTTTGCTGCCGCTTTTCAGGGACGGAATCCCGTTATTTCAGCGCAGTCAGGAGAAAAAATACTTTTTAGACTGAACGTTCCCCTTATGTATAATTGAAAATTTAAAAGTAAATCGTATCTTTGTATTTTGTACTTACTTATTGATATTTGTTGTCGTTATCTCACGATTTATTGTAAGGTTATCCATGTAGCACAAAACGTCAAAATTATTATGAATGAGCATACGCTACTATATCTATATATATTCGGCCCGAGACGATGATACCAAACATGACAAATATTATAATAATTGCAAAATAATTGCAATTAGTTCCTAATTGAGAACAAAAATAAAAGTTTTGAGCAGACTGTTCTTGTGTCTACTATAATTGCGAGCCGATCAGCAGACGATCGCCGCAACTTCTTTGGGCTGCCGCTGCGGGCGCTCGGCGCCACCAGCTGTGTTATGTGTGCGTTTTTATTCACACGTATGCACACGTATATGCGATCGGATAAATCGGTTTTGATGTGTGAGTTCGGACAAATGTGAAATATTGGCCAGATATTAGCGCTTTGGGAACCGGTTTTATCTCAACCGGTCTCATTAAAAAGGGGGGAAAAAATCAAAAATATTGGGGCTGAAACATTTAGCGTCCGCGATGTATTGCCTGAGATAATTAGAGTTACAGACGACATGTGAGTGCGCTGGTACGCGCCATGCACGTATATCGTCGGACAAATTCTATGTGTGAGTGCGGACAGAATGAAAAATTTCGACTGAATCCAAATTGTAAGTGGCCAGATATTAGCATTGCGGGCACCGATTTGATTGAACCGTGGCTCATTGGAAAGAAAAAAAAAGAAAAAATATTGTACCTGATACATTTGGCGCCCCCGACGTTTCGACTAAGATAATTCCAGTTAGAATTTCGTAGCAGACGAAAAAGGGCGAACGTCTAAATAATAAGAGTACCGGTAGCGTCTCGGTCGTGAAGACTCTCGTAAGGCATTACAAATTTTCTTTTAATACTTGGCGTCGAGACGCTACCGCGTCTCTTGATTCACCGTACCTGACGAGTTTGTGAAGTATCCCACATGGTCCATCATCATTGAATGTTCATATTAGCATATAATCTCGCCAAGTACTGTGAATTAATTTTTTTTTTTCATGATCAGAATTCTTTAACTGTTTTACGAATTTACTTTTTTCGATTTTTATAATTTCATTTTTTTAAATTTCAACTGTAAGTATTTGTTTTTCATTTAATATTATTTTACCTTCGACAGCAAGATTTTGTATTAGTCTCTAATAAAAATACTGTGTCTATATATATCAATGTTGAACAACATGTAGTTGACATGCTGTAGGTATTTTAAATTTATTTCATGACTTTTTGTACCTATCACAGCTTACTGCTCAAATTTCTGACGCTGTTTTTTTTAAGGCAGACCTGGTAGCACTCACGTAAATAAATGTACTTGTCACAATTTTTTACACGTAGTGTTTTTTTGGGGGTATATAAGATAGGAATGCTTTTCTGAGTTCGACTACTCACGAGGGGTTGAATCTTCGTTGATGTACTAACTAATTAGTGTTAGCAGTCCTTCAATATTCGTAAAGATCTTTTTTGATATAGATTAATTTCATTTGTAATGAAAATCAAAAGAATCTCGCTGGGCGAGATTCCCTAGAATCTCGCTGGGCGAGATTCCCTAGAATCTCGATGGGAATTTGATAGACATTCTTTTTATTATCGGCGAGATTCTTTTTATTTTCAGCTACCCACTATCGAATCTCGCTAAGAAGCTGACCGAGATTCTCTAGAATCTCGGCGAAATTCTCACATTGATTTTAAAAGAATCTCGGTTTGGCGCGCAACCGTGATTCTCGGCCAGATTCTTTTTTTCTACGCGGGTATACACAGAGTCTTTCGGATTTTATATTATTATTTTATGGGATTTATATGGACGATATTGTTTTAACTCATGTCAACTTGGACCGAGTCAGCCCAGGTTTTCTATAGGGATATCATGACACTCAGTTGTGGTAAATACTTAATTTGGTGGCGATCAGTAAATGGGTTGGGATTTTATAGTAATGTGATTTTTTTTCTAAAAACATTCAACATATTTCTATGTGTTCAATTATTAGACCAATAATTTCGTGACTAGCTCTGATACTCCTCAGCGGCGAATCGTCGCTCTAGTTTGGAACATCAGGAGACGGCACTGCAGCGCGGGGCTCCACGGGACCCCCTCGCGGCACGCCCCTTGTCTTCTTGCTCGAGCACACGAGGCGCCGCTGAGAGCAGACATTGTGTTCTCGTTTAACGAAGCCGGTACACGTGCGAATTCAACAAGTGGTGTTTCTCAAAAAAGACGGGTCAACTCAGCGGTGTCATCTCATTTTTTAGGTCAACTCAGTTCATAATATTTCCTGTAATCACTCAGTATACAATTGGTGTCATTTCAACCGTCAGGAAATAAGTGAATTAAGTATTTGTACGCTCAAGAAATCACGTAGACGCTCATAGACAATACACACGCTCGCTCTCTCTCTTACGCTTGTGCTATTCAGACTCTCACCCTCTCACTCACTCTCACGGGCAACTCATTGGTGTTATTTCTCACACGATTCGCGACGCACTTTCTTCGCGTTGTTAACTAATCCGTGGTAAACTCATATGGTGTATAGTGGTAAAATAAATATAATAAATTTTTGTATACTAATTAATTGGCGTCACTCACTCATTGAAAATTAATTTCCCCCACCCAGCGAGTATCTCAACATTATTTGAACACTATGAAATGTATTGAATTCAACTATTTCTAACATTCAACATATTTCATAGAAATATGTTAAGAATCTCGGCCAGATTCTTTTTTTCCATGCGGGATAGAGCTTCATTTTTATATCAATCGTTTTTTCACATTATTTTATTTGTAAATAATTATTTAGCTCATTCGCTTAATAATTGTAAAAATTGTGGCATCTATAGCAGGTGAACATTTCTTTCGAAAATGTAAAATCGAACAAAATCTAAGCAAATGAGCCACCTTGATTGATAAAGCTATTCTGGAGATATTGAGGTTTTACTTTTGCAAGTACGCCCACGCGCACACACATGCACACGCACTCTATTTTCTCCGAAATAAAAATAAGAATTTCAGGAAGCTTTGTCTATGAGAAAGTACAAAATAAAGCATGGATTGTATAATTAATAGCAGCGTTATTATAGTTATCGATACAATATTTTTCTTCAAGTGCATGTGCTTGGACATGTGGAGTGACGATGATGTGACAATTGTACGCTGTCCGCATCACATTGACGGCAATTGATCAGGCAGTGTCGACGGGATATATAAGCGGAGGGTGGATCGGTGAAAGGGGGCACATGAGTGTCTGCCACTGTTTCTCTTGTATGCGCTTAGGCGTTGATGGTGGTGTAACGACCAGACGGGGTCTACGGACTCGTCGGACACGAAGGGAGAAAGACAGAGATGGCGCCCTATACGGTCGACGCGATGCACGGTTATTGCTATCGATTTGCGAAATCAATTATTACTTAACAGCTGCCAGCGAGCACCAGCAGCAGAAGAAGGACGTCGCGACGTCTTTATAGCGCCCGGTAGTGGCAGTAGCGTGGCTGCTATATGTCCGTGTGGCTATGTGGGCCAATGTCTTCGCGCTGTTTGCCGAATAGAAGAACCAACTCAATTTACTGCCTGACTAGGCCGTGTAGCTCCTGTTAAAAGATCGACCCGATGGACGGTAATTCGCAGCAGTGCGTTTTTACTATCAGTGTTTTTCACAATGAAAAGAGAAAACGGTATAAAATAGTCCATTGAAATGCACATAAATACCCGCGCAGAAAAAAACAGTCGCGGATGGAGTCCTGGCGGGAATCCGGCCGGGACTGCTGGGACTTCCGCCCGGATCCCGACGGGAATCCATCTCCATCCGGGATCCCAAAAGCCCTCCCGGACTCCCGCCCGGACTCCTTCCGGGACTCCATCTCTAGAATCTTGGCAGGACTCGACCAATCCGGCCTGGACTCCCGCCCGGATTCCCGCCGGGACTCCATCCGGGATCCCAAAAGCCCTCCCGGCTACAGCCCGGACTCCTTCCGGAACTCCATCTCTAGAATCTCGGCGGGACTCGATCGATCCAGCCCGGACTCCCGCCCGGCTTCCCGCCGGGACTCCATCCAAGATCCCAAAAGCCCTCCCGGTCTCCTGCCCGGACTCCTTCCGGAACTCCATCTCTAGAATCTCGGCGGGACTCGTTCGATCCGATCCGGACTCCCGCCGGGACTCCATCCGGAATCCCACAAGCCCTCCCGGACTACCCGCCCGGACTCCTTCCGGGACTCCACCTCTAGGATCTCGGCTGGATTAGATCGATCCAGCCCGGACTACCCGCCCGGACTCCATCCGGGTCTCTATCTCTAGAATCTTAGTGGGACTCGATCGATCCGGCCCGGACTCCCGCGCGGACGCCTGCCCGGACACCCGCCTGTACTCCATCGTTAGAATCTCGGCAGGACTCAGTACTTACTAGACTTCAGCCGGAACCCGAATTCACCGTAGTTCAAGAAACTCGACAGGACTCAAGAACAGAACCGACCTCAGCGGAGAGGGCGACGATCAACTGGACGGTCGCGGCTCGTCGTGATCATCATTCAAAAGCGCATCAACACTCGAATGAAGGTTCTCATGCATACCATTTTTTTTTCTTCAGATTTCAGCTTATGAATTTCTTTTTCCTAGCCTTACTATCTAAAAATATATATTTTTTACGTAACAAAACATAAGAGGATAAGATGATATCCCAAGAGCAGTGATGCCAGATAGCGCGAGTGAAAAATCCCGTCTATCGCCAACACGTGGCCCCCGCGGCGACAGACAACTTACTGCGTCAGTGCATTGCGCGATACATGAAAAATTCTTTTGAAAAATAAGTAGGGTGGGCGTTAAAATTACGAACGCTCATAACTCAGAGTGGTTAAAATTTTGGATTTAAAAAGTAACGAACGTCTAAATCTAGACTGGTCATTATAACGATTGACCCTTAAAGTAAAAAAATAAAAATTAGGAACATAAAAATGTGAAATGAAATTTATATTGAATACATATATTGGAATGGGCAAAATAGCGATTGGTGGAATAACGAATCGATGTAAATTCTATACATTAAAAAATCCAAACCCTGCAATTCTAGAATTAGAAATATTTAGAACGCATAATATTTGGAAATCATTAAAGCGAACGACCAAAAGAATGAACAACTAAAATTACGAGTGACCAAAATGCGGAGCAATGAAAATAGCGAACGACTAAAATGCTGAACGGTCAAAATAACGAACCCTCATGAAACGCTTGAAATGTACTGTACATTTCTTGAACTACTGAATAGAGCGAATAGATGGAGCTAATGGTCCTATTAAACACCCGTTCTGTTAGACAGCCGCTCGGGCGAGGGCAGGTTTCATTGCAGGCAAGACTCTTCGACCGCTTATCTCAGGTACTCGTAATCGGCTTACCGTGCCGAGCGGCCAACGTCCGCTATTTTCATGTTTTGTCGCAGGCAACATCGATGAGCGTTGCTGCCGATGAAAGATGAATATTTCTTAAAGCTTCTCGCCTTTACGCTGGAGAGAGTTGGAAATAACAAGACTTGAACGTAAGGAAGATTGAGCTCGACGAGAGATGTGAACCGGAGTTAATTCAGATGAGACTGTAGACCGCGCTAGTTTACAATAATACTTGCGCGTCTTTTACCCCTTAACACAGCCGTTGTCTTTGAGTATTCGACCAACATAACAGATAGTATGTTTTATTACATATTATATAATTGAAAGAAGCAAAATTCTTGAACCATTAGGATAAAAGTTGAATTTCAGTTGGAATAAATTATTTCACTTTTATTCAACGGAATAGAAATGCATTCAGGTGTAATAATCCAGTATATTGAGGTATTCCTGGCCAATTTAGTAATCCTTCAACCCTGCCTCTCCAATTCTTTTCATAATTTTTTATAGTATTCTCTATGCTCGAAAAAACACTTTAAAGTACTTCCTAATTTTTTTTTGCATTTATCACGAAATGTATGAATAAAAAAATGCCCAATTAAAAAATTGCAATTTTTTTTCAAAAAACCTATATTAGATGTATAGAATTTGAAGCCTTGATCCAGAGGGGGCGGAAATTGACGTCGTTTTTTTAAAGCAATTAAAAACAGTAGAACCTTGCACATTGCTTCCTCATTATTTTTCGCTTCTTACAAAGCTACCTCTATGAGGAAGTATGTTATTCAATTTTTGGCTTCCTCATAGAGGAAGCTTTGTAAAACGCGAAAAATAATGAGGAAGCAATGTGCAAGGTTCTACTTTGCATCCTTGTTTTAATTAGATAAATATACATGTTGTGGATTCGCTTTTTGTATTTCGTTATTGCGTTATTTCGTGATTATTAGAGCGTTTCCGAAGTGAATGTATATTTATGTGTATGTATACTCCCGGATGGACTTCGGCATTTGGTCCGATGCCGAAGTCCGTCCGGGAGTCCGGCCGGGACTGCCGGGACTCCCGCCCGGACTTTCGCCGGAACTCCATCCGGGATCCCGAAAGCCCGCCAGGACTCCCGCCCGGACTCCTTCCGGGACTCCATCTCTAGAATCTCGGCGGGACTCGATCGACCGGCCCGGACTCCCGCCGGGACTCCATCCGGGATCCCAAAAGTCCGCCCGGACTCCATCCGGGACTCCATCTCTAGAATCTCGGCGGGAGTCGATTGTTCCGGCCCGGGTTCCGGCCCGGACTCCCGCCGGGACTCCATCCGGGATCCCAAGAGCCCTCCCGGACGCCCGCCCGGACTCCATCCGGAACTCCATCTCTAGAATCTCGGCGGGATTCGATCGATCCGGCCCGGACTCCATCCGGGACTCCATCTCTAGAATCTCGGCGGGACTCGATCGATCCGGCCCGGACTCCCGCTAAAAAGAGTGTGAAATTTATTTCAAATTTGAATTAGCAACATTTTTTCAAATTGAAAATATTTTTAGCCCAAATTTAAGCAACTGCAAAAATTCTCAAACATCTCGTATCAAATATAACGGTTATCGATATCAGAGCCAGAATAGGCCGAGACTTGATTCTATTTTTTTCAGTTTGTTGCGCCCCCAAATTCAGAGACTGGTATCTCCGAAGCTATAAGAACTACACGAATGAAACTTCGGGGTCTTAACATCTCCGGACGATTGTCTGTAATATAAGACCACTTTTAACCCAGTGGGACGCTTAGTGATGTTGCGCCCCAAATTTTCACTGAAATTCTATTTTTTAAATATTCGAAAATAATTCCAATGATAATTATTTTCGTATATTAAAATCAAGCAGTCGAACGATTCCGAACGAACTCGCCTGCTGACTCAGGTCTGAGTCAGTATCGAAGGATCGCGAGCAATAAATGCATACGCACCGATTTTGGGTGAATGGCTGGAAATCACGGTAATTCACGTCAGTCTTAACGGAATATTCGAAGCGAACGGTTGAGCTCGAGTTAGAGACTCGAACAATTATTAGAACCATTGTAATTTCAAGCAATAATTTGTGATAACAAATATTTTAATTCAATAAAAGTCTTTTTAATTGGCAATCGCGTGGATTCTAATTCCTTAATCGGTAAAGATACCTTTATATTAAAATTCCCTTTCCACGACGACTTGATCACTCGTCGCCTTTCGAGCAACATAAAAATTTAAAAAATAAAAAAATAACATATTTATAATATGGAATGACATTCAAACCTGTGAAAACCGAAAATAATTCACTATAACTATACCGTCGGTAGAACATTATTATATGAAGTATTTTTTTTTCGGTTCAGACACTTTTTTTCGGGCATCTCTGATCTGCCGCATAATTGGTCATATCAAAGTACCTCTAAAAGGCACTCTATGTGAATTTTTCCAGATTTTTTAATACAATAATTTTTTTTAAACCCCATTTTTTTTAAAGTGAAGATATCTCGGAAACTTGAAGTTAGTGAAAAAAATGTTTTCACATAAAATTTGTAGTTTTGTGTTAACTTTTGAATAGAACATTCAAAATAATTATCACGTTCTGATAACACCGATTTTTTACTGAAAAACGGGGGTTATTTTTTTAAATTCAAAAACGGATGTTTCTTTTGCGCTGAGAAAAATACAGAGTATTCAGAGTATACAGAGCACCAAAATGGTGTAAGGTAAAAAGTAAAATTTTCCACTTGTAGGTTTCAGACCAAACCAGTGAACGAATTCTAGTGTTCAATGTCTTATTTTATCTGTCGAAGAGATCTGTCATTCTGGATTGAATATAGGAATTTTTATTTCAGTTCTTTATGACAAAGCTATGATTTTAATTGTATAAATAAATCTCTGTATTAAAAACTCACTAAACAATTGGTTACAGTAAATCTAATTTTCACTGCATCAAAAATCGCTATATTAAATACAGAATGCACTCTTCGACAGATAAAATAAGACACCGAACATTTAAATTGGTTCACCGGTTTGGTCTGAAAGCTACGCCAAGTGAAAAATTTTACTTTTGATCTCACACCATTCTTGTGCACTGAATGTCTTTACAAAATTGCAAAATTGCATCAGAAATTGTTGGATATTGGTTTTCGCCACAGAAAATTTTTCGATTACACTGGGGTTTGAACCTACGACCTGCCTACCTAAGTACCTAACAACACACACACGCTACCGACTACGCTATCAACGACTTAGTAATTTTGGATGTCTAAATGGCATAAGTGTTGTACAACTATTATTCTCTCAAGCATACTTATAATTGACATAACAAAATATTCAATTGATTGCAATCAGAGCGCGAAATGGGTTGGAAATATTTTGAAGTGAACATAATTTTTGGATGAACGGAATCTTTTTCTCACGAAGAGGCTCAGGTATCCGGATTTTCGAAAAAAGTATATCCACAGACCTATGAAGGTATAGCAGAAAACATAAATCAAACATAAATTTGCCGCAATAGAAGCGCGAAATGCTCCAGTGTTTAAAAGAAATCGTTTTTGAAAATCTTGAGTAACTTATCGGAAGTCGATGCTAAATGATAAATGTTAGCGGGGTTTTTCGTTATTGGAAAATGTGTATTAAATTTCAAATCAGTCACTAAAATTCCAAAAATATATTTTGATTTTCATGTACTATTTTAGTAATGATTGAGTTAGTAACCATGTGTTGTAATTTTACATCACCGGATTGGTAACATTCATAGACACATACTAAATTTACTATGCAACTATATTAATGTTTATTTCCTACAGCGAGTTTTATAAATTTCTCACACTTTTGTGTCGCAAGAACACAAACATTTTGCAAAAAGTAATACACCCATGTGGATAAAATTGCAAATACTTTGCTTGGTATCTTTCAATATCAGTAACTGAAATTTGAGTAACTTTGATCTTACATTCAATGCGACAATGTATATTAAATTTCAAATTGGGTACGAAAATTCCAAAAATGCATATTGATTTTCCTGTACTAATTTAGTAATTAATGGTTTGATAATCATGTGTTGTAATTTCCAATCATTGGATTATCGAAATTCATTTGTCTGTATTAAATTTACTATGCAAACATATTAATTTCGATTTCCTATATCGAGTTTTACAAAATTCATACGCGTTTGTACCGGAAAAACGAGAATATTTTTTACAGTGCATGGAATACTCTGTAATTTTCTCAGCCCAAAACAAATATCCGTTTTTGAATTTAAAAAAATAACCCCCGTTTCTCGGTAAAAAATCGGTGTTATCAGAACGTGAAAATTATTTTGAATCCCCCCACAAAACACATAATGTGTAAAAAAATTGAGACAAGAACATTTACGTGAGTGGTATCAACACTCCAATAAAAAACAGTGTTTCAAAAACTTGAGCCGTAAAAAATTTATCAGCACAAAAAGCTGTGAAATGAACTAAAAATATCTGCAGCAAGTCAAGTACATGTTGTTCAACATATACAGGGTGTAAATAATCGGCATGATCGTATTATAACTCAAAAATGTAGAAAAATCATACGAGTAAGAATCACTTTGCGAAAATGTCACACGACAAATAGTTTTCTAGTTATTAGCAATCAGCGTGGGCCAATCACAGAGCTGTCGCTGTGACGTCATAGCGACAGTGCCCAGACGCCGCAACTTCGTTGTACTTCGGTATAGCTCGTATATAAAAGACGATCACTGCTCGCCTCTGCTCACTCACGGTCCGAAGGCAGCGTGAAACAAATGATGGCGCGATAGAAAATTCTATGTTTGACGCTTGAAATTATAAAATAAAAATCGTGGTGTCTTGGACATATTGATGAAAATTATTTAGGAGAACTCCAAGAATGCAGAAAATGATTTTTCTAATGAGTATTAAAATTCAATAATTATTTTGTTTAAAAAAACAGAATCTGTGTGATAAATTCTAAAAAAATATCGAAAAGATTGTTCAACGGCTGCAAGTTTTTTTCGCAGCAAAGCTCGGCATGTTTGAATTACGTTTCGTAATTAATTAACAGCAATAATGTGCCATTCTGCGCCTAGATATTGACATTTTTAAATGTACCGAAGGGCTCATTGCGACAGATTTTATGAATCCGGAAAGCAATTTTCATAAACATAATTTAAAGGTATCCTATGGAATCTTCGGTCAACCATGAATTTACTTTCATTGTTCATTCTTTCGAGTATTTTTGTTGTCTAGCTTATTTGCAAATGTCTTGGAGCTTTGCGAACATTGCGAACATCCAACCAAGCGGCCACATCGAAATCGAAATTTCCAAAGATCTAGAGACTAGCGACCAGGAGACATGAAGTAATTATTGTTTCCCGTTCTGTCCCGTATTTTTATTGATTGTAAACGACTGCACGTTATCGCATCCTTTTTTCATGACGTGAGAATGTGAAAAATTAAAACTAGAGAAAATCAGACAGTTTCATAGTAAATTCATATTCTTTTGCCAATGTCCTGGAGGTTTTCGAATCGGAATTCTCGTCCGAATCGCCCTATGCTTGTAGAACTATCGTTTTATCAACGATAATACACTTGAGAATAATTGAATCAAGCTGCTTCAACAAATTCGGCAGTCTCGGAATGTACGGAAAAGCGCAAGTGGAAGTCACGTGAATCTGCTGTTGTGCTTTATAGTATCTAGTGTTTTATTGACTTTTGAAAAACGGATGGTCGCAGTACCCGTTCTTCACAATAACAGATAAGAAAAATAACAGTAAAAAGTGGAAAATATCTTGTTGCGTATTATACTCCGATTTTTTTTGCGGATGTCCTGGAGTTTTATGAACCGGAAATTTTCTCCTCGTCGTTTTGAGTTTGCTGAATTAGCTTCATTCTAGGTATTCGAAACGCTCTACCATTCGAATTAAGCAGCCACGTAGAAGATGGAGTTTATGAAGATCCAACATGACGCCCGGCCGGAAGACACGTGATTGTATCGTTGATTTCAATGCTGATGTAAATGTTTATTCATCTAAAGATACTGTTGTTCGCAAGATCCGTCATTCATGATAATCGAACGCTGTGTATGATTTCTCTGCGAATGTGCTGGAGGTTTATCGAACCAGAAATTACGTCTACATCAAAAGTTTTCCGCACGATCGATTAGAGTGAAATAATTTCAGTATCTTCTTTAATGTCATAGCAAATAGAAAAACCACGTTTGACATAACAGAGATCCTTGTAAGATGTAAAAAAAATGTTATACCATTTCGTTGCAGCAACGGTGCTAAATTCTTTGCTATACAGTAGTGCTCAATTGAAGTGGACCAGTAGGTTTTTTTCGGATTTCAAAAGTACTAAAATGAATTTGAAAAAACTGAAAAAGAACATTCGAGAGAATTTAATGATCTTTCGAATGGCGTCAATTTTTTTGAGATCTGCTGAAAACTTTCGGTTAGGGGGGTAATCGCGCGAATGTACAAAAATATGAGTTTTGCTGCAACCTGGAAAAGTCATATACGACGCTGAAGATGATTGCGATCTCTTCTGCCAAATGAAAGAGCAGCTCCTGACGTACCAAAAACACCTATCATACGTAGAGATTGGATGACTCTAGAGGAAGTTGTCCACCCAGGAAGTAAAAATCAATTTTCGGGCGTAGCTCAAAAAACATTCGACCATTTCGACTCAAATTTGTCGTCAAGCCATTTTTCGTCATGCCCTTTTATCTTAATGTAATTGTGTGGTGACAAGATTCCGCGTCGATGAGATCCAGGTTAAAACGAAGTGGACCATTTGGTTCAAAGACATTTCTCGAATTGATGGAATGGAGTTAGAGAGTTAAAAATACCGGCATGTCGTAGAGGAGGATTCAACGATTAAAATGAGCTATCGTTCGATATCAGAAAGTACCTCAGTGATCCCAAAAACTCAATGTTGAAAAATTGGTACGAAAACGCGATTGCAGGTCTGAGTTGCCGGGCGCTAGTAATTTGGCTGGTGCAAGACATGCCTTTTCTCTTTAAATTTAAAAAAGCTAGCAAACGTCAATAAACCATACACGTTCCTACAACAAACGAATGAACAAAATTAAGGGTCCTCGATTCTACCCACTTCCGGTTCATTGGATTTTCATGCCGACATGTGAATAAAATTAAGGGGCTTCAATTTTACTCCCTCGCGCTTCGTAATGCCATAACACAGCAGTTTTTACACTATTTTTTGGTACAAAAGCAATGCTAACATGCAAAATTGATACGGATGATTAGTATCTGTTGCACAAATGTCGAAAAAAATTAAGGGGGCTCGTTTTCACCTCTTTGTGCTTTGAAATGCAACAAAACAGCAGTCTTTGCACTGGTTTTTGGTACAAAAGCAATGCTAACATGCAAGATTGATACAGATGATTAGTGTCTGTTGCATCAATGTTGAAAAAAATTAAGGGGGCTCGTTTCCACGTCTTTGTTCTTTGCAATGCAACAAAACAGTAGGTTTTGCACTGTTTTTTGGTACAAAAGCAATGTAAACATGCAAAATTGATACATATGATTAGTATCTGTTGCATAAATGTTGAAAACAATTAAGGGGGCGCGTTTCCACCTCTTTGTTTTTTGCAATGCAACAAAACAGTAGTTTTTACACTGTCTTTTGGTACAAAAGCAATGCTAACATGCAAAATTCATACAGATGAATAGTATCTATTGCATAAAGGGCGAAAAAAATTAAGGGGGCTCGTTTCCACGTCTTTGTGCTTTGCAATGCAATAAAACAGTCGTTTTTGCACTGTTTTTTGGTACAAAAGCAATGCTAACATGCAAAATTGATACAGGTGATTAGTATCTGTTGCATAAATGTTGAAAACAATTAAGGGGGCGCGTTTCCACCTCTTTGTTCTTTGCAATGCAACAAAACAGTAGTTTTTACACTGTCTTTTGGTACAAAAGCAATGCTAACATGCAAAATTAATACAGATGATTAGTATCTATTGCATAAAGGCCGAAAAAAATTAAGGGGGCTCGATTCCACGTCTTTGTGCTTTGCAATGCAATAAAACAGTCGTTTTTGCACTGTTTCTTGGTACAAAAGCAATGTTAACATGCAAAATTGATACAGGTGATTAGTGTCTGTTGCATAAATGGCGAAAAAAATTAAGGGGGCTCGTTTCCACGTCTTTGTGCTTTGCAATGCAATAAAACAGTCGTTTTTGCACTGTTTTTTGGTACAAAAGCAATGCTAACATGTAAAATTGATACAGGTGATTAGTATCTGTTGCACAAATGGCGAAAAAAATTAAGGGGGCTCGTTTCCACGTCTTTGTGCTTTGCAATGCAATAAAACGGTCATTTTTGCACTGTTTTTTGGTACAAAAGGAATGCTAACATGCAAAATTGATACAGATTATTAGTATCTATTGCATAAAGGGCGAAAAAAATTAAGGGGGCTCGTTTCCACGTCTTTGTGCTTTGCAATGCAATAAAACAGTCGTTTTTGCACTGTTTTTTGGTACAAAAGCAATGTTAACATGCAAAATTGATACAGGTGATTAGTATCTGTCGCATAAATGGCGAAAAAAATTAAGGGGGCTCGTTTCCACCTCTTTGTTCTTTGCAATGCAACAAAACAGTAGTTTTTACACTGTCTTTTGGTACAAAAGCAATGCTAACATGCAAAATTCATACAGATGAATAGTATCTATTGCATAAAGGGCGAAAAAAATTAAGGGGGCTCGTTTCCACGTCTTTGTGCTTTGCAATGCAATAAAACAGTCGTTTTTGCACTGTTTTTTGGTACAAAAGCAATGCTAACATGCAAAATTGATACAGGTGATTAGTATCTGTTGCATAAATGTTGAAAACAATTAAGGGGGCGCGTTTCCACCTCTTTGTTCTTTGCAATGCAACAAAACAGTAGTTTTTACACTGTCTTTTGGTACAAAAGCAATGCTAACATGCAAAATTAATACAGATGATTAGTATCTATTGCATAAAGGCCGAAAAAAATTAAGGGGGCTCGATTCCACGTCTTTGTGCTTTGCAATGCAATAAAACAGTCGTTTTTGCACTGTTTCTTGGTACAAAAGCAATGTTAACATGCAAAATTGATACAGGTGATTAGTGTCTGTTGCATAAATGGCGAAAAAAATTAAGGGGGCTCGTTTCCACGTCTTTGTGCTTTGCAATGCAATAAAACAGTCGTTTTTGCACTGTTTTTTGGTACAAAAGCAATGCTAACATGTAAAATTGATACAGGTGATTAGTATCTGTTGCACAAATGGCGAAAAAAATTAAGGGGGCTCGTTTCCACGTCTTTGTGCTTTGCAATACAATAAAACGGTCATTTTTGCACTGTTTTTTGGTACAAAAGCAATGCTAACATGCAAAATTAATACAGATGATTAGTATCTATTGCATAAAGGGTGAAAAAAATTAAGGGGGCTCGATTCCACGTCTTTGTGCTTTGCAATGCAATAAAACAGTCGTTTTTGCACTGTTTTTTGGTACAAAAGCAATGTTAACATGCAAAATTGATACATATGATTAGTATCTGTCGCATAAATGTTGAAAACAATTAAGGGGGCGCGTTTCCACCTCTTAGTTCTTTGCAATGCAACAAAACAGTAGTTTTTACACTGTCTTTTGGTACAAAAGCAATGCTAACATGCAAAATTCATACAGATGAATAGTATCTATTGCATAAAGGGCGAAAAAAATTAAGGGGGCTCGTTTCCACGTCTTTGTGCTTTGCAATGCAATAAAACAGTCGTTTTTGCACTGTTTTTTGGTACAAAAGCAATGCTAACATGCAAAATTGATACAGGTGATTAGTATCTGTTGCATAAATGTTGAAAACAATTAAGGGGGCGCGTTTCCACCTCTTTGTTCTTTGCAATGCAACAAAACAGTAGTTTTTACACTGTCTTTTGGTACAAAAGCAATGCTAACATGCAAAATTAATACAGATGATTAGTATCTATTGCATAAAGGCCGAAAAAAAATTAAGGGGGCTCGATTCCACGTCTTTGTGCTTTGCAATGCAATAAAACAGTCGTTTTTGCACTGTTTCTTGGTACAAAAGCAATGTTAACATGCAAAATTGATACAGGTGATTAGTGTCTGTTGCATAAATGGCGAAAAAAATTAAGGGGGCTCGTTTCCACGTCTTTGTGCTTTGCAATGCAATAAAACAGTCGTTTTTGCACTGTTTTTTGGTACAAAAGCAATGCTAACATGTAAAATTGATACTGGTGATTAGTATCTGTTGCACAAATGGCGAAAAAAATTAAGGGGGCTCGTTTCCACGTCTTTGTGCTTTGCAATGCAATAAAACGGTCATTTTTGCACTGTTTTTTGGTACAAAAAGAATGCTAACATGCAAAATTGATACAGATTATTAGTATCTATTGCATAAAGGGCGAAAAAAATTAAGGGGGCTCGTTTCCACGTCTTTGTGCTTTGCAATGCAATAAAACAGTCGTTTTTGCACTGTTTTTTGGTACAAAAGCAATGCTAACATGCAAAATTGATACAGGTGATTAGTATCTGTCGCGTAAATGGCGAAAAAAATTAAGGGGGCTCGTTTCCACCTCTTTGTTCTTTGCAATGCAACAAAACAGTAGTTTTTACACTGTCTTTTGGTACAAAAGCAATGCTAACATGCAAAATTCATACAGATGAATAGTATCTATTGCATAAAGGGCGAAAAAAATTAAGGGGGCTCGTTTCCACGTCTTTGTGCTTTGCAATGCAATAAAACAGTCGTTTTTGCACTGTTTTTTGGTACAAAAGCAATGCTAACATGCAAAATTGGTACAGGTGATTAGTATCTGTTGCATAAATGTTGAAAACAATTAAGGGGGCGCGTTTCCACCTCTTTGTTCTTTGCAATGCAACAAAACAGTAGTTTTTACACTGTCTTTTGGTACAAAAGCAATGCTAACATGCAAAATTAATACAGATGATTAGTATCTATTGCATAAAGGCCGAAAAAAATTAAGGGGGCTCGATTCCACGTCTTTGTGCTTTGCAATGCAATAAAACAGTCGTTTTTGCACTGTTTCTTGGTACAAAAGCAATGTTAACATGCAAAATTGATACAGGTGATTAGTGTCTGTTGCATAAATGGCGAAAAAAATTAAGGGGGCTCGTTTCCACGTCTTTGTGCTTTGCAATGCAATAAAACAGTCGTTTTTGCACTGTTTTTTGGTACAAAAGCAATGCTAGCATGTAAAATTGATACAGGTGATTAGTATCTGTTGCACAAATGGCGAAAAAAATTAAGGGGGCTCGTTTCCACGTCTTTGTGCTTTGCAATGCAATAAAACGGTCATTTTTGCACTGTTTTTTGGTACAAAAGCAATGCTAACATGCAAAATTAATACAGATGATTAGTATCTATTGCATAAAGGGTGAAAAAAATTAAGGGGGCTCGATTCCACGTCTTTGTGCTTTGCAATGCAATAAAACAGTCGTTTTTGCACTGTTTTTTGGTACAATAAGCTGTAACGTGGTGCTTTTTGCGCACCGCGTTACTGCTGCTGTCGGAAGCCCTAAGGCTACAATTTCGCATACCGTCCGCTGTCGAGCTCTCTCCAGGGCAAAAATTAGGTTTAAGTTAGGTTTAGAATAATTTTTCTCGTTAGATGTAAGTTCGTTAGGTTAAGTTTGTATTATTTGTGTAAACTCCGACCTCACTGGCCCCTTCAAGAACGCGACCACCGGTGGACTTTGGTATTTTGAGGCTGTCATCTTTATCCGCTGTCGTCAGGCTGTCTTGGTCCCAAGGACATGCGTTAGCCCTAAGGAAGTGAGGAACCGAGGGGTGTGCAGTTAGACCTCACCTTCACGCGGAGTGGACGCCAACTGAAGGTTTCAGTTCCCGACGAGATCGTTCACCTCGTCGGCGAAATACACAACTTGAGACAGAGGGCCACGGACGACTGGAATCTTACCACCGTCGTGCCCGCTCTGCCCGATTAGATTAGAGCAATGGACCTCCAATATTTTTAACCGCCAACTTTTGAGGAAAAGATGAGGCACCGATTGCTTGGTGGGACGAAATTTAAATGCCCCGGAGCAGCCCCTGAATTCCGTTGGAATTTATGGACGTCATCCCCTCGATGGACATCTACCTTTTGGCGTACTCGAGCCATGAGGCGGCACCTCCACCACCCGAGATGCCCACGAGTTTTTCCATGCGAGTCAGCGTTGGCCGGTATACGGGATTCACCGCACCGCAGGCTGAGGCGGGGCCATGTAACGCTGTCGAAAATTCTCGGACACCCCACGAATTAAATCAGGCTACCAAAAATTAATCACGCGAGTTTTCCAGCGGTTCAACCTCAGCAATAACATGAACCAATTGCAGCGAGGAAAAATCAACATTTAATGTAACCGCTGGCCGTGATTAAAAATCATCCACAACATTAATCATTGGCAAAATTTCTTTCGCTGTCGGGGTGTGGAGAAATCGACAACACTTTGTTTATGAGGGACAGCGGTGAGGAGCAGTAAGGAGACGACCATTAAGAAGTGAGGGAAGCTGTCGGCACGCGTCGGAAATTTTCGGTGATCGAGGACTTAAAGTGGGGATCATTCGCTCCCGTTTTCGAAAAGCTAAGGATCATCGAGAACTTCGTGATTAGCCTCGATCGACCGCGGACGTGTCTCGGAGCTTCAGGAACTTATCGTTGGGCTGAGAGTAGCGGCCGATCCACCGGAGAGAGGTCGAAAAATTATCGTGAGGACTAGTGCCAGTGAGGACGTGAGTACCCGTATCCCGGGAGTCAGTTTTGTCGGATCTGGAAGCTGTGAGTTAATTTATACTAAATTATTAAGTGAATTTTTCGCGAGTAGATTACTCGCCGTAGTTTAGGCCCTGGAAGAGAGGAGGCTGTCGCGAAGGGTCTATTTCTACTTCGTCTATTTCTATTTCGTTTTTCGTCTAATTCTATTTCTATTTCTATTTCTATCACTTAATTTCTCTGTCTTATAATTCCTCCGTTATCTATTGGTTTATCGTTCAAACTTTAGTTCATGGTTATTTTGAAGAATATCGGTTTGTTGTATTTATCTTTCAGCCGTAAATTTTGTATAATTTTTTTTTGGATAAGCGTAATGGTTATTGTGTTACCGAAATTATCGTGGCTGTCGAAATATTCTCACCAAGAAGAGCTATCGGTCGACCTTTTTCATTGAGGTATCGCAAAGGCAAATTATTTCTGAATATTTCGAGCAGCGTGTGCGTGCGGCAACCGACTGGAAGGCGTTTCGTCCTTTTTTTTTGCTTTGTGTTTGTTGGATGTTGAAGAATTTGTGGACCAAAATAAGACTGAATTTTTTTTGTGCAATTTAGGAAATTTATGAGGAAACTTAGTTAGTTAGTTTTTCTCGAAATTATCGTGCTGTCGTACCGGGCTCAGCCGTAGGCTGAGAAAACCGTTGTTTTAGTACCGCCATCCTAAGCCGAATTTTCGGGAAAACCGAAAGAAAAGTTCTTTCGTTCAGTGAGTTAGTTAGTAGCCTCTCGATCGATTTTCGTGCGAGTTAGTTAGTAGCCTCTCGATCGATTTTCGTGCTGTCGTGTTGGGAGATTGGTCCCACGTGAGCGAAACGACTGTATTGTTAATTTCTCAGCCGATGCTTTAGAGTGAAGGGCGCGATCGAGAGTATTTTTCAGTGTCTGTTGCGTCAGTTTATTACTAGCCTAAGTTAATTTAGAATTAGAAAGTAAGAGATTCTGCGCGTTGTTCGCTAATTTTTATGTATTCGATCTCATTAATAATTATAATTTTGCTTGGATCTCAGTAATTGAGAAAGTCATCGAAGTTGTCGAGATCCCGAGAACTGGAAATTAGTTGTCTTCTTCACCGTCAATTTATCGAAATAGTTACCGCTGATATACCGAAATTTAAACTTTTTGCTTTATATTCCACCTTTTTTTTTTTCTCGTAATCTACCATTGTATATCGCATTCAACCTATTTTTACCGATTTATATTGCACTTCCGAAACGGTCTCAAACCACATACTTTTCCAAATTAATAAACTTTACTCTGTTATCTTAAATTTAATTACCGAGTTATTTTTTTTTTTTTTTGTTGTGCGTGTCGGCCCCGCCCCTCTACCGTAGAACCTGAGCTAGTGGCTTGTGCCGTCAATTCTCCCGCTGTCGAATTAAGCTAGCTATCGAGTCAAATCGAGTCAATTTTTTTAGGGCCGTCTCTAGGCGGCTGGCGCCCTGGGAGACAGTCCGGGGGAATAGGACGAAGGTGCCGGAGAGTAATTTCCCGGTTACAAAGCATTGCAAAGAACAAAGAGGTGGAAGAGAACCCCCTTAATTGTTTTCGACATTTATGCAACAGATACTAATCATCTGTATTAATTTTGCATGTTAGCATTGCTTTTGTACCAAAAAACAGTGCAAAATCAACTGTTTTGTTGCATTGCAAAGCACAAAGAGGTGGAAACGAGCCCCTTTAATTTTTTTCGCCATTTATGCAACAGATACTAATAATCGGTATTAATTTTGCATGTTAACATTGCTTTTGTACCAAGAAACAGTGCAAAAACTACTGTTTTATTGCATTGCAAAGCACAAAGACGTGGAAACGAGCCCCCTTAATTTTTTTCAACATTGATGCAACAGACACTAATCATCCGTATCAATTTTGCATGTTAGCATTGCTTTTGTACCAAAAAACAGTGTAAAAACTACTGTTTCATTGCATTGCAAAGCACAAAGACGTGGAAACGAGCCCCCTTAATTTTTTTCGCCATTTATGCGACAGATACTAATCACCTGTATCAATCTTGCATGTTAGCATTGCTTTTGTACCAAAAAACAGTGCAAAAACGACTGTTTTATTGCATTGCAAAGCACAAAGACGTGGAAACGAGCCCCCTTAATTTTTTTCGCCCTTTATGCAATAGATACTAATAATCTGTATCAATTTTGCATGTTAGCATTCCTTTTGTACCAAAAGACAGTGCAAAAACGACTGTTTTATTGCATTGCAAAGCACAAAGACGTGGAAACGAGCCCCCTTAATTTTTTTCAACATTGATGCAACAGACACTAATCATCTGTATCAATCTTGCATGTTAGCATTGCTTTTGTACCAAAAACCAGTGCAAAGACTGCTGTTTTGTTGCATTGCAAAGCACAAAGACGTGGAAACGAGCCCCCTTAATTTTTTTCGCCATTTGTGCAACAGATACTAATCATCTGTATCAATTTTGCATGTTAGCATTGCTTTTGTACCAAAAAACAGTGCAAAATCAACTGTTTTGTTGCATTGCAAAGCACAAAGAGGTGGAAACGAGCCCCTTTAATTTTTTTCGCCATTTATGCAACAGATACTAATAATCGGTATTAATTTTGCATGTTAACATTGCTTTTGTACCAAGAAACAGTGCAAAAACTACTGTTTTATTGCATTGCAAAGCACAAAGACGTGGAAACGAGCCCCCTTAATTTTTTTCAACATTGATGCAACAGACACTAATCATCCGTATCAATTTTGCATGTTAGCATTGCTTTTGTACCAAAAAACAGTGTAAAAACTACTGTGTTATGGCATTGCAAAGCACAAAGACGTGGAAACGAGCCCCCTTAATTTTTTTCGCCATTTGTGCAACAGATACTAATCATCTGTATCAATTTTGCATGTTAGCATTGCTTTTGTACCAAAAGACAGTGCAAAAACACTTGTCTTCGAAACCTACGGAGCCGTCACCTGAGGTCGTCGACTTCTAGACGTAGCACTTCTGCACGTGGAGATAGACGATTTGAATTAATCGATATCATCTCTTAGAGATCGCCAGTCAATTGCAATCGGTTTTACCGAGGTGGCTTGCGTAGTTTTTTTTCATATCGATTTTTAACCGTTTTATCGTAGATGCGAGAATTCAAAGGCTGGTATCTCCGAAGCTATTGGAGCTAGACGATTTGAATTAAGGGATTATATCATCTGTGACAGATCGTCTATCTATCGTGTTCGGTTTTGTCGAGGTGGCTTGCGTAGTTTTTTATATCGATTTTCAACCGATTCATCATAAGTGCGAGATTTCAAAAGCCGGTATCTCCGAAGCTGTCGGAGCTAGGCAATTCGAACTCTTACATCTCTGAGATCGCCCGTCAACCGCGAACTGCTCTCACCTTACACTCATCTTGCTCTCACCTTGCTCTCACCTTGTTCTCCCCCTGCTCTCACCTTCCTATCACCTTGCTCTCACCTTGTTCTCCCCCTGCTCTCACCTTACTCTCACCCTGCTCTCTCCTTGCTCTCACCTTGTTCTCCCCCTGCTCTCACCCTGCTCTCACCTTGCTCTCACCTTGCTCTCACCTTGTTCTCCCCCTGCTCTCACCTTCCTATCACCTTGCTCTCACCTTGTTCTCCCCCTGCTCTCACCTTACTCTCACCCTGCTCTCACCCTGCTCTCACCTTGTTCTCCCCCTGCTCTCACCTTGCTATCACCTTATTCTCCCCCTGCCGTCACGTTACTCTCACCTTACTCTCACCTTGCTGTCACCTTACTCTCACCTTGCTGTCATTTTACTCTCACCTTACTCTCACCTTCGTCCGCATGGCGAAGGCACTGTCAATTTATCGTAATGCGAGAATTCAAAGGCTGGTATCTCCGAAGTTGTCGGAGCTAGACGATTTGAATTAAGGGATTATATCATCTGTGAGACATCGTCTATCTATCGTGTTCGGTTTTATCGAGGTGGCTTGCGTAGTTTTTTTTATATCGATTTTCAACCGATTCATCGTAAGTGCGAGATTTCAAAAGCCGGTATCTCCGAAGCTATTGGAGCTAGGCAATTCGAAATCTTACATCACTGAGAGATCGCCCGTCAACCGCGAACTGCTCTCACCTTACTCTCACCTTACTCTCCTTGTTATCCCCCTGTTCTCACCTTGCTATCACCTTGCTCTCACCTTGTTCTCCCCCTGCTCTCACCTTACTCTCACCTTGCTCTCACCTTGCTCTCCCCCTCCTCTCACCTTGCTATCACCTTGCTCTCACCTTCGTCCGCATGGTGAAGGCACTGCCAATTTATCGTAATGCAAGAATTCAAAGGCTGGTATCTCTGAAGCTGTCGGAGCTAGACAATTCCAATTCTTAGATTATAAAATCTCTGAGACATTGACCGTCAACTGCGATGGGTTTTACCGAGGTAGCTCTCAATGTTTTTTTTACATCGGTTTTTAACCGATTCATCGTTAATACGAAATTGTTAATAAGAGAGCTCGTAGACGTAGCACTTCTGCACGTCGAGATCGTAGTGAAAAGACACCTAGACCTCGAAAACTACGAAGCCGTCACCTGAGGTCGTCGGCTCGTAGACGTAGCACTTCTGCACGTCGAGATCGAAGTGAAAAGACACCTAGACCTCGTAACCTACGTAGCCGTCATCCGAGATTGTCGGCACGTCGATCATCGCAGAAAAAAATAGTGCCGGAAGGAATTCCGGTTGGAGTGCACGCGGTAATCCGGGCGGGAATCCGGTTGGGATTCTTGCTAGTTACGGTCCTGCCCGCCGCCGGGGGTCCTTCCAAGACTCGATCAGCTGATTGTCTGATAGCGAGTCCGACCGACGCCGTGACCACTGCTGTGCCTTCGCTCGCCCCCTTTCGTGGCAAACAAGTGACTCTCGACACTTGCACTCAGCGTTATTTCTTGTAACTTGTAATGCTAATAACTCGGGCAATTTTGACCTGACGACTTTTTACCCTAATGATTTTTTACTCAGCTCGTCATTATCTACCTAAGTGACACGGTTGATACAATAGTTATGTTACTGGATGGCGCTGCGTAAGTAGAATCTGACGTGTGTCCACTGCTCTGTCCTTTCTGCTCGCTTTTCTGCCTGATTCTGCCCTTCGTGGGCGTGTGTTATAGGTCTTTCCTCTATCCGTTGCTCGTGCTTTTTGTTGAGCTAATAAACGGTGGAGCTGCATATTTGAGTTGCGGGTAGTGGAAGCCTTTAGAAGTCGCCTGCTTTCTAACCTCACTTCTCGGGGCTTATCAACACTGTGACGAAATGCTTGATCTCGATCGATGCTACTGCGTGTGATACACTCTACGACTGGGATCTTCTTTACCTTCGGTGGGACTGTCAGCATTCCATGCATCACCTATCGATTGTGTTGGGAGCGATCTGATCCTTCGCGGGTTACTACAGCACCTACTCGTTACGCTCTGTCTGCATAATTTAGTGACAGTATACCGCGCACTTAAAATGCCCGTGGTTAATTGCGGCTTGTGCAACAAATTTGTTGGAAATGACGATGTTCTACGTTTGTGCACTCACGCATCGCATGGCTTTCACGCGGGTTGTGTGAAAAACTATCTTGGCGTTACCTCGATTGATCAAATTCCGCCTGGCGCTGCACCGAGTTGTTTTATCTGCGCAAAAAAAAGATCATCCTCACGGTCCACGTCGCCGTGCAATGCGGAAAATCTGTTGGTGATACCGACCGTTGCGTCTTCCGTGACCTCACCAGGGATTTCTGGTGACAGAGATCTTTTGAAGTCAATACTCATGGAGCTGAAGCAAAACTCGTCGACGCTAAATACATTTATTGAAAATCAGACTCTCAACAACGAGGAAGTGAGCATGAAATTAAACGAACTGTCTTTGCTTCCGAGGAAATTGGATGAATGCGTGGCAAAAGTTGATGGTCTCGTCGCCGAGCAAGCCGAAATTAAAGCCGGGATGAAAACTTTATCCACGGAGAGTGACGGTAGATGCACTCGAATGGAGGCGGACATTCTTGGATTAACCACGCAAGTACGTCGGCTCGAACTTGAACGCCACGAATGCGATCTGACCATATCGGGACTACCGGAAGTTGAAGAAGGATCCTGCATCGATCTGGTCTCGGATCTCTTCACGACGCTTGGTGTTGCCGTAGAAGAACACGACATCATCGAGGTTCAAAGAATGCGTTCCGGTGCAGCGACGCCCAGTAACAAACCGCGCACAGTTTTTGTGAAGCTGCGCTCTCGTTCCCTTCGCAATGAGTTACTCGCTGCAAAACGCCGCAAGCCCGTCCTCAACGCCTCCGAAATCAACCCTAATTTCTCTCACCAACGTATATACGTCAATGAATTTCTGCCGCCGAGTATTCATAAGTTGTTAGCGAGTGTCAAATCTGCTGCAAAAGAGAGACAGTATCGCTACGTCTGGACCAGGAACGGCGTAGTTAATGTAAAAAAGGACTCTAATTCAGCGGTGATAATTATAAATACGGTAGAAGAAATCGCTGACAAACTTCAGTGACTCGTGGCACCTTCTCGTTCTCCGTCGTATGAGTTACGCGACGCGAAAAAATCTCTCAAAGTATGTCACGTTAATGCACAATCGCTGGTACCTCACATCGATGAATTTCGTATTTTTTTTCAAATTAACATCTATGACATTATAATGGTATCCGAATCGTGGCTTAATTTAAATTGTCCAGATTCCGCTGTGTCTCTTTCCGGTTACAATTTATACCGTGCTGATCGGGCGAGCCGAGGTGGAGGAGTTTGTATTTACACTCTTGAAACTCTCACAGCTAAAGTAATTGGTTCCTCGGCTATCAGAGACAAGCCTGAATACTTATTTATGGAGGTACAAGAATTGAGCGCGCCGAAATTACTCATTGGTGTTGTTTACCGCCCGCCGTTAGTTGCGTTCGGAAGCGAATTAGAGTCCTTCATTGCTAATATTAGTCATGATTATGTATCCAAAATTATAATGGGCGATTGGAACGTAAATATGTGTAAGGATTATACCGACAGTCGATTTTTACGTTGCCTCTTCAACGATAATAATCTTTATCTCGTGCACTACAATCCAACGCATCATTCTAACACAGCATCTACGTGGCTAGATCTCTGTGTTGTTGATGATCCGGAGCGAATACTGTCTAGTGGTCAAGAACCCGTGCCTTTTCTGTCTCATCACGACTTAATACGTATCGACTACGAGTTCAAGGTAGATCGGTCTCGCGCGACGATCATAACAACCCGGAGAGATTATAGCCGTCTCGAAGGCAAAGACTTTGAACAATATCTGGATAGTATAGACTGGTCGGGATTATTTCGCGCGCAAAATGTTAATGTAAAAGTCGAAGAATTTAACTCGCTTCTGCACACTGCACTTGACACATTTGCTCCGGAACACGTTTGCAAACCAAAGCGTCAATCGGCACCGTGGATTAATAAGGAAATTCTGGCACTTATTAGGAGCCGAAATCAAGCTCGTCAAAAATATAGGCGGACGCGCATGGATGCAGATCGCTGCACGACCGCTGCTGCTGATGCTGATCGCTCAGTTTTTGTAAGACTTCGTAACAAAGTTAAGGCGGAACTCACTCGAGCCAAATCACTCTACATCGTGGAAAGAATCTCACCGCTTAGGGATAGTAAGCAGCTTTGGACGGAATTACGGCGACTTGGTATTGTTTTCCCAAAAAAGTCTACTGAGAGTATGGCGAACTTCTCTCCTCAGGATCTCAATGATTTCTTTGCGTCGGTCTTTGGACCTTCTCCAATTCAATGTCCGGTGGAACTCATACAAATGCGAGAATTTGATCCGATGCGTTTCTACTTCCCACACGTGACTGTTGACCTGCTAGCTAAACATGTTAAATTTAAAAACAGTCACGTGGCAGGGGCAGATGGCCTATCTGGTATTTTCTTAAATCGTTGTGTGTACTCGCTTCTCGGAGTTCTTATGGAGCTGATGAACGCCTCTCTCGCGAGTTCTACGGTACCGATATGTTGGAAACAATCGCTTATTACCCCAATTCCGAAAACTAAGTCGCCGACTGAGGTTACGCAATTCAGACCGATTTCTCTATTATGTGAGCCTTCTAAAATTCTCGAGCGTATTGTGCTCGATTCTATGCGAACGTATCTGAACACGATTGGTTATAATGATCCTCACCAATTCGGTTTTGTCGAAGGTGGATCCACGGAGAGTGCGCTCGTCAAGCTTACTGATGCGATTAGGATGGCTACTGACAGTGGTAAAATAACGGTGCTTGTTCTCTTCGACTTTTCTAAAGCGTTTGACACAGTCGACCATGGCACTCTAATTCAAAAGCTTGCCAAACTAAACTTCTCCACTCCGGTCTTAACTTGGTTCTGGTCATATCTTAATGAACGAGTGCAAGCGGTACGCACGTCGTCGGGGTTGTCGAAGTGGGCCGCCGTTACGTCGGGGGTTCCCCAAGGCTCGATTTTAGGACCGGTGCTCTTCTCACTTTACTCAGCGGATATTAACGACTCGATTAGACATTGCTCAATAATAAAGTACGCGGACGACCTTCAAATTTTTTGCCACTGCCGCCCTTGCGAACTGAATGACACTATTGCTAAAATAAATGACGATATATGTCGAATAGTTTCCTGGTCGCATCAGAATAAGCTCAAATTAAACTCGAACAAAACTAATTCTATGCTGCTGGGCTCGAGACCTTTTATGAGATCGATTGATTTGAGCGCTGTTGAAAATATTGTCGTCGATAGTACTATAATACGTTTCTCGCAAGAAATTAAAGATCTTGGAGTCATTATTACGCCTACTTTAAGTTGGAAGGAACATGTTACAGGTATCTGTAACCGCGCATCGAGAACACTGTACCAGCTTAGAATTAACGGTCATTTGCTTACCGAATCTGTGAGACGTCTGCTAGTGTCCGCGCTGATTGTACCATTATTTGATTATGCCTCGCTCGTTCTAATCGATGTTACGGAACAGGAAAATTCTAGACTTCAGCGTACATTTAACTCAGCTATTCGTTTCATTTATAAATTGCGCTGTCACGAGCATATTACACCGTTTTTCGATCGTTTGGGCTGGCTGAAGCTCCGTCAGCGAAGGCTGTATTTTCTTGGCACTCTGGTGATACGGGCGCTTAAAACTGGTAATCCTTCTTTCTACGCTTCTCAGCTTCGCTTCAAACCAGAACGGGAGATCGAAACGCGGTCGAGAAGGAACGAACTAATTTGCCCTCGCTATCACTTATCAACGTATGAAAAATCAGCGATCATTTCGGGAATTCGGCTTTGGAACAAGCTTCCGTTGAGTAGTCGAATTCACTCTGCTTCCTCACTTAAACTTGCTAAGACACGGCTATACTCTTTCTTGCGTTCAAACCCGGAATTCTGCTTCATCTAAAAGCTAATTGCACTTTATATTATATTTCTTTATGGTTATACTTTTGTTATTGTATTATCTATGCAGAGACACATGTCGATGATACTTCATCTAACCTTTTTGTACTTACAGGGTATTACACCCTAGTGACAATAAAATAAATAAATACAAATACAAATACAAATACACCCTGTATAGAATACCTAGGCCATGGATCTCCTCGACAGGCCAAAAGTATTGAATCAAGGAACGGTTGTGGTGGGTGGCGGTTCTGGCTAGAAGAGACCCCCAGGACAAAATATTCTGGCGGTGAGAAACCTCCAGAACTTTTGATAAAAAATATTAATGGACGGCTCAGGCAAATGTTCTTACGAAGAGAAACTTCCAGGATATTTTTGGAATATTGATGGTCATGTAGGGAAAATGTTCTGGCGGGGAGAAACCTTCAGGACATTTTTGAAATATTAATGCTCGTCTAGGGAAAATGTTCTGGCGGTGAGAAACCTCGAGGACATTTGATAAAAACTATTAATCGTTGGCTCGGGCAAATGTTCTTGCGAGGAGAAACCTCCAGGACATTTTTGAAATATTGATGCTCGTCTAGGGTAAATGTTCTGGCGGGGAGAAACCTCGAGGACATTTGATAAAAATTATTAATGGTCGGCTCGGGCAAATGTTTTTGCGAGGAGATACCTCCAGGACATTTTTGAAATATTGATACTCATCTAGGGTAAATGTTCTGGCGGGGAGAAACCTCCAGGACATTTTTGGAATATTGATACTCATCTAGGGAAAATGTTATGGTGGAGAGAAACCTCCAGGACATTTGATAAAAACTATTAATGGTCGGCTCGAGCCAATGTTCTTGCGAGGAGTAACCTCCAGGACATTTGATAAAAACTATTAATCGTTGGCTTGGGCAAATGTTCTTGCGAAGAGAAACTTCCAGGACATTTTTTAAATATTGATACTAGGGAAAACGTTCTGGCGGGGAGAAATCTCCAGGACAATTGATAAAAACTATTAATGGTCGGCTCGGGCAAACGTCTTTGCGAGGAGATACCTCCAGGACATTTTTGAAATATTGATGCTCGTCTAGGGAAAATGTTCTGGCAGTGAGACACCTCCAGGACATTTGATACAAAATATTAATAAAGCTTTTCCTGCAAGCATAGGGCGATTCGGACAAACTCTCCGTTTCAGAAACCTCCAGGACATTGGCAAAAAAATTTGAATTTACTACGAAACCGACTGACTGCATTTTTAAAATCAATTTGTATAATCTGATATCATTAAAAAGGGTGCGGTGACGTGCAGTCGTTTAGAAGCAACAAAAATACGGGACAGAACGGGAAACAATAATTACTTCATGTCTCCTGGTCGCTAGTCTCTAGATCCTTGGAAATTTCAATTTCGATGTGACTGCTTGGTTCAATGTTCGCATTGATACATCTCGCTGTAAAAAACCTACTTCAATAAGCACAAAACGATATAGAGGAAAGTTCTGGCTCGATAAACCTCCAGGACATTTGGAAAGAAATCGTACTTTGCAAAAAACCTGTGTATTCTTGATTTCTACAAATGATTTTTCGTATTCGCTTATCATAAATGAAGGATGCTGCCAAATTCAGTTTTTGTCAGTTGAATCAAAACTGACAAAAGCATTGGAATCAACAGTACGATTACGTGTCTTCCGACCCAGCGACTCTGGACCTAGATAGAATTAAGCAAATTTTGCAATCACAAGGCAATTTGGACAACATTTTTGGTAAGCGAAACTCCAACATATTTGCAAAAAAAAATCGGGTTACTCTACGAAACGTATTGATCCCATTTTGGACATTTATTTGTTAATTTTCTTATCATGATTAAAGGATCCGGCATACTGCAGTCCTTTTATAGTCAAGAAATCACTAAATACTATGAAAACCAATAGCAGATTTACGTGACGTCCGCTTGCACGCTTTTCTACCTCTAAAAACTCCTGAATTTGTTAAATCTGATCGATTCAATTCTTCCTAAGAGTATTATCGGTGGAACAAAGATTTTCCTGCAAGCATTGAACGGGTCGGACTAAAATTCCGTTCTAAAAGCTGCAGGACATTTGCAAAAAAGCTAATCAACAAAAATACTCGAAAGAATGAACAATGAAAGTGAATTCATGATTGATCGAAGATTCCATAGGGCACCTTTAAATTATGTTAACGAAAATTGCTTTCCGGACTCAAAAAATCTGTCGCACTGCGGCCTTCGGTACATTTAAAAATGTCAATATCTAGGAGCCGAATGGCACATTATTGCTATTAATTAATGACGAAACGTAATTCAAACATGACGAGTTTTGCTGCGAAAAAAAACTTGCTACCGTTAAACAATTTTTTTCGTATTTTTTATAATTTATCACACACATTTTTTTTTTCTAAGCAAAATAATTATTGAATTTTAATACGCACTAGAAAAATCACTTTCTGCATTTTTGGAGTTCTCCTAGATAGTTTTCATCAATAGTCCAAGACACCACGATTTTTATTTTATAATTTCAAGCGTCAAACATAGAATTTTCTATCGCGCCGTCATTTGTTTCACGCTGTCTTCGGACCGTGAGTGAGCAGAGGCGAGTAGTGATCGTCTTTTTATACAAGCTATATCGAAGTACAACGAAGTTGCGCCGTCTGGGCACTGTCGCTGTGACGTCACAGCGACAGCTCTGTGATTGGCCCACGCTGATTGCTAATAACTAGAAAACTATTTGTCGTGTGACATTTTCGCAAAGTGATTCTTACTCGTGTGATTTTTCTACATTTTTGAGTTATAATCCGATCATGCCGATTAGTTACACCCTGTATATATATATCTATATTATAAAAAGATCTCACCGCCGCCGTGTCAAGAATCGAGGGACTTGGAATAATTCGGGCTCAGGGCTTGGCGGAAGGGCGGCGGCACCCCTTGGGGGGGGGATCCTTCGGGGTTAGGCACCCTTCGGGGGGGGGGGGGGCACCCTTCGGAGGTGGCAACCTTGGGTGGGGGGCAACTGCGAGCGCGCGCAGCGCGCGAGCCACAATAAAATCCTAGTATATATATATATAATGCAGTACTTGGCGAGTTTCTACGGTTAATATGATCATTCAATAATGATAAACTATATAGGATACTTGGCAAACTCGCCAAGTACTGCCGTTTAATTTTTTGAGATGTTGACATTTATTTTTCACTAATTTCTTTTCTCGATTTTTGTAATCTGCATTTTTTTCTTCAAAATCCTAGATTTTGTTTTGTTACTGATTTTTTCACCTTTAAATGCGAGATTTTCTTTTTAGTTGATTTAGGTTCTTTAGATTCTTTGAGTTATTTATTTAAGGTTCTTTAGTTACTTAAAAAATACTGTCTATATACATATATATATATATATATATATATATAATAAGAGGATTTATAAAAGTAATGTGATTTTCAAATTATTAATAATAATAAAGCATTGATTTAGTTTAAGCTTTCTACTATAAACTACAACGATCTTTCCATATTAGTACATTTATAGAATTGAGACTATAAGTCTCCTCAAAATCCTCATAACATCCTCAAAATCACAGTCAGAATCCTAAAAACACTGCCACATTAAAAAATGGTATAAATATCAAGATGAAAATTGTAGGTTTTATTTTCATGGAGAACTACAAAATCAACAATACAGATCAATTTGATTAATGTCATGTGATGTGTGCTATCGTTATTATTTCAGGACCTGTATATAATTAAGACTGACAGCTTTCATGTTTTTCTAGGTGACTTTGTTACTCTACTTAAATTTAGAAAAAAAATGTATATTACAAAGGTCACACCACCTCTGTTTGTTCCAATAATTTATCTTATAACCCGAATAGACACTAACTTTACCAAATTTATTCAAAAATGAAGCTTGTTACACATATAAATTTACTACACTTTATTAATTAATTTTTTCTCAGTTCTCATAACTTCTCTTATAAAAAAATCCAGTATTTCATCGAATGACATTGTGAGCTCAGAGTCAATCATGAAGCAACGAATAAAATTCACAGAAATCACCAAATATAAATCATCTTTTTTGCTGTATGGTGTTGATTACAGGTTCGAACAAACTATAGTACACAAATTTCAGTTAATTACTGAATAACCACTGATTTTTATGAATATATTAAACAATGAAACTTGTTACATATATAAATTAATAAAGCTTGTTACACATAGAAATTGAGAAACACTTTATTATTCCTGTATCAGTTGTGATAACTTGTCAAACCAAGCGACTCAGCATCATACCAAATGACTTTAGAAGATTGCGTATGATTGAATTATGCTTAAACAAATCGAAACCACTAAATTTTACCAGATAACATTAGAAGCTTAAGAGTAAATAATCAACCAACAAACATAGAAAGTCACTGAATTTAGTACATAAACAGACAATATGGCTAGATGATGTTAAGTGTCATTATGAGGTTGAATTAAAAAACTGGATTACGCAAATCTCAGTTAATGACCGAAAAACCACTGATTTTATTAAGGTTATTAAAAAAATAAAACTCGCTATGCATATAAATTGAAGAACACTCTATTATTAGTATTTCTGTATTAGTTTTGATATTTAATTTCACCAAGAGGCACATTATTTCACTGCATGTCATTGGGAGCTTGAAAGTCAATTACAAAGTAACAAAAAATAAAAAAACTTTAATCTACCGACGGTATAGTTACAGTGAATTATTTTCAGTTTTCACAGGTTTGAATGTCATTCCATATTATAAATATGTTGTTTTTTTATTTTTTTTATTTTTATTTTGCTCGAAAGGCGACGAGTGATCAAGTCGTCGTGGAAAGGGAATTTTAATATAAAGGTATCTTTACCGATTAAGGAATTAGAATCCACGCGATTGCCAACTAAAAAGATATTTATTGAATTAAAATATTTGTTATCACAAATTATTGCTTGAAATTACAAGGGTTCTTATAATTGTTCGAGTCTCTAACTCGAGCTCAACCGTTCGCTTCGATCGAGTCCCGCCCAGATTCTAGAGATGGAGTCCCGGATGGAGTCCGGGCGGGCGTCCGGGAGGGCTCTTGGGATCCCGGATGGAATCCCGGCGGCAGTCCGGGCCGGATCGATCGAGTCCCGCCGAGATTCTAGAGATGGAGTTCCGGATGGAGTCCGGGCGGACTTTTGGGATCCCGGATGGAGTCCCGGCGGGAGTCCGGGTCGGTCGATCGAGTCCCGCCGAGATTCTAGAGATGGAGTCCCTGAAGGAGTCCGGGAGGGCTTTTGCGATCCCGGATGGAGTCCCGGCGCGAATCCGGGCGGGAGTCCGGGCCGAATCGATTGAGTCCCGCCGAGATACTAGAGATGGAGTCCCGGAAGGAGTCCGGGAGGGCTTTTGGGATCCCGGATGGAGTCCCGGCGCGAATCCGGGCGGGAATCCGGGCCGAATAGATCGAGTCCCGCCGAGATTCTAGAGATGGAGTCCCGGAAGGAGTTCGGACGGGAGTCCGGGAGGGCTTTTGGGATCCCGGATGGAGTCCCGGCGGGAGTCCGGGCCGGATCAATCGAGTTCCGCTGAGATTCTAGAGATGGAATCCCGGAAGGAGACCGGGAGGGCTTTTGGGATCCCGGAAGGAGTCCGGGCGGGCTTTAGGGATCCCGGATGGAGTCCCGGTAGTCCCGGGCGGGAGTGATGGGACTTCCGCCCGGACTCCCGCCGGAACTCCATCCGGGACTCCATCCGGGATTGTTTTTTTCTGCGCGGGAATGAGTTGGCCAGAAATGAGTTGCTACAACGATTTACTCGGTGCCTATAACAATCTCGAATAGTTGTCGTGACATTCAAAGGTGAGTTCGCCCAACTCTCTAGTGAGTTCGCCCAACTAATCAGTGAGACCGCGCAACCACTTTAAACCAACGCAACGAGCTCTCGCAGCCAAATATTTTTCTTTTAAACGAAGCGTGCGTGATAACGAAAGTGTGGCGAACGCCTATTTTCGTGAAGTTTCGCATCACTATTAGACATAGACATTTTTTGCAAAAAAATTCTATCGATAGACTTTTTTTGCAAGAAAATGCTGTCTATCGATAGACTTTTTTTGCAAGAAAATGCTGTCTATCGATAGACTTTTTTGCAAATGCTGTCGATAGACATTTTTTGCAAAAAAAATGCTGCTAAAAGAAATTTTTCCAAAAATATGCTTTCAATAGACTATTTGCAAAAAAAAAGCTATTGGCAAAGACTTTTTGGCAAATGCTGTCAATAGACATTTTTTGCAAAAAAATGCTGCCAAAAGAAATTTTTTCCAAAAAAAATGCTTCCGATAGACTTTTTTGCAAAAAAAAAAAAGCTATCGACAGACATTTTTTGCAAAGTATTGCTATCGATGCACATTTTTTGCAAAGAAATGCTATCGATAGACAGGATGCCACACTCATCTTAGAATGTACTCTTCGACAGATGAAATAAGACATTGAACACTATAACCTCAAACCGTCTTAATTTTATCAACTGTAATCTCAAACTGAATTAACCATATCAACTGTAACCCCAAACTGTATCAATTTCATAAAGCATAACGTCAAACCGCATTAATTTTATCGACTATATGTCAATTCATTGCATTTTTAATAAATACGTAAATCGTGTTGTGTTTGGCAAGTTAGTTGTGCCAACTAACCGGTGGGTTGCATACAATCGTAATAGATGGTCACTGCAACCCAGCCTATACAACTAATGAAAAACCTTTGTCTTAACTCACAAAATGCGAGGTTGTATGGACTTACGAAAAGTGAGTCCGTGCAACTACTTCTTGGGTGTACCCAACTACTTTTTTTTCTCCGTGTAATCGCTGAAAAAACATATTACATTTTTTTTTACATTGACGGGAATCGAACCTAGAACCATCCGGATGGTGTAGTTGCGCTGCGCCTTAGCTCTCTTGGCCATTCAAATCATATGAATATGTAATTTTTTTTGTCTATTTGAATGAGTGTAATATGAAATATGAAATAAAATTAATGTAATGTAGTCAGAACTTGATAGATTTACATGACTGCGTCTGATGTGTAAAAATAAAAGCACCTTCAGTTATTTTTTTACAGAAATTGGTTATATCGAATAGAGTACATTGTATCGTTGTTATCATCTATAATTATATTCCACAAAATTGCTTGTTTTATCGTTTGCGCGAATTAGTTCATTTGTATCTAGGTGCGTGACGGTCTGACTGACCTGAGGGCCAGTATTAGAATAGGTGACCACCTGGCTGACCTTGACGGTCATTAGTTGGATAGGTGACCACCAATTTTGCCATGGAAACCTCGGATTGCCATATAAGATCTTCATTTGGCAAATTTATTATTGATTTGTTTACTTTATCCCATGGTTAAGCCTGACTGGGCCTTTAATTAATTAACTTATCAATGCCTTATTAAACTTCACCATGGCCTTATGAGATCCTTATTTGGCAAAATCATGATTAATTACTTTACTTGGTATCATGATGAAGCCTGACTGGGCCCGTAAGTACTTATCCTATCAAGCCCTTATGGAATTTCGCCATGGAAACCTAGCCTGAGGGCCAGTAGACCAGCCTTATGAGACCCTTAGATGGCGAAATTATTATTGATTTATTTACTTGGTGCCATGATTAAGCCTGACTGGGCCCTTAATTAATTGCCCTAATATAGCCCCATTAAGTATCGGCAGGAAACCCTACAGTTTCCTTAGTAGGTCCCTAATTGAGAGTGATACGGAACTCCCTTTTATGGTATCCACATTAAAGCCCGATAGGGCCCTAAGTTATCTTAGGGCAACCATAATATTTTTCTTCATGGGAACGAAATTCTGCACGGGAAATCCAGTGTATGTTTGCTGTACATAAATGTCTCCTTTGCAGATATATTTCATACACATATATGATATGTGCAAATCCATTGGACAATAAATATCCGTCCATCCGCAATGAATATAAACTGTATGTAAACATGCTAAATGAGTTAGTTATCGGAAAATCTTTTGTATCCGTCACACGCATACGCGCACGTACATAAAATATCTCGACATTTTTTCTTTCCGGAAAAGAAGAAGACTTTCGCTATAAAGAAAACTTTTTCTTAGCAGTATTGCCGTTTCGAATATTACCACCTGATTATGCGTATTTCTTTTTCGAGTTATATAGTCATTGGCACTAAATCTTTCATCCAAAAGAAACCAGAAGATTCAGAAAAACTGTTTGAAACAAAAAATTATTCAACAAAAATTGTGTTGCTTACTGGTAAAACACAAATGCGCAGACAGCTTCCTATGTTAGTAAGCTAAAATTTAATAATAGAATGAAAATGCGCCGATGTATCGTACTTTCTTTCTACTTTGACACTTTGTTGACATTCGTACCCTTTTTCGTACGGAAGATGCCACATCGTTTCCGTTATCATCAATTTGGGTGGGGGTCAAAATAGCGAATAGCTGAAATAGCGGATTTAAATATATTGAACGTCTGAATTTAGTATGGCCATTATTATGAAATTCGCTATTTTAGCCTTTCCTTATTTTGATCATTAGCTGTTTTGAACCCCACCCATCAACTTGACCTTTGCCACCTTCGAAACTGCATAATATACCGATAGCTTTATACGTGTGGATGTAGTTGTCAGAGAAAAAGATATCCCCCTCCACATTCTGATATGTGGAGCCAAAGTCCCGGATCTTCTTCACTGGGAATTCTCCTTGATTGCGTCATTGTGAAAACGCAGCCGATGTGCGCACTTGTGTGGCCAGGTCATCGCGTAACATTTAAGGCGCTTTTTGCTTGTATACAGTAGAACGTCGAGAAACGCGTAAAGAAGGTCAGTCCAGCGCTAGAGGGCCATGTGTAATTTTCTGGACCAAATGTGGGCTGGTTCTCTCATCCTCGTGTCTCGCGAATACCGCACGTGTCGTTGAGAAGTTAACACATCGTTACCTCCTCCAAGTACGCTGCCAGTGGCGATGGTATCCTCGTTCCCTTCATCCTTTTTCTCTTCTTCGTCCTCCTTTTACTTCAACATCGAGTTCATCTTCGACCTCGATATACCTGTGGATTATATTATGTGCGCGTGCACGTATCTTAAATAGACGAATACACTTTTTATCGCGTTACCGTTGGTCTAGAGGATCCTGGATACCACGTGATCATATGCTAGACTTCTTTTTATCCTGAAGATCGTTATTTCTTATTGATGTTAACAGCGTAGCAGACTGCATTACTGTCTTGCGTTAGTAGATCTGATGGGTACGATTATTTGCATGGGGAGATAAAGGTTCTCAATTAATAACTTTCAAGCAAATGTGATCTCCCAGTTCATCCATTATTTCGGACAAATAACACCGAAAATATCTCCTACTTATCATCTGGTTCGCTGCATTTTGTATTACTTAATCCTCAGAAAAAGCTTTGTTATCATGGAATTTTTCCACGCGTTTTTCAAGACAGGGTGCTCAGAATTGTCAATAAAAGTGGTGTAGGTACGTGTTCGCGGCTTTGAAAATCCAATCACATATAGCTCGAGAACTGCTACATCGATTGAGGTGAAATTTGGCATACAAGTGAAACAGCAGCCCTTCGTTAATGGTTGTAATTTTTGAGAAAATGTATACTACAATTCCGATTTTATAGCTCTTTGTAATTATAAAGAAGGACGTGGTCTCTCTAACTTTTGTAAAATTTACGATATGCTGCTAAATAGTTCATCATAAGTGCAAATACATTTAATGTCATTTAGGATCCCATTTTACGGAAACCGGAAAAAGTGGTTTGGATTTTATAGTTTTGGATTTTTTTAAAATTAATAATATTGCATTAACTTTTGCAAAACATGCATTCGTGAGCGCAAATTTTATACGCGAATGAAGAAATGACTTTCTTATCATTTATTTTCACTCTTTACAAAGCTTCGTCTATGAGAACGTGAAAATCAATGAACATAGTTCCTCGTAGAGGTACCCTTGTATACAGTGAAAAAAATAAATGAGGAACCGATAAGCAAGTACGTTCTACACCAAACGGTGGTCTGAAAAGAACATAAATCTCCTTTCTAATTCACGAAAACATACGTAAAAATGCTAATAGGTCAAGATGCAATAAAGCTTTGTCATTCGTATAGTTAGTGAATATTTTAACAACTTCTGATGATTGAACACTATTGAATGTCTGAATATACAATGTAGAAGTGGAGCCCGCAAATGGATGCTCCCTCTTTGATGCTCAGACATCAGAGCTTCAAGTCTCCTTAACAGTTCTTCGTTCGTTTTCAGACCATGGGTAATTCACGTATAGGCACAAATTTCTTCTAGTTACATCTTAGCAAAAAGAACAGATCATCCTGCAAGTAAGCGTCAATAAATTTTGCGTCCAAGTAATTGGGAATATTTTCAAACCGACTCTCAGCAGATAATCGAGCTCAAAACTCTAATAAATATCTAAAGAACTTGGAAAGACATAAACTTACTATCAACTTGCTGGCCACATTGTATTGCATGTATATATTACTTGAGTTTGCAAAGTCTTAGGTCGTACACAGCTTTGATTTTAGTTTCTACCGGTAGCAGATATTCTAGCAATTCTGGTGGTTAGACATCAGTAGGTGAATGATCATACAACATTCAAGTGGAGCTTAAAATTACGTACTCTACCTTATCACCGGTCAAACGGAAGATATTCCAGATTCAATACCATCAATGGTAGAACCGCCAGGCAGTAGAACTGCAGGTCTACATAGTACTACTGTTCGTACGTCTATGGATCCTGTGTAGTCCATTTTTGGACCCATTTTTTTGTAGTTTAGGTTAACAATAAAAAAAGGTCATCGTGCAAATGACTGTAAATGATTTTTAACCACCAACAATTTTGAATTTTCTTCCACCGACTGTCAGTAGAGCTTACACCTGTAAAAAGTGCCTAAACTACTGAGAAAAACATGAACCAGCTGTCAACTTGGTGATCACACTCTATTACTTATGTACATTGCTTGAGTTTGAAAAGAAACAGGTCAAATAAAGCTTCAATATTAGTCTGTATCGTTAGCGGGTATTTTAGCAATTCCTGATGACCAGACACCAGTAGGTACCCGTTCAAATAACCTAAAAGTCGAGCTCAAGATTACGTACTCTACCTCATCGACGCTCAGATGATTTGCGGACCCTGTCTGATCGACTAAGCAGAATATCGATCCATTTTTGGTGGGGTTGAAACATGCGCTACATAAACGGTACTACGCGCGCGCGCACCAACCAACCCCTCAGCGTCAGGACGATTCACATATAACAAAGCGTTGAGTATGGTCGACCAAAACAAACGCCGAGTCTGCGAAGGGATGAAGTGAAGGTGCGCCCATGGCGCAAAGCAAGTATTTTCCGCTTCGTCGACAAATTCCGTGTGTACATATAACTCTGTCGAATATGACTATCACACTTACAAAATGACTCCAGGACTCGGTCATGATCCACTGTCTATCTACAACATAACGGTCCTGAGTGAGTAATTGTCCTGAGTGATGCCCAAGTGAAAGGTCATCTTTTTTTTTTGTTCATTTGTTTTGTGTCGACTCGTTGCGAATTATGTGGAAGGCTACGTGCCTCATCAAATAAATTCATCAGAGTTTGAACGATACGTGCCAACGGGTCATTTTAACAGACCGACATCGTACCTCATGGTTTTATTATTCAAGGTAATGCAGCACTATGCCTCTGGCAACAGCCTCAGCACGTTCTGTTCCAACTGGCAAATTTTTGCTTCGCACTCTCGTACTCAGCCCCATCATCCAAAAAAGGCATACTCTTCATGCACTCGGTCTTGATCGTTGGTAAGCTGAATGAAGTATTCCGTGAAGTAAATCACGGGTCTAGTAAATTTAACTTAGCAATTTACCTCCGCGTGTTCAGGATTCATGCTGCTGTCTGGATGGGCTTGGCACGTGATATGCGCTCCGGATATATTTTCGTGGAATTTTGGCTTTTTGCTGCTCAACATTGGCCAACTGGTGTACATTATTTATCAGATGAGACCTGTTAAATTCGACCCTGAACTTGAGGAGGCTTATCACACATTGTTCTATCCTTTCAAAGTAAGACGAAAATTGCTGGGCTCAACAATATGATAGAACAATTTTTTTTAACAACAACATACTCGTGTCTCTAGGTATCAAGACTACAATTCAAGAGACTCGTCTCACCGGAATTTGCTACGATAATGTCGTTGCATGCGGGGGAGGCATACGCTATGCAGAATTTGACGAGAACCGACAGACTAGGCTTGCTACTCAGCGGTAAAATAAACGTTCTCAGCGACACCAACTTCCTGCATCCAATACTGCCATGCGAATTCTTGGATTCACCGGAATTCGAGAGTTCACGTGCTTCTGTAGACGACAAATTCAAAGTACGTCTGAAATTATGAATTATCTCTGTAATCCGAATATTTTTTAATGTACGGCTTATCGACAAATATATTTCATACAGGTGTCTATAGTCGCAGCCGCTTCATGCAGGTACTTGTACTGGCAGAGAACGGCACTCGAATATTTATTAGTTAAGGAAGCCTATTTGGCTACTGTATTGACAACTTTGGTGGCTCGAGACATAGCTACGAAGTTATACGCAATGAACAACAAGGTATTAATTATTCCGGGTTCAAATAATAAAATGCGCAAAAAATTGATAAAATGAAATTGATGTTCATTTTCATAATGCCAGAGTAAAAACTAATTTAATATTTTTTCATTGCTGGTGTCTGCTAGATAGTTACAGATAAAGGTTCCCATTTGGATATAAGACTACCTTCCATAAGTGCTGGTCTGGGGATCAGTGGAGAATACAGAAGTCCAAGGGCTTCAAGGCAAGCATTGATAAGGCGGAAAGATAGCAAACTCACCTCCAACAATGGTACTCAATGAAACGAAATTTTTATAAATATTTTGAATCTCTCTTGTGCTAGAAAAAATGATTTTTTCTATTTTTGGTTTTTGAATTAGGATACCTAGTCTATGCTCTCCTATACTATTGTGTAATATGTTATGATATGAAATCGTTTGTTATTGTATGCTATGCTATGGATATGCTACACTTAATGCAGTACAGCAAAGCATACGATATCATATACTCAAAAAATTATACTTGAATATCTATTCGTATACTCATTTCATACTTAATACTGGAAAATGAGTATAATTGGAGTATGATTTCGTCCAATACGAAATACTTCATACTTTCCATTTTAATACTATTCTAATACTCTTTTCGTACTTTTTTTTTTCGCGGGTACTACTTTAATCCACCTTTTTCGTGATTTAGTTCAGTCAAATTTAATTTTCTGATTTTATTTTTATCAACCTATTCCAAATTCTGATAAATTTTGTCTGATATTCAAGTGAGTGGCACGAAGCCGAAGGATCGGCCTGTAAATAACCTCACGAAGCTCGGCGCCCCAAATATGGAGCCTCTACCGGAATTGCCTTCATGCGACGATCTGGCCTCGAGTGGAGTCGAAAGTTGGCTCGACTCATCGAGCAAATACCACAGCTGTGAAATTGTCGATGAGGAATGACGAACGACCTCCGTCGATACCCTCGGCTCGCAGGATGGTTGCTCCCTGGAATCGTCGAGTTGAGAATCCGGTAAAATGTCGGGCAATACGTCAGTTCTACAGAACCCATCTCTACACAAACCCATCTGTACACGAGCATCTGCACACCATTTTTTTTACACGCGTTTAATTGAGCACAACGAAATTGTACACAACACGAACTTGACAAAGCGGAATTTAAAACGGATAACCTTGTCACAACGAAACCTTGCGGAAATTTAGTTCGACACGGAAAAATTGATCACGTCAGTAATCGTTATGACAAAACTTTGCACAGCATACTCTGGGCACCATCAATCTGCTCACAGCACTAGTTCGACACAACAAATTTCTTCGTAGCACAAGATCGAAATGGTAAATCGCGACACGGCACCATTTTGTAACGACAAATCTCTACACAACGCGAGTACGGCCCGGTAAAGTTTGCCACGACGAACCTTCGATACGACACAAGTTGTACACGACGATGTTCTACACAGACCCATCTCTACACAGACCCATCTCGACACCGACGCTAATCTTCCGATGGTAAATCGCACTCCCACTGCAATTGACGAAAACTCTGTCGCATATCTATTTTGCTGGCTCAACGCAAAATTGCCAGTCGGTAAATATATTATCCGATTTACCATCGGAAGATTAGCGTCGGTGTCGAGATGGGTCTGTGTAGAGATGGGTCTGTGTAGAACATCGTCGTGTACAACTTGTGTCGTGTCGAAGGTTCGTCGTGGCAAACTTTACCGGGCCGTACTCGCGTTGTTGAGAGATTTGTCGTTTCAAAATGGTGCCGTGTCGAGATTTACCATTTCGATCTTGTGCTACGAAGAAATTTGTTGTGTCGAACTAGTGCTGTGAGCAGATTGATGATGCCCAGAGTATGCTGTGCAAAGTTTTGTCATAACGATTACTGACGTGATCAATTTTTCCGTGTCGAACTAAATTTCCGCAAGGTTTCGTCGTGACAAGGTTATCCGTTTTAAATTCTGCTTTGTGAAGTTCGTGTTGTTTACAATTTCGTTGTGCTCAGTTAAACGCGTGTAAAAAAAAATGGTGTACAGATGCTCGTGTACAGATGGGTCTGTGTAGAGATGGGTTCTGTAGAACTGACGTATTGCCAAATGTCGTTGCACGAAATGACGTATGGATTCTACAATGGGTTATCGTACGATTATGCTGAAATAAAGAGTACGGTTAGTCGGGAGATTCGATATGAAGCTTCTAAAAAACTTTATAATCTGACTACATCAAACGAGTATCGAGGATGTGTTCCTCGTGGTGTTCCTCGTTATTTTTTTTTATTCCAAGCTGTCCGCAACACCGGGAAATAATGAGATATTGACATTTTGAATAAGACTCTTGAGACATATTGTTCAAAAATATTCTTCGAAAACCGTATTGTAAATTCCAATGAAAAGCTACATTACTGCGCACACCGTTCGTTCGCACTTGTTCGGCCTACGCGAGTTTAACACGGCACGACGTTTGTTCAAACACCAATGAACGAATAAAAATAATTTACGACATGATTTTTTTTAGTGTCATATGTTGGCAATAACGAATTTATACGATGGAAAACGTTGTTTATTAATCTCCTGGTAGTTAGATATACACGACGAACCTGTAATTATTATCTTGTTATAATAAACGTTTGAATAACACATTTTATCCTGTTTTAGATTTGTTTTGTATTTTTATATATAATTTTCTGTTCATTTGGCAATAAGATCTAACATCGTTGCTTAGCAACTGAATTTCGTGGTTAATTAAAGAGGTTATATAAAATCATATAATTGGCACGTCTATTTTTGCAAGTACTTAGAAACTTAGATTTTCGATCATTCTAGATTATGAGATAATAAAATTCGTCTAAACGTATACGCTATTATCGTTATTACGCGAATGCTCATTCCCTTAGTGAAAATTCAGTAGCACCAGGCACAAGTGATTTAATCAAGCGTCAGGATTTATAGTACCCGTCGGGTATGATCGTAAAGATCCAACGGTGTATGCACGTCTCATATGTGTTTGGCCGGTTATGCAGCCACTTGAGATTATATATGAAACGCCGCGCACTCGTGTTTTATATATCCTTTAGAAAACGTTTAATTTGGCTCGTTAAAACAGCGAGATTGTTAAATTGATTGATACTACGAGAATAAGAGCGCGATAAGATGATCATCATAATTGATGTATAGCTTTTCGTGCTCGACGTTCATTCGATAATAACTACAGTAGAACCACGATTAACCAAAGTGGGTTGAACCGAAACGTCCATGAATAACCTATGGTGAAAGTCAAGTATTGAATTGCCGCTGGTTATTGATTTTGTTACCGTTATTTATTGATAATGAAAGCCAATCATGAAGCCCTCAATTGTCGATTTTTTCGTGGGCTAAATAAGTTATTTTATGACATCTGGAAATGTTACCTAAGATGATGGAATTGAGTATAAAATTAAAAAATTCTGACAAGAATATTCAAATCTACAAAAAATATTCAACTTTGAAATATGGATTCTTCTGTTTTTGTCTCCATAATTTGCATTTAGAGGTTGTTTTGTTTTCATGATAATTTATTTTCATAATTTTCATGTCAGGATACTCGAAACATCGAGAAAAGTGATTTAGAAAAAATGTCTCGATGAATGGATGTGTGTGCGTATGTGCGGGATAGGCTTGCGTTATTTAAACATCAATATCTCAAGAATATCTTTATCAATCGAACTGAAATTAAGTACGCAGATAATGCAATTATGCTTTTCGTTTGTACAAACTTACACAAAAAATAAATGACCTATTCAGATTGTATTGCAATTGCTTTTTTCGGAAGTATATGCACTGCTGAAACTGCTGTGCTATCAAACTAATAATTCTGTATAAATTGTAACGTGGTAAAATTCCGCTCATCTCCGATTCTTAGCGGGACGACAACAACCGGCAAATCCATACCGTTTCGATATACAATTAGGACATAATTTTAGTTCTTTTTATTTCTTTATTATTTATGTACGCCGAGCGATGAGAGTTTTCCGCATCGATATTAACTACGTGAATATGGAAAATCCCGCTACGCTACGACAAAGAGGAATAGTCGATCTCGAGGCGCATTTCTGCGCTAACATTAATCTTCTCTTCCGAATCTGCAACTGAAAGAAGGAAGGGCAACATCCCGAGCAACATCGTCGCATGAAATAACGCATTATCAACTGTCGTACTCCTGCTGCGCTGCAATTATCGAGCGCGCCCAGATTTTGGAGTTCGCGCGCCAGTGCGACAAATATTAAATCGCTAATCGTGGTTGCGAGTAGTTGCGAGAGTCAGAGTTGGCCGCCTGATTGTTCCTTGCCCAATTTATGTAAGAGTAGGGATGAGAGGGCTCGTGCTTCCGCGATCGGCACATCTCAAGGCTGTTCCTGTCCGATCGTCGTCCCGCTAAGTCGCGTGTCGAGGGTAACCATGGGGGCTGAGGAGAGAGAGAGGGAGTCGAGGAATATTCCCGCGTCTTCGGCATCGAGGTGAGCCCTTGTCGTTCGGCATTTAGAGTCTTTTGTTTTTGTAATTTTGAAATGGTGTTTTCCCGTAAATAATTGAATCGGTGGTGACGAAGGTCTCGCGCGTGGAAGAAGTTGGCGATTCTCAATTTGATCGTTGTTAGTGAGTCTCGCGTAACTTATGGTGAGTCGTTGTCCCGCGGATGTTAATCTGTTAAAATAGTTTTTTTGGTTTTGCCGGGAGATAGTATCGGCGGGATCAGTCATTTTAGTGTTAATTATTTGTGCGCGGGAACGATTTGTGTGTTTTCTTGTTTGAGAGTGATTCGCGTTAATATTTGACACTGGTGAACTGAGTAGCTGGTTTTCCCGTTTGAGAGGTTGATTGTCGCGAATAAGTGACATTATTTAATTACTGTTCGAGAGTGAGTTCGTTCCCGCTGCACCGTGCGTGTGTGTGCGTGTGAGAGAGATACGGGTAGATCGCGTCGTTTGGAAAAGTGAGGTGTTGAAACGCGTGATCTATTTTCTTAAATTCTATATGTTATATTGCAAAATCGGAAATATCCCGGTATCGTCCCACGTCGTTTTGGACCTCGTGGATTTGGTGGGCAACCGGCGAAATATCCGATCGCGGGTGAAGGCTCGAGATCATCCCGTGTATAGAGTCTTAGCGTTGTTTAAAGTAAATCGATCAGGGCGGATTATCGATTGTTCGAAACCGACCCGCAGTAAATCATAGTGTCGTTAGGTTTTCGTTAATTTCCGTTCTCTCGTATGTTGTGTGTGCATGTGCGTGTGTTGGCCGATCGAGGTCCTTATGTTTAATTTCTAGTCATTTGACTTTAATTAATTCTGAATAAATAGCTATTTTGTGATTCCCGTAATTAAAAACTTGAAATTTATTCTCATTGGTCTGCCCGAGTTCCTGACATAGAATCCCGCCACTCTACATTTCTTGACGGCTGCGGCTAGTCCGGAAAAGCAGCTTGGTCCCTGAACATCGCGAGTTTTTCCCGGCGCGTAAGCGCCTGGCGCCCATTAAAAATAAAAGGGAAAGCTCGGGACTTTAGCTTTGTAGTGCGTTTGGCATTTTTGGGGAAATTTACACTACAAAATAGAATGATGCAAAAAGTCGATCTGTATTAAATTTGCGTAGAATCTATAGACAGGTTCGACTATTAGAGGAATTGAAATTTTTTGAATAATTTATATTGTCGATATAATTTAAGGCATCTTCAAGCAATTCTACTCCAATTATCTGCAGAGACTAATATTTAACAATAAAAGATATCAAATTTAGTGTATATAAATAAAGAGGTTTAATAACAATTTGAATTCCACAAGTTTAAGGCGCTTCTGCCGTTCACACATTTGACTGATCGGGCTGAAACTTTAGACACGTGCATAATACCATGCAAGAATATTATGTACTGGATTCAGTGAAAAACGCCTGAAGCATTAGTTTTTTTAATCTTGATTTTACGAATTTATTATTGAAAACAATGTTGAAATGTGCAAGGCCCAAGCGTGTAACAATTTTTCTAATTTCTGCTGAATATTACATGAAAAATAATGTACCGTTATAGAATACTCGATTATTATTCTTGTACATGCCTTTTTCAATATATAATCTCTTATGTTATGCAAATTTACATCCCAAATTCCACGCTATAGATTCTTTGATTTTATCTAAAACTAACAGTATTTGTATAAAATAACGTGTACTAATAGCAAAATTATCACTCTACAAAAACATAACAACTCCTGACTGAAGACAGAAGTTTAATTACTAAACGAATAAATAAATAAATAACTGATGTGGTCAGCGGTCAGTGTACCTGACGGGCCTGTAGTCCCGAACACCGGTAGGTCGCGGGTTCGAATCCGATGCCGTAGGTTCATCGAAAATAAAAATGCGGGCGCGATGAAGCTCTAGATGTATACATGAGACACATATACATATACATATATTCTCTGAGTGTAAGGTACTGCGTAACGTTTTCTCGACTTTTCGACGACTACTCCGCTATTCATTTTTTTAACAATTCTCAATTTTTCATTTACTGACACTGCTTCATCGAAGAGAGCCAAGCAAGCAATCTGCTCATGTAAATACCACAAATGTTTGGATAATTTATCGAGCGCTGCGTTATCCATTGCTTGCTTGGCTCTCTTCGATGAAGCAGTGTCAGTAAATAAAAAATAGAGAATTGTTTAAAAAAATGAATAGTGGAGTAGTCGTCGAAAAGTCGAGAAAACGTTACGCAGTACCTTATGATAAAATAACTTAATTATCAGAGAACAATATTGGTGATTTTATAAATTCTAATTCAATATTAATTTTTGAACAATTCAATGTTCCTCATGCATTTTTAAATACCGATCCAAGTACGTGGGAATCAAATCTTGAGTATCAAAAATGTTTTGATACGTTTAAAACGGCAGGGGACCGATTCTACACCCCCCAAGTCTGCACAAAGATAGGTCTACACAAAAAGTCGACACATAATGACTGTACACGCAGGCAACTCAACACGAAATAACTCTACACGGAAAACTAAACACCATCAGCTTTACACAAAAACGAATCAATATAAAAGTTTTGCACCGACAACTGAACACGCACGCAGCTCTACACCGAGTTTCTCTACACCGAAATCTAAACACCTCGCAACTATAAAAATGTACACCGACAAGCTTTACACGGTGAAATATCGAAACTACAAACTCAACACGAAGAAAGTTCAACACCGAAAACTCGACACTGAAAACTCGACACCGAAAACTCGACACGACGAAAAATCAACACACAGAAAACTTAGCACTGATTAATAGTTTCTTCAAAGGTTCTTTTTCATTTCATCTTTAGGTTTTCTTGAGCTTGCTTAGCATACCGTGCAAGTCCATTGTGTTCAATTGTACCGCGTGAAAATTTACATGTACGAGATGCATCACGTCACGGATAGCGAATAGTCATTAAGAACTTCGGCTTATTGTTCTTACTACTATTAATGAGTGGCGGCACGCAAACATGACGCCAACTAATATTAAAAAATGAACCGGTAATCCAAAATTCTCCAAAAGTTCATAGGTGTACGCAAGATGAGGCCTTCTGAGGTAAGTATATTTTTTTCTTTATTAATTGATTTAGGAATAATGTTTTATAATAATATTTTTTTAAATCTTGCCTTACCATGATCAGGCCCCGATCGGAGAGTTACTTTTCTTCACGAGATTATTATCAATAAAATCTTATTTTGTTTATTGGTTTATTCAATCGTCACAATCATTTGCCTGCCTAATGTGTGGTAAGGTTACCCGCGAAGAAAATGATCGGGGATGCCCTAAAATAACATAGGGCCCTATCGGGCTTTAATGAGGACACCATAAAAGGGATTTCCATATCACTCCCAACTGCGGACCTAATAAGGACATTCTATTTCTTTATGCCGAAATTTAATAAGGTCATACTACGACAATAAATTAAGGGTACAGTTAGGCTCAATCATGGTATTAAGTAAATGAATCAATAATAATACTTAGATAACGGTCTCATAAGGCAATTCTACGCTTCCATAGCGAAGTTCAATAAGGGCTTGAAAGGTTAAATACTTCAGGATTCAATTAGGCTTAATCATGATAACAAGTCAATAAATCATTAATAGTTTTGCCAGACGAAGTTTTCACAAAGCAATTCTATTTTTTTCATGCCGGAGTTCAATAAGGCCTTAATAATAAGTCAATTACTCAAGGGGCCAGTCAGGCTCAATCATGGCGCCGAGTTAACAAATAAATAATACATTTGCCAGATGAGGGCCTTATATGGCAATCCGAGGTTCCCATGGCAAAATTGGTAGTCACCTATCCAACTAATAACTGCCACAGTCCGGTGCTCATCCATTTGCTAGTACTTACCCTCGGGTCAGTCAGACGATCACGCACCTAGATACTAACAATGAGTCATTTTATCAAATAATTAATCTAGAATAAGTAAAAAGGCTACTAAACAAAAAACGAAATAAACTGTTTCCGTCTGTAAAAATGATCGGTTTTTAAAAAACCCAGCCTGAAATATAAAAAATTGTAGGAGATGCATTTTTCGAAAACAGAATTTCTACGATTCTTTTATTTGCTACTCCGCCTGAAAAAAATAAGAATACAGAATGTCTTATATAATTCTTTTTAACCGATGATAAAATAACGGCTATTTGACCTGATTCAACATTGCCCTTATATTCTTTCCTTATCATTGTGATAAAAAAAAAAACAAAAGAAAAGTTTCGTCGACATTATGGCAATCGAGCCGACTGATCCTAAGTTAGTCGCTGGCATCGTAATCGGCCGTGTGACGCTTAGATTAGTATCTATCGCGTCAATGAGGGTTTTTGTTTTCAGGTTTAGTCTCATATTGCAGAAAAATCATTCTACTCTTATATATATATATATTCCCAAAACAAAAATGGTACGCCAAGTTAAAAAAATTGCTTTCAAAAAAATTGCTGACAAACAAAATTCCTTGCAAAAATATTAAACCAAATCCAATATATTGGCCAAGTTAAACTCGCTACAAAAAAAACTTGGTGTGCCAGGGACTAGCTCCCGTACATAGTCCATTAGCCAACATAAACTCGCTACAAAAAAAACTTGGCGTCCCAGCGACTAGCTCCCGTACATAGTCCATTGAAGTAAGTGCGGGAGAAAACAATTCCTAATGATATTTCGTGTTTCGTATTACCGAACCTGCAGAGTGAGCTCAAGTTGCATATCGTACCTTATTCATTACTTTTACCTAATTTATCAGTTTGTATCCCTACTTTCTTTTGACCTCATTTAATCTAATAATATCTTAATATATATAAATCTTTGAAAGATTATTATTCTTCGAACTGTCGGTGCGGTGGGGGTCAAAATAGCGAATGGCTAAAGTAACGAATTTCTGAATTTCAGAATAATGCCCTGGCAAACAGTGTCACCGACTTTTTAACCGGTGTTTTAACCAGTCTCGATTAACCCTCGTTTTCACCCAGTTTAACTGACCTTTTAACCGAAATTGTTATTTTTTAAGCGATTTTTACTGGTGAATTAACCGATAGTAACCGACATTCTTACCGAATTAATAAAACTCAATTTTGCTTGGTGAATTTAACCGATTTTAACTGACAATTAAACCGAACGAAACGTTTTTAATCGGTTAAATTGTCGGTTAAAACTGCTGAAATAGTGGGCTAATCGAGACTTATCTTTCCTCGGTTAAAATGTCGGTTAACTTCAGTTATTTCCGGTTAACACTACGGTGACACAAATTGCCAGGGTGAACATCTGAATCTAGAATGGCTTTCATTATGAAATTCGCTATTTTGATTGCTTTGAATAGAATGAGGGTCAAAACAGCGAATGATCCCCCCCTCTGCCCAGGCGGTACCCTTAAAAACACGAATAGCGAATTTCAGGATAATAATCATGGCCGCCTTCGGAAGAAATAGAGTAGCAGTAGGGATCGTCGCGTCAGGAGAAAGCCCGTCCAGTCAAGATCAAACAGACAAATCGTAGTGTGAAGGCAACATTAATTTCTTTTTAGCATAGTGTGCGTAAAATTCGTTTTTACACACCCATATGAGTGCGTAAAATGCAACTTTATGAAACAGTGTGCGTAAAATAAAAAAATTATTTTTACTTTTCTTTCATCTATGCTATAATTAATAATTATATTACCAAATAAAGTAATTATAGTTATAAACAAAGTTTACTCACAATTAAACACGTTCTGTCTTTTTTGCGAATGCATAATAAATCTATTTCTGTCTTCAGTGGGGGGGCTTCGCCCCCCCAACCCCCCACCGGGGCTTCGCCCCTGGACCCCAGCAGGGGCTTCACCCCTGCACCCGACCAGGGCTTCGCCCCTGGACCCCAGCAGGGGCTTCACCCCTGCACCCGACCAGGGCTTCGCCCCTGGACCCCAGCAGGGGCTTCACCCCTGCACCCCACCGGGGCTTCGCCCCTGGACCCCCGCGTTGTATTCCCCTAAACACAATGCGAATTTTACGCACGTCATGCTAAAAAATGTCGTATGCGACTCGGGCGTACGTTTTACCCACTCGCGTGATCGCGCTCGTGTGTAAAATCGCATTTTACGCCCTTGTTGCATAATATACTATTTTTAACTTGGCGTCGAGTCGCTACCGCGACTCTTGACTGAATCTAGAATGGTCATCATTATGAAATTCGCTATTTTGATTGCTGTGAATAGAATGAGAGTCAAAATAGCGAATGATCATCCCCCCCCCCCCCGCACGCCCACGTGGTACCCTTAAAAACATGAATAGCGAATTTTAGAATAATGAACATCGGAATCTAGAATGGCCATCATTATGAAATTCGCTATTTTAGCCATTCGCTATTTTGATTGTTTTGAATAGAACGAGAGTCAAAATAGCAAATGACCCCCCCCCCCCCATCCGCCCTGGCCAAGGGGCGAGCCATTTTTAGAGGGTCATTTTTAGAGGTCCGTTGGCCTCCCGTCCTAACTTCAATGGACTATGTACGGGAGCTAGTCGCTGGGACGCCAAGTTTTTTTTGTAGCGAGTTTATGTTGGCTAATGGACTATGTACGGGAGCTAGTCCCTGGCACACCAAGTTTTTTTTGTAGCGAGTTTAACTTGGCTAATATATTGGATTTGGTTTAATATTTTTGCAAGGAATTTTGTTTGTCAGCAATTTTTTTGAAAGCAATTTTTTTAACTTGGCGTACCATTTTTGTTTTGGGAAAACATTTTTGGTGTTATTTGCTCTCTTTTTGAAAGTCAAAACGTAATTTAAAAAAATAATGAGAACACATGTTTTAGTTATATCTGTGTATTGATTAAAAAGTTCATGTACAATGAACAGTAAATGAAGGTAAGTAGACACTACTAAATGTATCCTGCATGTTTACAAAGAACAGAGGCAGCAATAAGAATTCTACAAGAATTCTTGTCTAACTTTGCAAACTCAAAACATTCAATGAAACCAAAATTTCTATAGACTCGAAATCTCGTCGGAGGTGAGGCATTCCATTATATATATACAGACAGAGAAATTGTCGTGTGACAGCAACATTAATTTCGTTTTTAACTTGGCGTCGAGTCGCTACCGCAACTCTTGATGATATCAGACTTAGGATGATACCATCATCCAACATCGACGGATGCAATGCTCTCATTGCAAATGGAAGAAATGCGTAGTTGGCACAAGCGAGCTCCAGTTGTAGTACAACCGAAAGGGCATCCTGGGTCAGAGAGAAAAGTGGTTCCGAAAGTAAAGAAAGTGCCACTCCATCTGGTACCATTATCAAACCACCGTCTAAATCGTTGACAATCACGTCCATCCATCTAGAAAAAACATAAACATCTGACTCATCGAAATTTCTTATACTTCATTCCTCCAAAATCTTGTCATTCAGCTAATTTTTTGCACGTATTCAGTAGAACTATTCAGTAGTTCTTCAATTGTAAACTATTGTATAGTTCTAGACGCAACAGTTCCTTCTAATAGTGTACTTTTATCTCAATAGTGTAGTTCAATAGTTTCTCCCAATAGTCTGCCAATTTAACAATGGTTTATAGTTTAAGGGGAAGGAGTCAGGTAAAAAAAATTGATTTTGGAAATTCAATATCATCCAAATCCTATTGCATATAAAAATGCCCAATGCACTATATTGTTGGTGCTCGATGAAAGGATTTTTTACTGTCGTCTGACTTGCATATGCTTTTCAATATTATCTTAAGCAAAGTTCTTAGGTTTTCCATTCTGCGCATGATTCAGATGAAACTACTAGGCAGATTGAAATGGTTGGCATCTCATTTTCTTCTTCATGAAAAGATACACCGGCTAAATGGAGCAAACTATTTTTTTTTTCATTCTGAAAGCAAAGTTAATCACTGATTTAGAAAATAGCATAACATTTATTTATTAATAATTGTGTCACTGAAAAAATATCACCTTTTAATAACATTTGCTTTATTTAGCCGGTGTATCTTTTCATGAAGAAGAAAATGAGATGTCAACCATTCCAATCTGCCTAGTAGTTTGATCTGAATTAGAGTTGTGAAATTTTTAATGTGAAAATAATGCATTATTTTTTACGAAAAAAATGGAGTATGGAATTCGGATCCACTATCCATTACTTTATTAATGAGTAATGGAATTCGGATCCATTACCCATCACTTTATTAATGAGTAATGGAACACACATCCATTACCCATTACTTTATTAATGAGTAAGCTACCTCTATGAGGAAGTATGTTATTCCATTTTTAGCTTCCTCATAGAGGAAGCTTTGTAAAACGCGAAAAATAATGAGGAAGCAATGTGCAAGGTTCTACATTGCATCCTTGTTTTAATTAGATAAATATACATGTTGTGGATTCGTTTTTCTATTTCGTTATTATTAGAGCGTTGCCGAAAGCGAATGTGATAATGTATATTTTTTAAAATAATTCAACATTCCATAAAATCAAAAATTTCATACCGTTCGTCACTAAATTATACATATATAATGGCTGAATATTGTTTCATTTTTATTCAAAATTTGAGCTCGCTATCTGAAGTTTTGCAAAAGTTACAATAGAGCGATAATGTCAATTTGTTGAAAAATTCAAAACATCATAAAATTTTAATGGTTCAACCGATCTTAACCAAATTCAATAGCGATCACCGGCGTATGAAAGCTCACATTCATACCAATTTTAAGATCAAAATCTCGAAAATTGAAAGAGTTATCGAGTAAACAGACATTTTTCAAAAAATTAAAAAACGCGTAATAATTTAACGATGAAGTGGACTTTAACAAACATCTGTATGAACGATGAGGCTTGATCCCTCTATCTATTGTCCAAATTTCAGCTTGATATCTCAATGCATTCCCGAGTTATAAAGGTTTACATTTTTCGATCGTGTAACATACACACACACACAGACAATACATACAGACATTTTTTTCTAAATCACTTTTCTCGACGTTTTGGCCCATTCTGAGTGTACTGACATGAAAATCTCGAAAAAAAAATTTCATGAAAAAGCTTCTTCTATGGGGAAGCAAAAAGTAATGGGTGATGGACCTCTGCTCCATTACTCACTAATAAAGTAATGGGTGATGGACCTCTGCTCCGTTGCTCATTAATAAAGTAATGAGTAGTGGATTCGAGTTCCATTATCAATTTTTTTCATAAAAAATTATGCATTATTTTCACATTAAAAATTTCACAACTCTGCTTTCAACTAACTTCTAGCTTTTGACTGACTACTAACTTTTCACCAACTGATGACTACCTACTAACTAACTTTTAACTTTTAAAAGTCAGAAGTTAGTCAAAAGTTAAAAGTAACTGAAAAGTTAGTCAAAAGTTGGAAATTAGTGTAAAGTTAGAAGTTAGTTGAAAGTTAGTCAAATGTTAGAAATTAATAAAAAGTTAGAAGTTAGTCAACAGTTTGTCAAAAGAAGTTAGTAGTTAGACAAAAGTTAGTCAAAGGTCAAAAGTTAGAAGTTAGTTGAAAGTTAGTCAAATGTTAGAAATTAGTCAAAAGTTAGAAGTTAGTCAAAAGTTAGAAGTTAGTAAAATGTTAGAAATTAGTCAAATGTTAGAAATTAGTCAAATGTTAGAAATTAGTCAAAAGTTAGAAGTTTGTCAAAAGTTAGAAATTAGTCAAAAGTTAGAAGTTAGTTGAAAGTTAGTCAAATGTTAGAAATTAGTCAAAAGTTAGAAATTAGTCAAAAGTTAGAAGTTAGTCAAAAGTTAGAAGTTAGTCAAAAGTTAGAAGTTAGTCAAAAGTTAGAAGTTAGTCAAAAGTTAGAAGTTAGTCAAAAGTTAGAAGTTAGTCAAAAGTTAGAAGTTAGTCAAAAGTTAGAAGTTAGTCAAAAGTTAGAAGTTAGTCAAGTTAGTCAAAAGTTAGTCAAATGTTCGAAATTAGTCAAAGGTTCGAAATTAGTCAAAGGTTTGAAATTAGTCAAAGGTTAGAAGTTAGTCAAAAGTTAGTGAAATGTTCGAAATTAGTCAAAGGTTAGAAGTTAATTAAAAGTTAGTCAAAAGTTAGAAGTTAGTCAAAAGTTAGTCAAAAGCTAGAAGTTAGTTAAAAGTTAGTCAAAAGTTAGAAGTTAGTTAAAAGTTAGTCAAAAGTTAGAAGTTAGTCAAGTTAGTCAAATGTTCGAAATTAGTCAAAGGTTCGAAATTAGTCAAAGGTTTGAAATTAGTCAAAGGTTAGAAGTTAGTCAAAAGTTAGTGAAATGTTCGAAATTAGTCAAAAGTTAGATGTTAGTCAAAAGTTAGAAGTTAGTTGAAAGATAGTCAAATGTTAGAAATTAGTCAAAAGTTAGAAGTTAGTCAAAAGTTAGAAATTAGTCAAGAGTTAGAAGTTAGTCAAATGTTCGAAATTAGTCAAAGGTTAGAAGTTAGTCAAAAGTTAGTCAAATGTTCGAAATTAGTCAAAGGTTAGAAGTTAGTCAAAAGTTAGAAGTTAGTCAAAAGTTAATCAAAAGCTAGAAGTTAGTTAAAAGTTAGTCAAAAGTTAGAAGTTAGTTAAAAGTTAGTCAAAAGTTAGAAATGCAACATGTCGCAAATGACTATTGCTAAGATTTTCAGGTATCCGGATAGTTCGTCTCTGAGAAATCGCCCGTCTATCGCGACCTGTTTTAACCGCAGACTTCTAATGATATTATATTTATTCATTTATTTTTCAATTTTTCGAACGATTTTGCTATTCATCTACTTATTTATTAACTTTTTGAACGATTTTCCGATTTATTTATTTATATATTTATTTAATAAGCAAATTTTTCTAAAGTAATGGGACTATCATATATCCATTAGCACGTTCATTACCCATTAATTTAAAAAACGGTGATGGATGTGAGTTCCATTACTCATTAAAAAAGTAATGGGTGATGCATGTGAGTTCTATTACTCATTAAAAATGTACACTTCGCGTCGAGTCGCTACCGCGACTCTTGATGATGTCGGCTGTGCAACACGCGCTGACTGACTGAACCGCTGCCGACTGTGTGACGTCACACACTGGTTGCTCGCGAGCCGCCACTCGCGCCTGCGCGCGGCGCTTCTATATAATGTGTGTACGTGAATACGTGAATCGAGATTGTGTGAGTGCGTTAAAAATGAAAAACTTTGAAAAGACCAGATATCAGCGGTAAATGAACCGATTTTCTTGTGACTGGTCTCATTCGAAAGAAAAAAAAAAATAGAAAATATTGATCATGATACATTTTTCGTTCGCGACATGTGGTCAGAGATAATACGTCGGCAAATATAGGTTGGGACATTTAAAGTTGTGTGAGTGCGGCCGTACGGGAGGAACATAAAGTCGCTCGGCGAGAATTACTAAGATGCCAGATATCAGCATTAAAGAAACAGATTTCCTTGCCGCAGGTCTCATTTGAAAGAGAAAAAAAAATAAAAAATATTGAACCTGACACATCTTCCGTTCTCGACGTGTGGTCAAATATAATTCGAGTTATAATTTGAAAACGGCCGGTGAGTGGCCGCCTTCCGAATAAATAGAGTAGCAGTAGCGACCGTCGCGCCAGGAGTAACAGCCCGTCCAGTCAGACAGACAAATCGTAGTGTGAAGGCAACATTAATTTCTTTTTTAACTTGGCGTCGAGTCGCTACCGCGACTCTTGATATATATATATATATATATATATATATATATATGTGTGTGTATGTATGTTTAGAGCAGCTCAACAACACTAAGAGTAACTGTGCGCCTGTTAAAATAAAATTACTGTTTAGGTATCTTGTCTTATTAAAAACAAAATCAGTGTGCAAGAATTATGTATAGAAATATTGTATCAAATTGAAGGAAACTTCGCTTATATATCATGATTATTATATTAAATCATTGAATCTGAAAAATGTTTTTTTTATCTGCCTACAAATCTTCGATTTTTTCTAAAAATTCATGAGTGCTTCGCTGGACTCCACAGATTCGATAAAAAGAAAGTAACGAAAAACAAAACTTCTTCTTTACGTATGTAAACTATAATCTGTACTTCAATATGTTACACGAGCAACACAAATTTTCCTAAAATAGTGCGTAACGATAAGTTACATCGCAGGTTTTGGTGTTAGCTTTAACCAAAGAATCTTTATTAGCGGCAAAGTTTAATCCAAGAATTTAAACTTTTAATCACGCATCGTTTTACATAAATACTCAGCTGCATTATACTTTTTCTATTTTTTTATTATTATTATCCACAATATAGCAAGGAAAGCACCATTCATTCGGTGGTTTACACATCGTTTAATCATATTTTCGAAGTCCGAAACAATGCAATTCGAAAAGAAGATGAGGACATGCATGAGGACGAACAGGTTTATGCTGAAAAAAAAGATATCAGGTATATAAAAATATATAACATATGAAAAATTCAATTTTGTGTCAATGCCTATATGTAAAAAAGAATGAGAGTTATACGGCCGATTTTAGGAAGCATTACGTGAGGTAAACGGCCCAGTTCCTGACAATGCCGCACTTTCTGACACCAACGGTTCTGTAATAAATGATATCTGTAATAAATAAATAAATGCTCGGGGTAAGTAAGGGGGTCATTTAATTCAGTTAATATTGCAGTTTTTGACACTGCATGTATAACCTATGTCGAAGCGTCAGAAACTGGGGACTGGTTGGTGTCACAATCTGCGATATACATATCAGAAACGGGTGTTAAAAACTGCGACATGGAAGATTCAACAGAGTCAGTAACCTCAGTAGTACACGACCATAATGAAAACAATAATTTAATTATTATTTCTTAATGGTTTAACTTCGAAACCGGATGAATCACATTCAGAATGGCCCAGTGTACACGTCAAAGAACTTTTTTTTTCATTTTCACGCCGCGGTTCTAAAGGTGTCAGAAACTGGGCCGTTTATCTTATAAAATTTGTGTGAATTTGTGAGCAACCCGATGTAAGTGCGACATATCGCCTCTATTGTGGTACTTCCGTTTATTTTCAATGCGATCCGTTGTCGACCTTTTCGCACATTGGTAGCAACAATAAAGATACCCACATAAAATAAAAATGTGGTTTACATCTTCCCTCCGACAGACAGTACATTTCGCTGTAAATAAAAGAAAGTGTTGGTATATATAAGTGATTATAATTAATGCGCGCGGAGATAAAATAAGTCGTGACATCTGATCAATGTATTGCCGCCACCACGTCCAATAGTGACCTCAACTATTCACGATTATTTCGTGCGGAATAATCAGTACAGGGAGTACAATCATGTGGCTACTGTTCAAAATGAATAGCTATAAACTCAAAAACGTTGTGTCCAATGCTTGAATAAAATATGGGCTTGCATATCATATTACATGTTCTGTTTAATCGTGATATTGATTGCAGTAATAAAATAGTCAAATGTGCCTATTTTATTAATTAAGTATTAATGCAATCCAATTAATTATTTTTCTCCGTGTACCATATTGTGTATTATGGTACATTAATTACTCATCGTTTATAAATGTTATCTGTGATCGTAGTTTTCTTTTGGCATTTCAATAATTTCTCGGTCTCGTCTTGCCTTTCCAAATGTCACTTTGTTTATACGCCAAGATACGAATTGTCAAGTTAAAGCGAAAAGAAAAAAATGTGTTAACATAAACTTTGATAAGCTGCATTCTTTTGTTATATTTTATTATATGTTTTGTATTTTATTTTTTCAATTAACTCGACTTTACATAACTCGAAACTCCCACGTGAGTAATGGATGGCCGGGATGCTACAAAAAAAAAAATAAATAAAAAAATAAAAAAATTTAAAAAAATGAAATTTTGAGGCGCGAACCCTGGACCCTATGACTGTAAGTCGACAAACTTTCCTCACGACCACCGAGCACCTTTGGAATATATTCATTGTTACCGGTTCACGCTTATCGATTATGCTTGTGAGTGAAGAAAAAAACAAATTTTGACGAATAAATGTGCCAAGATCTTTGTATCATATTTTTTAACCCTAAGAAGAAGGATGTATGTTAATCTACTTTGGCTTTCTCATAGAGGAAGCTTTAAAAAAGCAAAAGGTATTGAGGGATCAATTTGCAAGGTTCTATTTTGCAGGCTTGTTTTAGCTCAAGACATTTTACTAAAAATTCAAAATGTCATGAAATTCAAATGATTTTTTTTACTAACTTTAAATTCCATAAAATCAATTTTTTTTACTGTTTGTCACTAAAATATATATGTATCATGGCTGAATTCTATTTCGTTGATATACTAAAGTTGGACTTAATATCTCAAGTTTCGCTACAGTTAATGCGAAAAAGGTAATTTTGTTAATAGTTCCAAATTCTATAGAATCAACAGTTGTTGTGCGTCACTAAGTCATGTATCTTTCATGATTAAATATTATTTTGTTTATATTTTCAATTTCTGATTGATATCTTGAGTTTCACCGAATATACCGCGATATCGTTATTTTTTAAAATATTTTGGAATTACATAAAATCAAATTTTTTATATTCTTTGCCTGTAAATTACATATTTTTCATGACTGAATATTACTTTATTTCACATACTCAATTTGGGCTTGATATCAGAGATAATATTTTGGATATGTTAATGCCATAGTCATTTTTTTTTAAATTAACAGTTTCATAAAGTCTGAACCGCTTTACGGATTGTAGCCAAATTCAATACCAAACAACAATGTACATGTCAAGTGCACACGTTCTTATGAGCAAATATTTAGGATTACAGACCAATTTTAACGGAAGTTAAAGCGACCACGCCCTTTTTTTCAAAAAATTTAAAAAGCTAGGAAATTGAAATACTTCAAAGGTTTATTTCTAAGTCAAATTAATTTACCTTTTATATTTATCTACTTACTCCCTGCGAACTTGATTGACAATGTCAAATGGAAAGAAAAGGGGATTTTCAGCCAGCTCTCTTATACGACGCCAAAAGAGATAAGAGACTCTTAACTGCACGTTAATCTCATGATTATGGAACCCATGCTGCTCGAGATCTCCATTTCCCATGATAAAAACATGTCCTCGACAACCTGTTTCATATTTGCTCACACATCGGTAGCATTAGTGAGCCGTATATCGTGCATCCAGATAATACGGCTCTTCTTTGAGGAAATACACCAAACTTAGTTTATATCCTGGCAGTCGCTCCATCTATTAATTTAATTACAATAAAACAATTAATTATTAATTTTTATAATTTTTTGAAAGAAATACATCTCCGAGCGCTGACTACAGCTCGTCGACACCCTCTCATTGACGTCACTGTTTATAAGACAGTTTTTAAGAGACCCTTGTGGGCCCACATACAGGACCCACCACGGTTAAGTGCCAAGGGATGGAGCGTCTAGCGGCACGCTGAACGAGGCATTCGGCAACGAGACCTAGACTCGTTAACTTCTACTCGCAACACACTATTTTATATTACACATTCACTCTATCTCGAATAAATATAATATTTCGATTCAGTACATTTTTCGAGTTTCTTACAGCTCAGAAGTGGGATCAGAATCACGGGCCTTCGCGAAACTGATATTTGATATAAAATCGAATTAGTGCAATTATTGCAGTGTGTGGATTTAAGGTGAAAGACAGTGTACTGTGGGTGTAATCTTATAGTGGTTATTGTTGAGAGTTTGCATACAATCAACAATGGAACGTTCACGCAGCCGTCACCGCAGATTTAATGGAAATTCTCGTTATCGATCAAGATCTTCTCATTATACTCCAGATCCTGAGTATCCAACCAGTTATTATCGTCGCCAAAGAGATGTGTCGTCAGAGAGTAGACGTGAACGTTCGCACGTGGGAGTAAACAGTCGTTTTCATTCACCAGTAGAAGTACAAACGTCCAGCTCCACTAACTCTGTAGAAGTGCAGGGCTTACTTGTTAAATTACTAGAGAAGATGGATGATAAAATGAGCAAGTCGGCATCAGACCGACGGTCAATATCATTTGAAGGGAAAAAGTCAATCCCAATCTTCGATCCGAAAGCAAAACATCAATCGATCGAAACATGGATTCATAAAGTTGAAGAACTGAAAGAAATTCATGGTTGGGATGATAAAATCACTAGCACGTTTGCGATGCCGAATTTGCAAGGAATGGCCAAGCTGTGGTACGACAGTTTACCGACTATCAATCACACTTGGCGAAAATGGAAGGATTTGCTACGTAAAGCCTTTCCTGATAAAAGGGACTTTTGCGATAAACTTGTGACTATGTTAGCTCGTGTTAAGTGCAAAGATGAAAATATGATGACTTATTTCTTCGAAAAAGCATCACTTGTGAGTGCGTGTGATTTCAAAGGAAAGAAGGCAGCATCCTGCATTGCACAAGGGATAACAAACTATTCCTTGCGAGCGACACTTAGACGTATGGAATTCGAGAATCCGTACGAGTTACATGAATTCCTATAAAAAATGGACGAAGTAGAAGAAAGTCGTAATGGAAAACGTACAGACAATAAAAACAACGATCGTGTGTGGCAAACTACCGCCAGGAAGAGTACGTGGACAGAGCGCAATAGTGCTCGGGATAATTACAAATCCAAGGGCAACTCAGAAAGCTCATCGCAAAAAACTGGCGTACGATGTTATAATTGTGATGAGATAGGACACATTGCAAAAGTTTGCCTAAAACCGAAGAAGGATAAAACGAAAAACGTACGTATTATTGGAAGTGTACCGAACGGTGATGACACACAGTTTCACGAAGCGTTCATCAATGGTGTATCTCATGTTGCTTACATAGACAATGGAAGTGAGTGTGTTGTTTTAAGAAAAGAAGTAGCGGACAAGTTAAACCTAAAACTTAAGCCGACAAGTACAATTCTCCGAGGATACGGTGGAGGCCTGACACACCCCTGCGGAGTATGCAAGTTGACGTTGGAGGTTGACCTGGTGAAAGGAGAGGTTGAGGTACATGTGGTACCAAACGAAACGCAGGTTGTGCCGATCCTCGTTGGACAACCCTTTCTGAAGCTGCCCGGTGTGACGTTGGTTCAGAAGGACGACGATGTACGACTTTTCACCGAGTCTTGGGCTACCCTGCCTGAGATGAAAAAACTGCCACCGCGAAAGCTGCCACTGCAGACTCTGGAGACGGTGGTCATCCCTCCACATCACGCAGCAGATGTTAAGGTAGCGGTGAAACATGAGTATATTGGTCACTTATACGTAGAGCTTAGCGTACGAGGCGATAGATATCCTTTGCCTTTAATTGAGGATCAACTAAACAGTCTTCAGGGCAGCAATTGTTTTACAAGTTTAGATTTAGCATCTGGATATTACCAAATACCAGTCGCAGAAAAGTCTGTAGAGAAAACATCCTTTGTTACTTCAGATGGTCAATATGAGTTTCTCCGAATGCCTTTTGGTCTTGCAAATGCGCCAGCGGTGTTTCAACGCATAATAAATAAAATTGTAAACCCGCTTAAAAATCGTATTTCTGCTTTGGCGTACATGGACGACATTCTTATTCCATCGAGTGGTCTTGAACCGGGTCTGCAGGCACTCGAACTCGTATTACAGGCGTTGAGAGAAGCGAACCTAACGTTGAAGCTCAGTAAATGTGCATTTTTAGAGACAAAGATTGACTATCTTGGGTACGAAGTGACCGAGCATGGGATACGGCCGGGCAACCATAAAATCGAAGCGGTAAAGAATTTTCAAGTGCCCACCAATGTGCACGGCGTGAGGCAATTCATAGGTTTAGCTAGTTATTTTCGAAAGTTTATTTGTAACTTTGCGACGATTGCCAGACCCCTCACTCAACTAACAAAGAAAACTGAAGTTTGGAGTTGGGGTGTAGATCAAGAGCGTGCTTTTATCGAGTTAAAAGAAAAACTGACATCCAGGCCCGTTCTGGCAATATATAAACAAGGCGCGATAACTGAATTACATACGGACGCAAGCAAGCTAGGATTGGGTGGTATACTATTACAAAAACAAAACGATGACACACTAAAGCCGATAGCATATTTCAGTCGTCAGACTAGTAAAGAAGAACAAAGGTACCACACTTATGAACTCGAAACGCTTGCAGTAGTGAGTAGTTTACAAAGGTTTAGAGTCTATTTGCTAGGAGTTCAGTTTAAAATTCTTAGTGATTGCAGCGCATTACGAGCAACATTCGTAAAACGCGATCTGTTACCACGTGTAGCACGCTGGTGGATTCAATTACAAGAATTCAATTGTTCAGTAGAGTATCGAGCCGGGGTAAAGATGCCGCATGTAGACGCTCTCAGTCGTAATCCAAGCGGGGCAGATACTAGCATTGTTGGGATAGAAGACGTAGGGTTGCTGCGTATTGAGCTTGGGGATTGGCTATTAACAGCTCAAATGCAAGATCCGCGACTAAAATATATCCATGAGGTATTAGGTCGAAAGCCAAATGACGCAGAGGAACAGCAGATCAAGCGCGACTTTGTTTTGAAAGAGAATCGAGTCTTTAGAAACACTCCAAGTGGTCTTAAGTGGGCAGTGCCGAAGGCAGCTCGGCAAAGGGTCGTTAGGTTGTGTCACGACGCGATGGGACACTTCGGGGTAATAAAGACATTAGAAAAGTTACAGGCAGACTATTGGTTTGCGTCGATGCGACGTTACGTGAGGCGATACGTTGCTTCGTGTTTAGACTGCCTCTACAATAAACAGCCAGCGGGTAAAAGACCAGGTCAATTGCACCCCATCGAAAAGGTTTCGGAACCTATGCATACGATACACATAGACCACTTAGGACCGTTCGTAAAAAGCACTACTAACAACTCATATTTGCTGGTTGGAGTAGATGCATTTACAAAGTTTGTGTTTGCGAAAGCAGTCAAAAATACAAAAACAATATTTGTCGAACGATTTTTAAACAATATTAGTGAAACATTTGGTTTTCCACAACGTATAATAAGTGATCGTGGCACTGCTTTTACTAGCAATAGATTCAAAGAGTTTTGCAAAGAAAGAGGCATTCACCACGTAACAAACGCAGTAGCGACCCCACGGGCAAACGGTCAGGTCGAGCGTTACAATAGGACGATTCTTAGCACGTTAGCAGCTAGCACAGAAGAAGAAAGAAAGTGGGACCAAGAGTTACCAAAAGTGATTTGGGGATTAAATAATACTATTAATAAAGCAACAGGGAAATGTCCGACAGAGTCTTCTTATAACGTGAATCGAGACTTAGTCCGACAGCAGGCTGAAAAAGTTATCAAAGAAAATCAAGTTGATCAAGAGAAAAGGTACAACAAAAAGAGAGCTCCCTCTCGGCAATTCAGTTATGGAGACCTTGTAGTAACTAGGCGAGTAATTAGCAACAACGAGGGTTCAAGTAAAAAGTTATTGCCAAAGTACGCTGGGCCGTATAAAGTCACTAAAGTACTAGACCGCGACAGATACGTCATTGAGGATGTCAAAGGTGCGCAACGTACCCGAAAACCCTATTGCGGTATAGTTCCGGGCGAGAAGCTCAAGCCGTGGAACACAGCCATTAGCGATACTGACTCAGATGTCAGTGAGAATCAAAGTCGGACACCGAGTCCAGTTGCTACAAGAGAAGCAAAAGGTGAGTCATCGGTGTCCCGTCCGGCCCAGTTACTTGTATCTGAGAGTAGAGTGTAGCGATCATGCCGAAAACTGTAGCGTCGTGGACACGACGGACGGAGAGTTCCGGCAGTTGGCTTGGGTCGTGCACTGACACGAGTTTTGTATCTCGGTGGAGCTCCGGGAGTTCTGAGATTGTTGGGTGGCAACCATGTCCGAAAACTGTAGCGTTGTAGGTACAACGAATGGAGAGTTCCGGCAGTTAACATGGGTTGTGCACTGACACAGATGAACTACCTCAGTATACAGTTTAAGAGTGGTAGTGACGACTACCAGGCCGGACTGGAAGGCTGGAGATGGTCAATATTAGTACCGTGCATGATCGTTTAACAGGCGTTAAGCGATATCAGGGCCCAGCTTAAAAGGATATGTGCGCATGAATATATAAATATAATTTAATATAAAAATATATAAACAAAATCACGAGTGAAAAGCATGTGTTGAAACAAGTAAAATAACAAGTTAACAACGTTAACAACAATTAACGGCCACTGGGCATGCTGGGACCGACAGAAGAGCATTTTGCAAATATTTTTATGTTGTCTTTTGTTTGAATAGGAGAACGCAGAGTAACCAGAAGTATGACGGTGCCGGAACTCCACTTCCGCGAGGTCGCGAAAACGTCAGGAAGGCCGACTGAAAGAAATACATCTCCGAGCGCTGACTACAGCTCGTCGACACCCTCTCATTGACGTCACTGTTTATAAGACAGTTTTTAAGAGACCCTTGTGGGCCCACACACAGGACCCACCACGGTTAAGTGCCAAGAGATGGAGCCTCTAGCGGCACGCTGAACGAGGCATTCGGCAACGAGACCTAGACTCGTTAACTTCTACTCGCAACACACTATTTTATATTACACATTCACTCTATCTCGAATAAATATAATATTTCGATTCAGTACATTTTTCGAGTTTCTTACATTTTATTAATTTTAATGATAGTAAATAATAATTATTAAAATGATTATTTATAAAAATATTTCATATTAATAAAAATAATTATTATTAATTTTAATAATAATTAATAGATTAGAGAAGTGAACATTTTATTGTAATGAACATTTTTATAAATGATATGTAAAAGACATATTAATGTGTGTGTTGTGCTAAATGAGCTATTTCAACGGAGGCTGCGAATGAGAGTTCGATTGTTTTCCAAACAAATCAAACATCTGTTGGCAATTTGAAGGGTTACAGTTTCTTCTTGTGAAAGTGAACAATTATTTTAAGAAGAGGAAATTGGATTTCAGGATTGTTTAACGCGGTGAGTGATTTTAAAAAGCTTAAAAACTTGCTTCCTCATTATTTCTGAGTCCTCCGTTCAGAGAAGTATACTTCTCGCAAACTGTGGTTTGCAAAAATTCTTGTTCAACACTCGAAAGAAATTTTTTTGTCTCCGTCGAGGAGAAATGGGCTATTTCGAATTGATCAAATTCAGCACGCTAATAGTTGAGTGACGGCGTTGAAATTCCTGCCTTTGAGGCGCTAAGTCGAGGCATGAGGTTATGCGCGTATTATCGCGCATATTAACGCCCTTTTTCGTAAAATGACAAAAGGTACGAAATCTACATTTTTGCATCCATTCAGTCAATAATTGCAGCAATTAAGGGGAGAAAACCCTTTAGACGCGCAAAAATTAGTCATTTTGTCCGAATTTTTTTAAAGGTGTTAAAATAATCTTATCATTCTGAAATTTTAACCTTATTTTATTAGATCTTTTAACATTAAAAAAAAAATTTTCAATACAAAATGGCGGCGTTATCCCGCGATTATCCCGAAAATACATTTCCAAAAACTGCTCGTGCTGTAGTTTGAAAAGTTATCGACCGATCTAGCTGAAATTTTGGGAGGTTTCTGTCTATATCATTATCGGAAGAATATACCTAAAGTTTTAAGGATATCGCTTAAACAATTAATTTTTTTGGGGTGAAAATTGTCGAAAAAAATAGCCGAAAATTTGAGCATTTTATTCAATCAGCTGCTGCTCCAGCTATGTACCAAATTTGAGCTCAATAGCTAAAATGGTTCTTCAGTTATCAACGTTTTAATTTTCGATGTTGTACACATACACACATGCATACGGACATTTGTTCTAGATCACTTTTTTCGATTAGATGGAACGTCTGCCAGGACAAAGGCATGGTACTTCGATTTATTTTCACGGGGTAGAGCCTTACCACCTGGATGCCCGGTACGAAGATACGACTGAAAAGTATTACCGTTGTGTGAGCCGTGGCGGAAATACAAAATGCGATGCACGCGTTTACGTCTCCGAAAACGGCCAGCTATCAAGACATGGCATGCACAATCATGCCGTTGATAATAATATAAAAGCGGATTGTCTCTTCCGCCAGGAAGTAAAAGAATTGGCTCGGGACATACTTCTGGAACCTAACGAAGTGATTGCTCGAGCTTCTACACGGTACATACATTTGTATTTGAATTTAATTGCGCGTAATTAACATACATTTTATTTATTTTTTTAAATTTATTATTTTATATTTATTTTAAATCAAAATAGCTGCATGTTTTTATTACAATATCGCAATATTCAAAGAGGGACAACTGGTTAATTTGCGTGCCAAATTTGAGCTCGATCGCTTAACGGTTACTGGGTAAGATAGGCGATTGAATTTTCGAAGTCCTGCACACACACACACACACACACATAAATATGAACATTTTTTCTAAATCACTTTTCTTGACGTTTTGGACCATTCTGATTTTTACAAATGTTAGAGCACCCACGCCCTTTTTTCACAAAATTAAAAAAGCTACGAAATCTACATTGTTGCATCCATTCCGTCAATAATTGCAGCAATTAAAAAGAATGCAAAGTAGAACCTTGCATGCTTGTTTTAAATCGATAAATAAATATATTGTGAATTCGCTTTTTGTATTTCGCTATTCCATTATTTCGTTATTATTAGAACGTTTCGAAAGTGAATGTGATATCGTAGATTTTTTTAATAATTCAACATTCCATAAAATGAAAAATTACATGCTGTTCGTCCCTAATTTATATATATATATATATATATATATATATATAGAATTTATATATATATATATATATACAGGGTGTTTCATAATTGGCATACACGGTTGATATTTCTAAGCGTATTTTGATCTCCCGAGTATGAAACTGCTTTGCGTTTTGTTGTACGATGAGTAGTTTCGGAGATACAGCGATTCTGCGACAGCCAATCAGAGCACACCTTTAGCCGAGGCGTCGCGGCACGTACAACAATAGGAAACATCAATGTACTTTGCTTCACGGTGGTCAGACAATCGACGGTCGTTTAAGTTCGTTCGGTGTACGAACCGAAGCGAGCGTCAAACAACTGACGGTTAGGCAACCAGCCGCGCGTATAACACATAAAATTGTAATATTTTTTTCAGGATAAATTTATCTAATACCGTGAAAAGGTCGAAAACTGATTTAAACATTCGGTTGTTCGATGGAGCACTGCCAATCAATTTCCCATTGACTCGCATTCTGCATTGAATGTCGAATGTTTACGGAATATGTGTCGTCGACAGACCGTCGAAAATCTGAAAATAATGTTCCTCCCAGTCAGATTAATGAATACGATTAATCAACATTATTCAACTAACTTTGTTGCTAACTATTAGAATAATTAGCATCATTTATTCACATTATCATGCATCTTCAATTAATGAAATTGATTTTGTGAACGAAAATTATCAATAATTTCCCCAGATCCCTACATAATTTCGTTTAACGCTTTAACGATAATAATTCTTTTCTTTCTCGGGCTCGCGTTTTCCTTTGTCAACAGTGTCGACATACAGTACGTTATGTTCCCCACACCCTAATTGAATTAGACGATTGATGTTTCACGTGCTGCCGAATATTTTTATCCTAAACTTAACGGAATTCGCACGAATCATTTCATTTCTAAGCGAACCGTGTTATACCTCATTCGACTCCGGTAATATTGGAAGTAAAAAGTACTAAATATTTCCCTAACAATGATTTCGGTCTATTGTCTAGTAAACATTATTCGTTAAACACTATTTTTTCTGTGCGCGCGATTTTCTTTGTCACTACAAACGAGAATATCTAAAAACTACGTTTCGTGCAGTCTGCCTCATTCATACGATCGATATTTCAATTGAGCTATTTAAAAAATTGCACTTTATTCGCTCTAACCCATTTAAGAAACTTTGCTCATTTTCCCAGACACACCTTCATTCTAATACTAATGCATAAATGGTGGCATTACAAACTGCGACACTCGTTATAGGTCCTCGTTTACCATATGGTTTTATATGCGCAGAGTGAGCCGGTTGCATTACATTGTCACAAACTGGGCCGTTTACCTTACATCAATCCGGACATTTTTTCTAAACCACTTTTTTCAATGTTTTAGACCATTCTGAGTCCTCTGACCTGAAAATGCAGGAAATGTTCAAAAGCGGAAATATTCCGTATTCTTGGGATTCCTATGACACACATCACGTAGTGGGTGCGCTCAACAGTAAAACAGCTGGTAATAATTCAGAATGGTCCAAGTGTAAAATAAAAGTGGCTTCGAAAAAAACGTTTGTAAGTGTGCGTGTGTGTGTGTGTCATACAATGACACACCGCCTTATAGCGGCAACACTAGAAAAATAATATGTAAGAAGAAGAAGAATATTTTAGTCATGACGTTGCTTCAACTCGCATTGAAAATTGAAATAACATTCCCATTACCATTCTGCCTTGATTTGAACGCGAAATACTTTTGTATTTTTTTTTTTTTTCAATTTTTCAATTTTTTTAGAGTCGAAGCAACTTCAAATAAGCATTCATTTTCGATATTTATTACTTTTCTACGGATTCTTCTATTAACATGTTTGCTTCGATCCCGAATAGGGAATATGAAAATATTACGACAGTGATTCCAGCATGATCTGAACGCAAAAGAGTTTTGTATTTTTTTTTTTAATTTTTCAACTTTTTTAAAGTCGAAGCAACCTCAAATAAGCATTTAGTTTCGATATTTATGAATTTCGTACTGATTCTTTTATTAAGGGGGGGGAGTCAGGTCAAAAATTTAAAAAAATCGATTATTTTTTTTTTCTGTGAAAACATTCATTTCCATGTAATCTATCTATTAGTAAAGTTATAAGCCGGAATTCGCAAAAATGGCTAAGTTTCTACGGTACCATTCATATTTAATTTTCTCAAAAGTCGTAAAAATTACCAGAATATTATATTTGAATTTTAAATTATTTTATTTATTTATTTTTGTTATATGCAGACATTATGGCCGATTTTTTGTTCATACAAAATAATTAAGGGTGTTCAAAAAAAAAAAAATCAAATATTTTTTTTTTTTTTCTCTTCGGCAGTTTCGTTTAGTTAAGTACACCCTCTGAACCTGCAAAATCTTAGACCTGAATGCGAAAAAATGGCCGATTTCTGCAATATACCTGTTTTTTAATGATTTTTTTCTATATAATAAAAAGTTTATTACGTATTTGTAAATAAATTTTTATTTGTTTACCATTTTTTAAATCAGTTAGCGAAAAGCGATACAAATGACGCGATGAGAGTGTAATGTCTTCAACGCAACACGTAACACTTACATTATATTCGAATTCGCGCGAATAATGGGACATGCGCTGTGATATCTTAGCACGTATCGCATGCGCACCGTGTTACTGCCTCGAGAAGTTACTTCTGCTACTTGCGAGACGCATAACCTCGAATTGACGTTTTTATTTTTCCTTCATATTATGTTATTAGTTTGATTCCGTTGGCCATTTACGGTTTTTTTTCAATTAATAGTGTTTAAAGCAGAATCATCAATCATCAGAAGTGATCAGATATGTAAATTTGTTATCAAGTGATGATTTAATGTTTGTGCAGCACATTTGTGAATGTGTCAACATTGGATAAATTTTCAGTGATGTTGTCAATAAAAGTGATCATCCCCATATTATTTACAGGTTTTTTTCAAATTATGCATTCATTTACTTATTCATTTGTAAAAAAAAAAACATTTATTAATAACATTATTAATAATATTCTGTAATCTGACTTGCAAATAATATTTTTATTTTGTTCATTAAAGGTACTAAGGTGCCCCAAAGGTGAAAACAGCATAAACATTTTTATTTGAGTGGTAAGCTTTAGATGCCATTTGCCGAAACTTGGTTTTAAACCTATTCTGCGCGTGATTCAGACCAAACTGCTAGGCAGATTGGGCTGGTTGACGTCTCATTTTCTTCTTCATGAAAAGATACACCGGCTAAATGGAGCAAAAGTTAATAAAAGGTAATATTTTTCAAGTGACATAATTATTACTAAATAAATTTTATGCTATTTTCTAAATCAGTTATTAATTTTGCTTTCAAAATAAAAAAAAAATATTTTGCTCCATTTAGCCGGTGTATCTTTTTATGAAGAAGAAAATGAGACATCAACTAGCCCAATCTGCCTAGCAGTTTGGTCTGAATCACGCGCAGAGTGGAAAACCTAAGACCTTTGCTTAAGATAATATGGAAAGGCATACGCAAGTCAGATGGCAGTAAAAAATCCTTTCATCGAGTACCAACAATATAGTTCATTGATCATTTTTATATGCAAGAGAATTTGGATGATATTGAATTTACAAATTTAATTATTTTGACCTGACTCCCTCCCCTTAACATCGTTGCTTCGATCCCGACTATGGTACATCAGAATATTACCACAGTGATTCCACCATGATTTCAACGCTAAAGAGTTTTGTATTTTTTTTTTTCAATTTTTCAACTTTTTCAGAGTCGAAGCAACTTCAAATAAGCATTTAGTTTCGATATTTATTAATTTCGTACTGATTCTTTTATTGACATCGTTGCTTCGACCCCGAATAGCGAATATGAAAATATTACCACAGTGATTCCACCATGATCTGAACACAAAAGAGTTTTGTATTTTTTTTTTTTCAATTTTTCAACTTTTTCAGAGTCGGAGCAACTTCAAATAAGCATTTAGTTTCGATATTTATTAATTTCGTACTGATTCTTTTATTAACATCGTTGCTTCGACCCCGACTATGGTACATCAGAATATTACCACAGTGATTCCACCATGATCTCAACGCTAAAGAGATTTGTATTTTTTTTTTTCAATTTTTCAATTTTTTTAGAGTCGAAGCAACTTCAAATAAGCATTCGTTTTCGATATTTATTACTTTTCTACGGATTCTTTTATTGGCATCGTTGCTTCGACCCCGAATAGGGAATATGAAAATATTACCACAGTAATTCCACCATGATTTGAACGCAAAAGAATTTTGTATTTTTTTTTTTTCAATTTTTCAACTTTTTTAGAGTCGAAGCAACCTCAAGTAAGCATTTAGTTTCGATATTTACGAATTTCGTACTCATTCTTTTATTAACATCGTTGCTTCGATCCCGACTATGGTACATCAGAATATTACCACAGTCGTTCCACCTTGATTTGATCGCGAAATACTTTTGTATTTTTTTTTTTTTCAATTTTTCAATTTTTGTAGAGTCGAAGCAACTTCAAACAACCATTTGTTTTCGATATTTATTACTTTTTAACGGATTCTTTTATTAACATCATTGCTTCGACCCCGACTATGGTACATCAGAATATTACCACAGTGATTCCACCATGATTTCAACGCTAAAGAGTTTTGTAATTTTTTTTTTTCAATTTTTCAACTTTTTCAGAGTCGAAGCAACTTCAAATAAACATTTAGTTTCGATTTATATGAATTTCGTACGGATTCTTTTATTAACATCGTTGCTTCGACCCCGACTATGGTACATCAGAATATTACCACAGTGATTCCACCATGATCTCAACGCTAAAGAGATTTGTATTTTTTTTTTTTTTCAACTTTTCAACTTTTTCAGAGTCGAAGCAACTTCAAATAAGCATTTAGTTTCCATATTTATGAATTTCGTACTGATTCTTTTATTAACATCGTTGCTTCGACCCCGAATAGCGAATATGAAAATATTACCACAGTGATTCCACCATGATCTGAACACAAAAGAGTTTTGTATTTTTTTTTTTTCAATTTTTAACGTTTTCAGAGTCGAAGCAACTTCAAATAAACATTTAGTTTCGATTTATATGAATTTCGTACTGATTCTTTTATTGACATCGTTGCTTCGACCCTGAATAGCGAATATGAAAATATTACCACAGTGATTCCAGCATGATCTGAACGCAAAAGAGTTTTGTATTTTTTTTTTCAATTTTTCAACTTTTTCAGAGTCGAAGCAACTTCAAATAAGCATTTAGTTTCGATATTTATTAATTTCGTACTGATTCTTTTATTAACATCGTTGCTTCGACCCCGACTATGGTACATCAGAATATTACCACAGTGATTCCACCATGATTTCAACGCTAAAGAGTTTTGTATTTTTTTTTTTTTTCAATTTTTCAACGTTTTCAGAGTCGAAGCAACTTCAAATAAGCATTTAGTTTCTATATTTATTAATTTCGTACGGATTCTTTTATTAACATCGTTGCTTCGACCCCGACTATGGTACATCAGAATATTACCACAGTGATTCCACCATGATTTCAACGCGAAATACTTTTGTATTTTTTTTTTTTTCAATTTTTCAATTTTTTTAGAGTCGAAGCAACTTCAAATAAGCATTCATTTTCGATATTTATTACTTTTCTACGGATTCTTCTATTAACATGTTTGCTTCGATCCCGAATAGGGAATATGAAAATATTACGACAGTGATTCCAGCATGATCTGAACGCAAAAGAGTTTTGTATTTTTTTTTTTAATTTTTCAACTTTTTTAAAGTCGAAGCAACCTCAAATAAGCATTTAGTTTCGATATTTATGAATTTCGTACTGATTCTTTTATTAACATCGTTGCTTCGACCCCGAATAGCGAATATGAAAATATTACCACAGTGATTCCACCATGATCTGAACACAAAAGAGTTTTGTATTTTTTTTTTTCAATTTTTCAACGTTTTCAGAGTCGAAGCAACTTCAAATAAACATTTAGTTTCGATTTATATGAATTTCGTACTGATTCTTTTATTGACATCGTTGCTTCGACCCCGAATAGCGAATATGAAAATATTACCACAGTGATTCCAGCATGATCTGAACGCAAAAGAGTTTTGTATTTTTTTTTTTCAATTTTTCAACTTTTTCAGAGTCGAAGCAACTTCAAATAAGCATTTAGTTTCGATATTTATTAATTTCGTACTGATTCTTTTATTAACATCGTTGCTTCGACCCCGACTATGGTACATCAGAATATTACCACAGTGATTCCACCATGATCTCAACGCTAAAGAGATTTGTATTTTTTTTTTCAATTTTTCAATTTTTTTAGAGTCGAAGCAACTTCAAATAAGCATTCGTTTTCGATATTTATTACTTTTCTACGGATTCTTTTATTGGCATCGTTGCTTCGACCCCGAATAGGGAATATGAAAATATTACCACAGTAATTCCACCATGATTTGAACGCAAAAGAATTTTGTATTTTTTTTTTTTTTCAATTTTTCAACTTTTTTAGAGTCGAAGCAACCTCAAATAAGCATTTAGTTTCGATATTTACGAATTTCGTACTCATTCTTTTATTAACATCGTTGCTTCGATCCCGACTATGGTACATCAGAATATTACCACAGTCGTTCCACCTTGATTTGATCGCGAAATACTTTTGTATTTTTTTTTTTTCAATTTTTCAATTTTTTTAGAGTCGAAGCAACTTCAAATAACCATTTGTTTTCGATATTTATTACTTTTTAACGGATTCTTTTATTAACATCATTGCTTCGACCCCGACTATGGTACATCAGAATATTACCACAGTGATTCCACCATGATTTCAACGCTAAAGAGTTTTGTATTTTTTTTTTTTCAATTTTTCAACTTTTTCAGAGTCGAAGCAACTTCAAATAAACATTTAGTTTCGATTTATATGAATTTCGTACGGATTCTTTTATTAACATCGTTGCTTCGACCCCGACTATGGTACATCAGAATATTACCACAGTGATTCCACCATGATCTCAACGCTAAAGAGATTTGTATTTTTTTTTTTTTCAACTTTTCAACTTTTTCAGAGTCGAAGCAACTTCAAATAAGCATTTAGTTTCCATATTTATGAATTTCGTACTGATTCTTTTATTAACATCGTTGCTTCGACCCCGAATAGCGAATATGAAAATATTACCACAGTGATTCCACCATGATCTGAACACAAAAGAGTTTTGTATTTTTTTTTTTTTCAATTTTTCAACGTTTTCAGAGTCGAAGCAACTTCAAATAAACATTTAGTTTCGATTTATATGAATTTCGTACTGATTCTTTTATTGACATCGTTGCTTCGACCCCGAATAGCGAATATGAAAATATTACCACAGTGATTCCAGCATGATCTGAACGCAAAAGAGTTTTGTATTTTTTTTTTTCAATTTTTCAACTTTTTCAGAGTCGAAGCAACTTCAAATAAGCATTTAGTTTCGATATTTATTAATTTCGTACTGATTCTTTTATTAACATCGTTGCTTCGACCCCGACTATGGTACATCAGAATATTACCACAGTGATTCCACCATGATCTCAACGCTAAAGAGATTTGTATTTTTTTTTTTCAATTTTTCAACTTTTTCAGAGTCGAAGCAACTTCAAATAAGCATTCATCGTCCATATTTGTTACTTGTGTTCGCATTGTTTTATTAGCAGCGTTGCTCCGACCCCGAATAGGGACCATCAAAATAATACCACAGCCATTCAACGTTGATCTGAACGCGAAATAGTTTTGTATATTTTTCTCCATTTTTAAATTTTCTTAGAGTTGAAGCTTAGAGTCGTGTCTAAATTTCAAGTCGATTACCTATTCTATTTTTGAGATATCATGAGATAAATTATCTATTTTGGCGTGCGTGTCTCTCTCATGCGTTCTCGAGTTATCCCACTTTCTCACACCAACGCGTTGATTGACTGGCTTGCACGGAAAACAATTGATGTGCACCTCTCACACCCGCGTCGCGGGCGTCTAGTAGATGTTATATGGCTCAACTTCACACTATTTACATCGTTACCACAATCGCGAATTTTCAACTCTAAGCTATTTCGTTGACACCTGAGGCTTCGCGTATACGGTTCTCCAACAAAAATTTTACGTTTTGTTTATCCTTGTGATATCACCACTCATTTATTACACGTAGATATTCTATCTACTTTAAAAATGTGATCAATAATAACTTTAAAGATGTATACAATTTGAGATATAAAATTCCAAACGCTTCTTTCTCGGATAAATGTTATTATTAAAAAAATTATTATGAAATAAATGTTATTTGATTAAAAAGAAAAGTTTAAATAATCACCAGTCAACATAAATTTTCTTTCTAATGAAAATTATTTGTTACAGGATCAGATGATGTATAAATTTTTCCGTATTTTATATAATTTTTGAAAGTTCAGTTTTTTGTTAATGTTTCAGTTGTACTTGCAAATCTAGTTAATCAATTGTCCGGATAACTATTTTGTGGGTTTGATTATGTAAAAGACGGATATAAAAAATTCGGGACTATCCACACATCAAAAAAATTTCATCGAGATTTAAAAAAATTATACTAAATCTTTAAATAATTCGTATGTATTCAGAAAACATAATAAATCATTTTTATTTTTAAAAAGGTAAATTGATGGCTAACTAGTTAAACAATTGTTTTAAATTATTTTGTTGATAACATTTTGGAATTGTCATTATGCAAAATCAATCTTTTCAATATTTTGTAGGAGCTTAATTTTATTCAGAGTTTAATCTCATCGCGAAGTAATCTAAATTTTCTATGAATCCCACGTGTACCGGAACTGTGCCGCTCCCACATGCTTAAGCCATATTTTTTATTCGCTTGATGTAAAGAAAGTGTAATGTTCAGCGTGATTAGCAAACGGATGAAATCATGTTGTTACTTTGCTCATGATTGCGATTGCCTCGGAAAAATCCGGAAAAATTTTTATGGACAGAGTTTTTTACTTTTCTAGCTTTTCGCATTGTCATCTTGGAACGGTGGCAAAAAGGACCATGCGCCCCCGTGGTCAATTTCCCCAGTTGTTGTAATGACGGTGAAACACGAGGCTATGGCGATGACGATGAAGAGGAAGACTTCCTCGGCTTCCGAGCCAATATAATATTTTCATATTCCCTATTCGGGGTCGAAGCAATGATGTTAATAAAAGAATCCGTATAAAAGTAATAAATATCGAAAACGAATGGTTATTTGAAGTTGCTTCGACTCTAAAAAAATTGAAAAATTGAAAAAAAAAAAAAATACAAAAGTATTTCGCGTTCAAATCAAGGTGGAACGACTGTGGTAATATTCTGATGTACCATAGTCGGGATCGAAGCAACGATGTTAATAAAAGAATCAGTACGAAATTCATAAATATCGAAACTAAATGCTTATTTGAGGTTGCTTCGACTCTAAAAAAGTTGAAAAATTGAAAACAAAAAAAATACAAAAGTATTTCGCGTTCAAATCAAGGTGGAACGACTGTGGTAATATTCTGATGTACCATAGTCGGGGTCGAAGCAACGATGTTAATAAAAGAATCAGTACGAAATTAATAAATATGGAAACTAAATGCTTATTTGAAGTTGCTTCGACTCTGAAAATGTTGAAAAATTGAAAAAAACAATACAAAACTCTTTTGTGTTCAGATCATGGTGGAATCACTGTGGTAATATTTTCATATTCGCTATTCGGGGTCGAAGCAACGATGTTAATAAAAGAATCCGTTAAAAAGTAATAAATATCGAAAACGAATGGTTATTTGAAGTTGCTTCGACTCTAAAAAAATTGAAAAATTGAAAAAAAAAAATACAAAAGTATTTCGCGTTCAAATCAAGGTGGAACGACTGTGGTAATATTCTGATGTACCATAGTCGGGATCGAAGCAACGATGTTAATAAAAGAATCAGTACGAAATTCATAAATATCGAAACTAAATGCTTATTTGAGGTTGCTTCGACTCTAAAAAAGTTGAAAAATTGAAAAAAAAAAAAAATACAAATCTCTTTAGCGTTGAGATCATGGTGGAATCACTGTGGTAATATTCTGATGTACCATAGTCGGGGTCGAAGCAACGATGTTAATAAAAGAATCAGTACGAAATTCATAAATATCGAAACTAAATGCTTATTTGAAGTTGCTTCGACTCTGAAAACGTTGAAAAATTGAAAAAAAAAAAATACAAAACTCTTTTGTGTTCAGATCATGCTGGAATCACTGTGGTAATATTTTCATATTCGCTATTCGGGGTCGAAGCAACGATGTCAATAAAAGAATCAGTACGAAATTCATATAAATCGAAACTAAATGTTTATTTGAAGTTGCTTCGACTCTGAAAACGTTGAAAAATTGAAAAAAAAAAAATACAAAACTCTTTTGTGTTCAGATCATGGTGGAATCACTGTGGTAATATTTTCATATTCGCTATTCGGGGTCGAAGCAACGATGTTAATAAAAGAATCAGTACGAAATTCATAAATATGGAAACTAAATGCTTATTTGAAGTTGCTTCGACTCTGAAAAAGTTGAAAAGTTGAAAAAAAAAAAAATACAAATCTCTTTAGCGTTGAGATCATGGTGGAATCACTGTGGTAATATTCTGATGTACCATAGTCGGGGTCGAAGCAACGATGTAAATAAAAGAATCCGTACGAAATTCATATAAATCGAACCTAAATGTTTATTTGAAGTTGCTTCGACTCTGAAAAAGTTGAAAAATTGAAAAAAAAAAAAAATACAAAACTCTTTAGCGTTGAAATCATGGTGGAATCACTGTGGTAATATTCTGATGTACCATAGTCGGGGTCGAAGCAATGATGTTAATAAAAGAATCCGTTAAAAAGTAATAAATATCGAAAACAAATGGTTATTTGAAGTTGCTTCGACTCTAAAAAAATTGAAAAATTGAAAAAAAAAAATACAAAAGTATTTCGCGATCAAATCAAGGTGGAACGACTGTGGTAATATTCTGATGTACCATAGTCGGGGTCGAAGCAACGATGTTAATAAAAGAATCAGTACGAAATTAATAAATATGAAAACTAAATGCTTATTTGAAGTTGCTTCGACTCTGAAAATGTTGAAAAATTGAAAAAAACAATACAAAACTCTTTTGTGTTCAGATCATGGTGGAATCACTGTGGTAATATTTTCATATTCGCTATTCGGGGTCGAAGCAACGATGTTAATAAAAGAATCCGTTAAAAAGTAATAAATATCGAAAACGAATGGTTATTTGAAGTTGCTTCGACTCTAAAAAAATTGAAAAATTGAAAAAAAAAAAATACAAAAGTATTTCGCGTTCAAATCAAGGTGGAACGACTGTGGTAATATTCTGATGTACCATAGTCGGGATCGAAGCAACGATGTTAATAAAAGAATCAGTACGAAATTCATAAATATCGAAACTAAATGCTTATTTGAGGTTGCTTCGACTCTAAAAAAGTTGAAAAATTGAAAAAAAAAAAAAAATACAAATCTCTTTAGCGTTGAGATCATGGTGGAATCACTGTGGTAATATTCTGATGTACCATAGTCGGGGTCGAAGCAACGATGTTAATAAAAGAATCAGTACGAAATTCATAAATATCGAAACTAAATGCTTATTTGAAGTTGCTTCGACTCTGAAAACGTTGAAAAATTGAAAAAAAAAAAATACAAAACTCTTTTGTGTTCAGATCATGCTGGAATCACTGTGGTAATATTTTCATATTCGCTATTCGGGGTCGAAGCAACGATGTCAATAAAAGAATCAGTACGAAATTCATATAAATCGAAACTAAATGTTTATTTGAAGTTGCTTCGACTCTGAAAACGTTGAAAAATTGAAAAAAAAAAAATACAAAACTCTTTTGTGTTCAGATCATGGTGGAATCACTGTGGTAATATTTTCATATTCGCTATTCGGGGTCGAAGCAACGATGTTAATAAAAGAATCAGTACGAAATTCATAAATATGGAAACTAAATGCTTATTTGAAGTTGCTTCGACTCTGAAAAAGTTGAAAAGTTGAAAAAAAAAAAAATACAAATCTCTTTAGCGTTGAGATCATGGTGGAATCACTGTGGTAATATTCTGATGTACCATAGTCGGGGTCGAAGCAACGATGTAAATAAAAGAATGCGTACGAAATTCATATAAATCGAACCTAAATGTTTATTTGAAGTTGCTTCGACTCTGAAAAAGTTGAAAAATTGAAAAAAAAAAAAAAATACAAAACTCTTTAGCGTTGAAATCATGGTGGAATCACTGTGGTAATATTCTGATGTACCATAGTCGGGGTCGAAGCAATGATGTTAATAAAAGAATCCGTTAAAAAGTAATAAATATCGAAAACAAATGGTTATTTGAAGTTGCTTCGACTCTAAAAAAATTGAAAAATTGAAAAAAAAAAATACAAAAGTATTTCGCGATCAAATCAAGGTGGAACGACTGTGGTAATATTCTGATGTACCATAGTCGGGATCGAAGCAACGATGTTAATAAAAGAATGAGTACGAAATTCGTAAATATCGAAACTAAATGCTTATTTGAGGTTGCTTCGACTCTAAAAAAGTTGAAAAATTGAAAAAAAAAAAATACAAAATTCTTTTGCGTTCAAATCATGGTGGAATTACTGTGGTAATATTTTCATATTCCCTATTCGGGGTCGAAGCAACGATGCCAATAAAAGAATCCGTAGAAAAGTAATAAATATCGAAAACGAATGCTTATTTGAAGTTGCTTCGACTCTAAAAAAATTGAAAAATTGAAAAAAAAAAATACAAAAGTATTTCGCGTTCAAATCAAGGTGGAACGACGTGGTAATATTCTGATTTACCATAGTCGGGGTCGAAGCAATGATGTTAATAAAAGAATCCGTTAAAAAGTAATAAATATCGAAAACAAATGGTTATTTGAAGTTGCTTCGACTCTAAAAAAATTGAAAAATTGAAAAAAAAAAATACAAAAGTATTTCGCGTTCAAATCAAGGTGGAACGACGTGGTAATATTCTGATTTGCCATAGTCGGGGTCGAAGCAACGATGTTAATAAAAGAATCAGTACGAAATTCATAAATATCGAAACTAAATGATTATTTGAAGTTGCTTCGACTCTGAAAAAGTTGAAAAATTGAAAAAAAAAAAATACAACAGTATTTCGCGTTCAAATCAAGGTGGAACGACGTGGTAATATTCTGATTTACCATAGTCGGGGTCGAAGCAATGATGTTAATAAAAGAATCCGGTAAAAAGTAATTATTGAAACTCCAGGCAGAACACGATATAATTTGAGAGAATTAAACACTTTTATCAGGACATTTTTATTAGCGACGTGTTTGGACAGCTAAACTTTTCACAATGACAAACACGAAAAACACGGATTAAACAAACTTCGATTGTTTTTCGTAACCAGCGTGCGTATCGACAAACTATAGCTTTAACACTTCCCCTCGAGACGAACGCTCTTTTCTCATCTTAGTTGATTTGTCCAATTCCGAGTTGTTTGCAACATTTTTGGTGCTTCGGTCTTGGTAGTCCTTTGGTTAGAATATCAGCAGTCATATCGTCAGTCGATACATATTTAATCTCGATTTGATTATTTTTTAAGGTGTCACGAACGAAGTGATGCCGAATATCTATGTGTTTTGTGCGGGAATGAAAGATTGGATTTTCGGCTAATTTTAAGGCTCCCTGGTTGTCGTTGTACAATGACACCTTTGATAGTTTTTCGAAACCCAATTCTTTCAAAAAATTGCTAAGGTATACAGCTTCTTTCGTTGCTTCCGAAAGTCCCATATACTCAGCTTCCGTGGTTGATAATGCCACAGTGCGCTGTTTGCGAGCTTCCCAACTTATTGCTGCACCGCTTAGGATGAACGCATATCCAGTATATGACCTTCTATCGATTTGGCAGGCCCCCCAATCAGCGTCTACAAAACCTCTCAAATTCTGACCATCCTTTTTAAATACGATTCCGAGATTGTCCGATCCCTTCAGAGAGCGAAGTACCCTTTTTGCAGCTTTCCAGTGGTCCATATTGTAGCAGTCATTGAATTGACTGAGAGAGCTTACCGCATACGAAATGTCGGGACGTGTAGCTACGGCGAGATACATTAAAGCTCCGATGAGTTCTCTGTAGGGTACCTTCTCGATGCTCTCTTCTTCTTTAGGATCATCTTTCGTAAGTTTTATGCTCGGATCAAACGGAGTTGTCACTGGCTTCGAGTTTTCCATGCCGAAACGCTTCAACACGTCTTCGATATATCCTTTTTGTGACATTTTGATTTCGCCTTTACTTTGAGAGAATTCTATCCCGAGAAAATAGTGAGCAGCTCCGATATCTTTCATCTCAAATTCTTGCATTAGATCTTTCTTGAGTTTCGCGATGAGGTCCGTCTTCTGACATGCGATTAAGATATCATCGACGTAAATTGTGACAAGCATCAATACTTCCCCTCGTTTGATCCAGAATATACAATGATCCGCGTTTGAAGGTTTTAAACCTATCTTTCGTAATTTTTCGTCAAGTTTCAGATTCCACTGCCGTCCGGATTGTCGTAGACCGTATAATGATTTTTGTAGAAGACAGACTTTTCCTCCGCCTCGTAAATCGCTTAGCATCTTCCGTGCTTTGGCACTGAGGGAATCTTTCTCTTCGTTTTTCTCTGTGATTCTCACCAACATATTTTCCATCATCTCGGGCATGTCCATGAAAATTTCCTCATCAACCTCGCCGTTTAAATACGCTGTAGTAACGTCGAGTTGTTCAATTTTCATATCGTGTTGTACGGCAAGAGCCATTATCGTTCGAATGGAACTGAGCCGTGCCACTGGAGCAAAAGTGTCATGGAAATCTATTCCAAAACGTTGAGTGAACCCTTTTGCAACCAGACGAGCTTTTCGCCTTTCCAACGTTCCGTCTGGATTGTATTTGTTGTGCAATATCATTCGACAACCGATAACACTGTGATTCGCTGGGCGTGGTACTAACTTCCAAGTTTCCTTTTTGATAAGAGATTCAAATTCGTTTTGTATCGCACACTGCCATTCTTCCGTATCAGGTCCCGACAGTGCCTGCTTCACAGATATTTCAGCTACACCCGCGTACTCATGTATCTCATCTGAAGCGTCGATATAATGATATATCTTTCTGGGTCGTCCTCGAGATCCATTTCGATCAAGACGAGGTCTTCCAGGTCCTCTTTTTTGTTCCACCCGCTCAGCCACTTCCCTGTCGTTTTCTTCGCGCATTTCCACGGCATTTTCTTCGTAATCTTCGTCCGATGATTCTTCAGTTTCTAGTCGATTGTGATGAACATTGACTTCCCCTTGTTCGTTGTTCTCGACGTTATTTCCGAGTGGTTGGAAACCAATTTCGACGATACGATTTTCGTCTAGCGATTTTGTGTTGCTTAAATCCTCCACACGGAATTCTTCGAATTTTCCTTCCGTTGGAAATTCGTTAATAAATTTAACGTCCCGTGTTGCAACGATTTTTCGCTCACTTGGTATCCATACTCTGTACGCTTTTGACTCACTAGAATATCCGACGAAAGTACCTTCTCGTGAGCGTGGTTGAAACTTCCCCTTGTTCGGAGTTTTATCAAGTACGTAGGCCTTGCAACCGAACGTTTGAAAATAGTGGACTGTTGGTGGTTTACCAAACCAAAGTTCGTGCGGCGTTTTGCCACTCAGACATCGCGACGAGCATCGATTCCGAACGTGGTTAGCACAGGCAACAGCCTCAGCCCAAAACGACGGTGGAAGTCCAGAGCCAATTAGCATGCATCTTGCCATCTCTTCGATTGTCCGATTTTTTCTCTCGGCAACACCGTTTTGTTCCGGTGTATACGGTACAGTGAGTCTTCTTCGTATTCCGCATTGTTTCAAATATTCGTCGAATTCATGGTTGCAGAACTCTTTTCCGTTGTCGGACTGCAAGCATTTAATGCGTTTTCCAAGTCGATTTTCCACCATTACCTTAAATTCCTTGAATGCGTTCAGAGCTTCGCTTTTCTTTTTGATAAACTTCAACTCGCACCACCGAGTGCTGTCATCGATGAAGGTTATGAAGTACTTTGCACCGCTCATGGATGCTGTTCGCATTGGACCACATACGTCCGTGTGAATTATCTCCAACGGCTCCGAAACTCTATTCGATGATTTAGGCATAGGAATGCGTGTTAATTTTCTACGTAAGCACGTAGTACACGGTGGTAGGGTACCATCCTTTCCCAAATCGACTCCCAGAACAGCGTTGGATTTCACGATTTCCTTGAGGCTCTTTTCGTTTAAATGTCCAAAACGTTGGTGCCATACCCCCAATCTCGATGATCCAGACTCCATCGAAGTTTTGGCGAACTGCGTTGTGGGTTGTCGAACGTAATAGAGACCGTCACTCGCTCTATCCGCTATCATTTTAATATTTTTCTGCTGGTCCGTGACAATCGCGTTTTCCTTCTTGAATATCACGTCGTATCCTTTGTCAGTTATTTTCCCAACCGAAATTAGATCCGTACGTAAATCAGGTACGTGCAACGTGTTGTTGAGGGCCGCAATTTTTTCGTTTTCTCCGTCACTGATTAACAGTTTCACAGTTCCTTTCCCTTGAATCGCCGTCGAAGTGTTGCTTGCTAGATTTAGCGTTGAAGATTCCGATTCCACTATCGTATCGAACTTCTCTCCCGTGTGACACATGTGCGATGTGCATCCGCTATCTAGACACCATTTGCTGCTTTGAGAAACGTTCTCCGCTCTGAATGCTGTCGCTGTCGTCATGGATTCTTCGGTGATTAAAAATCCAACCTCTTCGACGATCGCTGACTTCTGTTGAGGGAAGTCCAATTTCGCATAACATTGGGCTGCTTTGTGTCCCTTTTTCTTGCAACGATTGCACTTGAATTGAAAATTCTTCTTATCCGATCCTCTGTTTTCGTTCTTCTGTGAGTCCGAGCCAGGGAATTTCTTATAATTCCTTTCAGCAACCATAGCGTTCGGTACAGTTTCCTTATTCTTCTCTTTTCGAGCGTCGTTTTCCTCGAAAATTTTAATTTTTAACGCCTCCGGAGATGGTAACTCGTCTCGAGATTCGATCGCACAGCGAAAATTCTCGAAACTTGCCGGTAAACTGTAGAGTAACATGATCGTCAACAGCTCCGCATTAATCTCCACACTCATTTCGTCGAGTTTGTCTACAGCGTCGAAAAATCTCGTTACATGATCTCGAATATCATCTTCCTCACGCATTTTCTGCAGAGTTAATTGTTTGAGAAGGGTTGCTTTTCGGGCCGGTCCCTTCGACTGGTAGATGGATTCGAGCTTCAACCAAATTTCTCGAGATGTTACACAGCCCTTAATTTGTTTTAATTCGGATGGGCTAATTGAGAGAATAAGATCCGAACGAGCTTTCAGGTCAGCATCATTCCACGCATTTGCTGCCTGTACGGTTGCGTCGTCTCCAGCTGTTACCGGAGGCTTCGGCTTCTCACCTGATACGTATTTCCAAGCTTCGTTTTTTATTAATAATGCTTGCGCTTGCATTTTCCAAGTGTCGTAGTTATCCTTTCTTAACGTTTCCAATCGAGCCGAATTCATCCCGTTCATTTTTCTTCGCTGGTGATGATTCTCTTCGACGTTTCGATATTCCACACGTTATTCTTAAAAGTTTTTTTTTATTTTTTTATTTTTTTTATTCTTACTCAAAATATATTTATCGAGTCGCTGGGCCCATAACCTATTGAAACTCCAGGCAGAACACGATATAATTTGAGAGAATTAAACACTTTTATCAGGACATTTTTATTAGCGACGTGTTTGGACAGCTAAACTTTTCACAATGACAAACACGAAAAACACGGATTAAACAAACTTCGATTGTTTTTCGTAACCAGCGTGCGTATCGACAAACTATAGCTTTAACAGTAATAAATATCGAAAACGAATGGTTATTTGAAGTTGCTTCGACTCTAAAAAAATTGAAAAATTGAAAAAAAAAAATACAAAAGTATTTCGCGTTCAAATCAAGGTGGAACGCCTGTGGTAATATTCTGATGTACCATAGTCGGGATCGAAGCAACGATGTTAATAAAAGAATCAGTACGAAATTCATAAATATCGAAACTAAATGCTTATTTGAGGTTGCTTCGACTTTAAAAAAGTTGAAAAATTAAAAAAAAAAAATACAAAACTCTTTTGCGTTCAGATCATGCTGGAATCACTGTCGTAATATTTTCATATTCCCTATTCGGGATCGAAGCAAACATGTTAATAGAAGAATCCGTAGAAAAGTAATAAATATCGAAAATGAATGCTTATTTGAAGTTGCTTCGACTCTAAAAAAATTGAAAAATTGAAAAAAAAAAAAAATACAAAAGTATTTCGCGTTCAAATCAAGGCAGAATGGTAATGGGAATGTTATTTCAATTTTCAATGCGAGTTGAAGCAACGTCATGACTAAAATATTCTTCTTCTTCTTACATATTATTTTTCTAGTGTTGCCGCTATAAGGCGGTGTGTCATTGTATGACACACACACACACGCACACTTACAAACGTTTTTTTCGAAGCCACTTTTATTTTACACTTGGACCATTCTGAATTATTACCAGCTGTTTTACTGTTGAGCGCACCCACTACGTGATGTGTGTCATAGGAATCCCGAGAATACGGAATATTTCCGCTTTTGAACATTTCCTGCATTTTCAGGTCAGAGGACTCAGAATGGTCTAAAACATTGAAAAAAGTGGTTTAGAAAAAATGTCCGGATTGATGTAAGGTAAACGGCCCAGTTTGTGACAATGTAATGCAACCGGCTCACTCTGCGCATATAAAACCATATGGTAAACGAGGACCTATAACGAGTGTCGCAGTTTGTAATGCCACCATTTATGCATTAGTATTAGAATGAAGGTGTGTCTGGGAAAATGAGCAAAGTTTCTTAAATGGGTTAGAGCGAATAAAGTGCAATTTTTTAAATAGCTCAATTGAAATATCGATCGTATGAATGAGGCAGACTGCACGAAACGTAGTTTTTAGATATTCTCGTTTGTAGTGACAAAGAAAATCGCGCGCACAGAAAAAATAGTGTTTAACGAATAATGTTTACTAGACAATAGACCGAAATCATTGTTAGGGAAATATTTAGTACTTTTTACTTCCAATATTACCGGAGTCGAATGAGGTATAACACGGTTCGCTTAGAAATGAAATGATTCGTGCGAATTCCGTTAAGTTTAGGATAAAAATATTCGGCAGCACGTGAAACATCAATCGTCTAATTCAATTAGGGTGTGGGGAACATAACGTACTGTATGTCGACACTGTTGACAAAGGAAAACGCGAGCCCGAGAAAGAAAAGAATTATTATCGTTAAAGCGTTAAACGAAATTATGTAGGGATCTGGGGAAATTATTGATAATTTTCGTTCACAAAATCAATTTCATTAATTGAAGATGCATGATAATGTGAATAAATGATGCTAATTATTCTAATAGTTAGCAACAAAGTTAGTTGAATAATGTTGATTAATCGTATTCATTAATCTGACTGGGAGGAACATTATTTTCAGATTTTCGACAGTCTGTCGACGACACATATTCCGTAAACATTCGACATTCAATGCAGAATGCGAGTCAATGGGAAATTGATTGGCAGTGCTCCATCGAACAACCGAATGTTTAAATCAGTTTTCGACCTTTTCACGGTATTAGATAAATTTATCCTGAAAAAAATATTACAATTTTATGTGTTATACGCGCGGCTGGTTGCCTAACCGTCAGTTGTTTGACGCTCGCTTCGGTTCGTACACCGAACGAACTTAAACGACCGTCGATTGTCTGACCACCGTGAAGCAAAGTACATTGATGTTTCCTATTGTTGTACGTGCCGCGACGCCTCGGCTAAAGGTGTGCTCTGATTGGCTGTCGCAGAATCGCTGTATCTCCGAAACTACTCATCGTACAACAAAACGCAAAGCAGTTTCATACTCGGGAGATCAAAATACGCTTAGAAATATCAACCGTGTATGCCAATTATGAAACACCCTGTATATATATATATATATAACCGGTGCTGTGGTCTAGTGGTCAGTGTACTGGCCCCTAGTCCAGAGCATCGGTAGGTCGAGGGTTCGATTCCCGGTGCCGTCGATTTTCGTCGAAAATATAAATACGGGCGCGATGAAGCTCCAGATGTATACATGAGACCCACACAGGTATTTCTACCTGTGGAGGTCACATGTATACAGCTGTAGTCCGTGTTTACGTTCTCGACGAAACGTGACGTAGCTCCGGTGCCGGGAGGCAAACTCGAGACCGACTATATCGGCATAGGTTTTCCGCAGTTTCCCTATGCCCATAGCAGAAATGCTATGGCAAATGCGATATAGTGGGGGAAGTCGGATGCGGCCGCATGGGGGCCTGGTTACTGATCCGGACCAGACCCCCAGGGGGGACTGGCTACTGATCCGGGCCGACCCTGTATAGGCGTAATGCCTGCAGACGGGGGGAAATGCAAAAAAAAAAAAAAAATATATATATATATATATAAATTAGGGACGAACAGCATGTAATTTTTCATTTTATGGAATGTTGAATTATTAAAAAAATCTACGATATCACATTCACTTTCGAAACGTTCTAATAATAACGAAATAATGGAATAGCGAAATACAAAAAGCGAATTCACAATATATTTATATATACAATAACTGAATATTGTTTCGGTTACGTACAACATTTGAGCTCCCTATCTAAAGTTTTACTAAAGTTAGAGTTATAACATCAATTTTTTGTAATTTGAAATTCCATAATATCTGAACTACCTTAACGATTTGAGAAACTTTTACAAAAGTTAGAGCGACCACGCGCTTTTTAAAATAAATTAAAAATTACATACAATCATAATGGCTGCATATTTTTAATAAAAAATCGCAACATTCAAAGAGGGACAACTACTTAACTTGCGTGCCAAATTTGAGTTCGATTGCTCAAACGGTTACTGGGTAAGAGGCAATTGAATTTTCGAAGCCCTGCACACACACATACATTTAAACATTTTTTCTAAATCACTTTTCTTGACGTTTTGGACCATTCTGAGTATACTGACATGAAAATCTGAAGAAAAAAAATGTTGTGTAAGCAAAGCTTCTTCTATGATGAAGCAAACATTAGAGAATGGTTTACCGTTTACATTTCCAGATATTAGGAGTTAAGGCGAGATGAGGTAGAGCGCGAGTGGCGAACGCATTTGCTGCGGATAACCCTCTTGCGTTCCGCGCTTCACTGCACCTATTCCCACCGCTACATCGTGAAGAAACTACCTTAATGTATTTCTACCTTTTCATAATACTCATTATATACTTTCCACTTTTTTATAATACAGACATCGTGAAGCTGGCGTAAGATGCTCGTTTACCGCTATGAAAAGTCTCATTAAACGAGTTCGGCAGCGAATGGTTCCACCGATTCCTACAACCCTCGCCGAATTGGGTGAGGTGTTAAGCGATTATGGTCCGACAATAAACATTTTTCAGGGCAAAGTCACCGCCGGAGGTGCGTCGGCGTTATTATTCGCAAGCCCGGAAATGATTAATTTATTAGGACAAGCTCGGTGGCTTCACATTGACGGGACGTTTTTAGTGAGTTATTTTTGTGCATTAACTCGTTATTTAATTTCAATGTACAACACTGTTAGAAAAGATTGGAAGTTTTTATTCATAAAATCGTCATCGAAATTTAATATACAATTGTGGGATAAAACTCATGTACTTTTCCAGTAAAATTAAAGCAAATTATTAAAATTCAAGTACTTTTACTGTAAAATTATAGTAAATTATTGATCATGCTGTACCATACATTAATTTTAATTGTGTCGTAATTTCTTAAAATTACGGCACCACACATTAATTTTACATCGCACTTGTATATTAATTTTAGTATTATAAGATTTTTTTTACATGGAATTGTGATTGTGTTACATCAAATTAATTGCAATTAATTTAAGATTAATGATATTGGCCGTGTAAAAAAAGGGCTAATATCACGCGGTCATTGCTCTCGCCCCTACTGTTATAGTCAAATCAAAATAATTTATTAAAATTACGGCACCACACATTAATTTTACATCGCACTTGTATATTAATTTTAGTATCCACGGAGAAAAGGGTGTAAGTTGTAGGAAATACGGAACTGATATGTGCCAACCAATACACTCAGAGAAACAGTACAGTCAACTATAACGTGACAAGTATTAATTTTTAGTCCATGCAACTATTTTTATAGTTATGGTAACTATTTGGTAGTTACAGTAATTATTCGACGGTTGTGGCAACTAAAAAAAAATTACTTGGAGGAACTAAAAATGAATAGTTGTCACTTTATAGTTACTAATACCATAATTTTCTCTCAGTGTAGGCATGGTGGAATATGGCATTAGCAAGTTATTGTGTGTCAGAACTAATCGATTGATAACGCCAACCAACCGATTGGTAATGCCAAACTACATCTAACGCTCTAAGCATTTAAAGGTTACATTTCTCAACTAACTCATTTTCTCCGTGTAAGCAATAACAAATTTAATTCAAAAACAGTGCATTCGTCCCCCCCTAACCCGATATTCTTGTCCAATATTATACAGGTTGTTCCCGTGCAACCGAAAGCCTCGCAGCTGTGGATTATTTTTATTAGAGAAGGGGATAAGGTAGATTAGCACAGATTTTGGATGTATGCGCGCTGGTTTTACCAAGAACCTGTGTGAATATATAAAAATATAGGAATTTAGTAACGTTCACTAGACTTTTTTCTGGGTGAATTATTATTGTCCCGCAATAATTCGATTACACAATTTATCGGTAAATTTTACTCTTTCTTTACATTCAGGAGTATTTACATATTTTCTGAGATGTCGAAAATTGCAAAAATTTAATCACTGAAGAAATATTGTAAAATCATTTTCTTCAAGGGTAATATTTTATACATTTAAGTAATATTTTAAAAAGTCGTATAAACGGTACTTTTGTAATTACATTATTTAATTAGCTTCGTCGATTTTCGGCCTTTATAGATGGAATTTTTGACACGTCGTACTCGGGTCTGAGACATCGGTGTCGAAGATTCTGATGTTATCGACGATCCTATATTGGAACGTCATTTCGAATCCCTGAATTAATTTTTAGTTCGCTCTAATTGCTTCATCAAATCATTAAGAATTGATGAAGCAACCAGAGCGACCAATTTTTACAATTAAAATTAGTCGCCAGAGCTACGGTGGTGTAATTGGTAACGCATCGGACTAGTGATCCGAGGTTCCCGGTTCAAACCCGGGCTGTGGCGATATTTTTTCACGATTAATTTTAATTGTAAAAATTGGTCGCTCTGGTTGCTTCATCAATTCTTAATGATTTGATGAAGCAATTAGAGCGAACTAAAAATTAATTCAGGGATTCGAAATGACGTTCCAATATAGGATCGTCGATAACATCAGAATCTTCGACACCGATGTCTCAGACCCGAGTACGACGTGTCAAAAATTCCATCTATAAAGGCCGAAAATCGACGAAGCTAATTAAATAATGTAAATAAGACGGCCAAAGCCTAACAACAAGTCTGGTACTTTTGTAATATTCGCAAAGATTTCTTACAGCATAGGACATCATTTTTTTTAAATAATTTTCAAGGGTGCTTTTAATGTGCTAATTGATTACTTAATCAATATAGGGATACGCAGCTGTCTTTGTGTTGTGTGAGCGTAGGACAAAAGTCCTATACAACGCAATATGGGCGCGTATTCTGGAACTATGCCCAGAACTTCGCCTAAACCTGCGGTCCGTGTGGACAGATTTTGAATCGGCGGCAATCTCCAGCCTGCGGTTCAATTTTCCTCAAATCAGGATAAGGGGCTGCTGGTTCCACTATTGTCGCGTAAGTTTCAGTGCTACTCTTTGTGATGAGTTTGTAGTTTTTGGCGGAACCCAGTCAGTTTTCTCGGATGAAAATAAATAGAGGTAAAATAAATACAAAAAAAAATCTATGTAAACTATAAAATTTATAAGTTGCATATACACTAAGAGAAACTGTAGTAGTTCAGGCAACTATTAAACCAAAACTGTAAATTTTTAGTACATGCAACAATTTGAATAGTTATTGTAACTGATGTAATGGTCCAATTAACTACTTTATAGTTTCTGTAAGTAATTTCATAGTTGGCTTAACATAATGTCGTAGTTCTTTAACAGTTCTTGAACCTAAGTTCTTATAGTTAGGGTAAGTTTATTATTGTTGTTGCAATGACCTTTGCAAACTTGTTGAATATCTTCTCAAACAATACTATGCTTGTGATTATGTGTTCTATGAATAGTACCTTACTTCTATCGCTAAATGTTCAAAACAGTATACGTTTTGGTGCGTAAACTATTATTAACGATTGTATTGACTATGAATAATTAGCACGGATAATTTATTTTAAATGGCTGAGGTTGTATTTCACTCTATATTTATCGTAACCAGTATTTTCTTTTTCTCTCATTCTATTCGAGATTTATGCGATGTACCAAAACTATACAAAAAATATATGAGCGTATCTCACAAACCTTTAACTTTCACAACCTTAAAGATCAGAATATAATTTGAGGAGCACAAGTCCGTCTTTTTGTTCGCATCCTTAGACCCTTAGAAAATAATATTTGTTAATGGAAAAGTCGTCTTACACCGAATGCCCGCATAAAAAATCGTATTATAATTTTTGACTGAAAATAATTTATTTGGTACAAATTCGTTGTCAGAACTATCTGTTACTATATTTTTAAGTGTTGATTTTATTTTTCTAAAATTGTATGTCAATGCAACACCCCTATGAAGTGCTGCTAAAATCATAGTTACACGCTGCAATTCCGTTGATAATTCCGGCATTTGAACCAGGAAAAAGTAGTCTAATAGTGCATTATAAAATTGTATTAATTTTTTTCCAGATCAATAATGCTTCGTATATGTAAAAAAAGATTGATACTCGCGTAATTCATACTGTGAAAATTTATATCAGATTCCATATTCAAGTTACAGGATCAATGGTTTGTGATATACGCCCACATGTCAAATATGCAATAGTTTGGCTACTTTTCTACATAGGGCATGTATGCAAGTTGTATTTTTCTTCTATGCAGCGTATTCATCGTCCATACAAAATATATATATGCGATATAAGATACACATCAATACAACATATAGGTCCTGTACATACAAAATGCAAGCGGTTATGTTAATACATGTATATAGGATGTTAATTACATATATGAACTATAGAGATGGTCTACGAAAACGTACATGCGGCATACAAATCGTGTATACACCGAGAGAAAAGATTTCGTCGACGCCAGTAGATTGATTTTTTTACATCGATTTAAACGGAATATTTCTTTGATTTCAATGAAAGAGTGTATTTGAATTTCAAAGAGAACATTTCATTGCCTGTAGGGAAACATTTACTTAGTGAACATATAATAAATAAATAGTTTCATTTGTCTTAAAAAGCCTAATTCATTGATTCAAAGATTTGGTTAACATAACTAAGTTCTCTGGTAACCACGAACTTACAACGCCTATAGGCCTGTCTCTCTCGAATTTTACCTCACTTTTTTGTTTTCCGGTTCTCCCAAACGAACGGCTTCTGTGGTTTTTTCTGTGGTGGTAAAAAGAAGGTTTCATTGAATTACAGACGATTTCTTTGAAATCAATGAAAAAAGTTCATTGGTTTGACAAAATATGAAACTAATGTCACTACTTTTCATTGAGTTTGTGAACATTCAAACATCCAAAAAATCCGGGACTCCCACTGGGACTCCCGGAAGCCCGCCCGGACTCCCGCCCGGACTCCTTCCGGGACTCCATCTCTAGAATCTCGGCAGGACTCGATCGAACCGGCCGGGACTCCCGCCCGGACTTCCGCCGGGACTCCATCCGGGATCCCGGAAGCCCGCCCGGACTCCTTCCGGGACTCCATTTCTAGAATCTCGGCAGGACTCGATTGATCCGGCCCGGACTTCCGCCGGGACTCCATCCGGGATCCCGAAAGCCCGCCCGGACTCCCGCCCGGACTCCTTCCGGGACTCCATCTCTAGAATTTCGGCGGGACTCGATTGATCCGGCCCGGACTTCCGCCGGGACTCCATCCGGGATCCCGAAAGCCCGCCCGGACTCCCGCCCGGACTTCTTCCGGGACTCCATCTCTAGAATCTCGGCAGGACTCGATTGATCCGGCCCGGACTTCCGCCGGGACTCCATCCGGGATCCCGAAAGCCCTCCCGGACTCCTTCCGGGACTCCATCTCTAGAATCTCGGCGGGACTCGATCGATCCGGCCCGGACTCCCGCCGGGACTCTATCCGGGATCCCGAAAACCCGCCCGGACTCATTCCGGGACTCCATCTCTAGAATCTCGGCGGGACTCGATCGATCCGGCCCGGACTCCCGCCCGGATTCGCGCCGGGACTCCATCCGGGATCCCAAAAGCACTCCCGGAATACCCGCCCGGACTCCTTCCGGGATTCCATCTCTAGAATCTCGGCGGGACTCGATCGATCCCGCCCGGACTCCCGCGTTAGATGGACTAGACTTCAGTTTTAACCCGAATTCACCGTAGTTCAAGAAACTCGACAAGACTCAAGAACAGAACCGACCTCAGCGGAGAGGGCGACGATAAACTGGAGACGGTCGCGGGCTACGGGCTTTTGCCTAGATCGACGTGAGCCATCAACGGAGGCTCACCGTGATCATCATTCAAAAGCGCATCAACACTCGGATGAAGGTTCTCATGCATACATATATTATGATTTTGAACTCTTTCATAAAGTTAAAGAGAAAGTGCAACAAAAAAAAGTTGATTTTCAAAGCAGCAACAAAAAATATGTTCATGGTTTTTTTTTCCCTTTGTACAGAAAATTTAATCGGTGCATAGCTGTATCTTATCGTTTCCACTCGCCATAATGACAAGTGGAAAATTTTTATCGACAAAACTAAATCGTTTCAGAAAGAAAAAATATCTTCGTCGGATTCCATCTTGCGAGACTGAGTAATTGCAAGAAAATAGACGACCATGCGAGTACCGTGATATTCAATCAAGTTGCTTATCATCTTGCTAAAGTCATTAATAGGCACCAAATATAAAAACAGTCTGTTAAGATTATGATTATTATGTGAACTTTGCGCCATAAAAGGAACATTGCTTCAGTAGCGAATGCGCTTCAATGTCATCACCACATCGGTATTGCATTGTAAACACTACAAAATCTGCCAAGATTTTGAGGTCACCTCTTGATATTTGTAAAATATTTATAATATTTTGCCGTGCAAACGGAGAAAATAATCTTTAAAAAATTCACCAAAGAACCGCATTGTAAATTTTTGGTTAATATTTTGAGATCTGCCTCCTGTGTCTAGTCAGCTCACCGAGAGTGAATCGTTTTCCAGTATATTCCATTCACGAAAGTTCGTATTTCATCCTATAAACCGGTTTTTCACAACAAATTAAATCCCAAACTTATACGTATTATTTGCGACACATACCCACGGTAAAGGTTTCTCAGTATGAGGAAAAGTAAACACAAAAAAACCTTCCAAACAAAAAATTGTTTGCCAACAAATAGATCGCAAAAAAATCGTTACAAACAAAAAAAAACAGTCGCCAACTGCAATGGGATGGCTACATTCCTTTTAATAATTGGCGTTACATTTTTGTTTTAAATAAACATTTTTGTATTTATTGGAAATCTTTTTGAAAGTCAAAACGTTATGAAAAAAATTAAGAGAAATCATGTTTTAATTATATCTTTGTGTTGATTGAAAAAGTTAATTTACAGTCAACAGTAAATGAATGTAAGTGGAAACTACAAATGTATCCTGCCTGTGTACAAGGAACACAGACTGCAATAAGAATTTTACAAGATACTGTAGACTATATTTCTATAGACTATTAAAAAAACAATAGAGATCTTACATGGGTCCCAATGAGATAATTATTTTATGTTTTGGGAAGCGTCCTCACCGATTATTCAGCTCGACATTCGACAAAGAATATTAACTTTCTTCGATACTCGAGCAAGAATAATGATTCATCACCAGACAGGGCAAGGAAATATGGAGAATTATGTTCACAGGATGGTAGGGAAGTACCGACATCACTTTGCTCGACGTTTTTGACCATTTTGAGTGTCCTGAAATAGAAATATAGAAAAAACATTTCTCACGAAAACAGGGCTGCACTATTTGAGTATTCATACAACAAGAGACAGATATTACTTTAATACACGAATGGTTGAACATGAGTCTTTATATGTTTAATCAGTCACTATATGCTGTTTAATTACGGTACATCTAATTATTGTAATCTACGATAATTTTTTTTTTCTCGGGTCGAAATCGACCCATTGTTTTCAACTATTTGGAACATTAAATAATTTACCGCAAGTCATCAAAAATATAAATATAATACAAATTGCACGTTTCCATTATGAACGCAGGACAAAAATAACATTGAATAAATTCCAGAGATCAATAAAAAATTGTCAACACCTGATTTTGATAATGAAACACAGTATAAAACGACATTATTTGAAAGAATTTACCTGTCGTTATTGAGATTTCGTTGATCATCTACTCGATTTATCGACATTTATTTCTTCGTCTGAGGATACGTCGTTCCTCGTTTCTTTGCTTCGACATTACTATGTTTAGAACGTAAGGAAAATCAAATTTGGAAGAAAAAGAACATAAGATCTATCCTGTACTAAATTCACACATTTACAAGTAACCAATCTTCAACAATTTATAGATTTTTATAAACATTGTGAAACAAACAAGTAAAATACATTATTCTTTAAAAAAAAAAAAAAAAAAAAGTACGATGTAAAGTAGGAAAAAGATTTTAAGTACAGAATAGATCTGAAATTTTTAACAATGGAGCATAGTGACAACATAAGAACGAAACAAACATATATACGACAAAAAAGGTAGTGGCGCATTATTAGCAAAAAGCGTGAAATGCCACCGATAGGTTTTCTCTTCAACACGTAGAAACTCGTATGTTTACGAGAACATAAAAATCCCTCGGTGAATCTGCAATGCTCAGATATTTTCAAAAGCATGTACCTCGTTATACGATATGATAATAATAATAGATGATTACAACATCAGAAGTTATTGATACACCCATGGAAAATTTCCGAGCCAAAAGAAAACTATTTCTATTTCTTACGAAAGACAGTTTTTTAAAACACTTTCCTTATAATAATTTACGATTTTTCACTCGCTCCTACCTACTTAAATCTAAATTGCATACTGAAACTCTACGTTACTTAAGAACTGTCTGCCTATTTTCGCCGAACCGTTTCCAAACGAGATAAAATGAAAAACTCAAGCATTCATGCATTATTTCTCTCACACACTCACACCACTCCGGTGCCGGAGCCTGCCCTACGAGGTAACGTTCCGGAATGTTACCCACACCAGAGTTTACACACCCTTGCTTTCCTCTTAAGGCGTGGAGGAAAGCTAGAATCATCCCGTTACCAAGAGGAAGATTCTCATTCGTACAAACTATAAAGACAAAAGAAACTTCCCCACACGCATTAGGGAAATTTCGTTTTGCTTTACTCACTAATTTACAATTTTTCCGCGTTTAACAATGTTTTCGGGGTGTTCTACGTTCACCGCCAAAAACATTTTCATGGCTGCCATGAAAGTGCTTATCGCGCGTGTTCGAAGAAACACAATATATCTAATTCTTGATACCTGTAATAGATGAATTTATTATACATCCTGTCATTGCTTATAATGAAAAATATCAATACTAAACGATCGAACGACTCGAAAAAACTACTTTTCACAAAAACAAAACTTGACACTCTGTCTTGCAACTTCCAAGGTGGATAGAATGTAATAAATACGTAAAAGAGAGAGTTTAAACACGCCCGCGATTGAAAATTCTTTTTAGTAGCTTTCAATCTCAAAAACATTATCTATAATTTACGCAAACACTACAACGATACAAACTCCTAATAGAATTAGATTCTATTAGAATTTAACGCGTAATAAAAAGATAGACTCGCTTGAAGAAAAAAAATATTCACGTCAAGAGCTTAGACTCCTAGAGTAGTCATGGGGGGGCTTAAGTGCCTAGTATCAGTACTCGTACTCTTCGGTGCTCCGAACATGAATATAAACAAATGATTTTTTTTTAAATATTGGGACAAAAGAGCGTGTAAAAGGTAGACGGAAGTTGCCATAATGCGAGTGTCAAAAAAGCATGCAACTACATTTAAATATAATATGAAATCATCAAAGTGATAACTCCGTTTGCAAAAAGCTGAAAACCCTTGGATCTCGGAACTGTACCGTAACATTGGAGAAAAATTGAACTTTGAGAAAAGAAGATTCACTACAATACAGTGTCGAGTACCTTCGCGAATTATTCTTCTCGCCTTATATGTATTATCAAATGAAAAAATATTAAATCATAATTTATTGAATGTACTGTACTATTCAATAAACGATCAACGAATTTTCATAAAATATAAAAATAGAGCATTTAACAATTATATCTCGATAACAATCCTTCAAAAAGCGGCAAGAAGAATCTAAACCTGAGCTAAAATGTGTATGTTCAAAATTACAATACAAGAGCCAAGAGTGAGTCGATGCAACATTATTTAACATCGAATCACTGTCACTATGCTTCCTTTATTTGGCTTTTGTATAATATTTATAATGCGACTGGCTTACCATGTCGATTCGGACCTTTCATCCTACAACATGAATGGTAAGCCAGAGAAAATCATAAATCTACTTACCCAAATAACTGCGAATCTATCGACGATCCTAGCCACGTCTTTCGTTAAAATTCTTTCATCTTTTCCGATCAGTTTATTATTATAAAATCTCCGTCCTCCAACGATATCAAATCCCTCCTTGGAATACAAATAAAATCAATTAATTCCATACAACAAAAGAACGTGCCAAGCATATATAACATAATGTATATGTAACATTTACTTGGCTCATATGACTTCCCTATTTTTTTAATATGATTTTTTTAAACTACTATTCATGTAGTTGGCGTATTTTTCTTTTTCTCTTTTTTGGAACGGAAGTAATTTTTAGATATTTCACTAATTTTTTAAGTCGGTAAATCATCCTATAAATATATTTATGAAATAGCGCAAAAAAAAAATGGGACGGAAAGATACTGCAACAATATTCAAATGGAAATTTAGAATGGTGGAATATAGATATTTTTTTGAATAATGTATTTGCAAAATTTTTGTTCGACAATTGAAAAAAAACATTAATAATTTTTTATGTCCAAAAATCGTAACGGCACAAGCTATCATAAGTAGATGATACATTTTATTCATTTTATGCTCATGCATCGGGAACTATTCTCTCAAGACAAGTGGAAAGTTTGTATCGACAGAACAAAATCATTAAAGAATAGACACTTGACCATGCGAGTACCATCATATGTGTAAAGTAAAAAGTTATTTAGAAATCTCTGAAGTTGCTTATCATCTAACTAAATCCATTAACAGGCACCAAATAGAAAAACATGATTATCAGGTTATGATTATTCTGTGAGCTTTGTGAAATAAAATACACATTGCTTACTGAAGCAAATGCGCTTCAATGACAGCACTGTCAGCGTACCACATGATTATTGCATTGGAAACAATACAAAATCTGCCAAAATCTTAAAGTCATCTCGGAATTGGCAAATTTTTAAAAATATTTTTTCCTTGCAAACGGAGAAAAATAACTATTAAAAACTCACCAAAGAACCGTATCGTCAATTTTTGATTATGTTGGGATTTGGCTCATACGTCTAGACAGGTCGCCAAGAACGAATCTTTTTCCAGTATATTTAATTTCCGAAAGTCCGTATTTCACCTATAAACTGATTCACACAACAAATTAAGTCCCAAGCTTATACGTATGATTTAAGACACATTCTCGCGATAAATGCTTCTCATTATGAGGAAAGGAAAGTGGCCAAATTTGCAATGAAAATGAGCGCCAAGACACAAAATTCATCATTGGTTAACGAGGCGCAAACTGTGTCGCCAAGTATCAACCAATGAAAATCGTGGAATTTCAAACGAACTACTAAAGTCAAGCGCGGAAAAACTGTAAATCGTGTAGAATTTTACGAAATATCACACTTTTATGAATAAGTTTTTGAAACATAAATAAGCACGTACAGTAGGACCTTGGGAATTGTCTCCCATTTACTGTAATTATTTTTCGTTTTCCTAAATAATACTTGTGAAAATAAGAATATTAGACATTAAGTTATACAATAGCTATATGGAAAAGATATAATTAGAAATAATGAAGCTGCAAAATAAAACTTTGCAAGTTTATTCCTCACTATTTTTAACTTTCAACTAAAACTCTATCAGGAAGCCCAAACGGATAAACAAATTTTCTCACACGTAGCGTTATAAATAGTTAAAAATATTTTCGTTTTTTTTCTTCGCAGAAAATTTAATTGCAGCCAATTCGTTTCTTATATTTTCCATATGCATAATTTCATTCCAGAAAGAAGAAATCTCTTTGTCAGATTCCATCTTGTAAGAGTGAGTAATTGCAAGACTTGACCATGCAAGTATCATCATATTGGTAAAGTATAACGTAATTTATAAATCTCTCGAAATGTTTATCATCTAGGTAAAGACATTAACTGTCACTAAATAGCAAAACAGGATGCTTAGATTATGAGTCAGCACCTCATCAGTATAGCATTGGAAACACTACAAAATCTGCCAAGATCTTGAGGTCATCTCGGTATTAGTAAAATTTTCACAATGTTTATCCGTGCACGTGGGTAAAAATTCATTTTCAAAACTCACCAAAATACCGTATCGTAAATTCTTGGTTATGAATGGATTTCGTTTCTACATTTAGTCAACTCACTGAGTACCAGCTTGTTTCAGAAATAGCCTATTTAAATATATTGAAATATTCGAAGATAGCCGTCGTCGATACGTTTACTGTAACTTATTTCATAGCGCATTTGGTAATGTTCAATTATTTTTGAAAGGATGGAATAAAATTCATTCTTCACTTCAACATTATTTATTTTTCCAGACCGCGTCACTCTTTTTTATTCGTAAGTATCATAAATATAATTTTAAGTGTACGCCATGTGCCACAACTTATTAATACTATTGTTCGATAATTGTACAGAAGGAGTTCGATAATATTTCGTTTACAAATTAATTTTAATGAGAACGCGCGGCGCGTTCATCTTCTTCTTCTTCCTCCTTTTTTGTTGGATAGATGCCTCTTGGCCAAGTTCCATTGCATCGTTTCTCTAGCGTCACGTCCTTTCGTGGATTTAGTTACTATCATAGTGTGGTGGCAGATCTTTTAAACTTCGTCGTCAGAGCTTCGACAAAGGATAGGGCGGGTTTTCATTTTTTAAATTTTAAAACGGGTCAGGAGGGCTGAGCGATGATACAGGTGAGAGTGGCGTAAAATATAATCCTTTTGCTTCCTCATAGAGGAAGCTTTGTTTTCGTGAAAAATTTTTTTTTCGAGATTTTCATGTCAGTATGCTTAGAATCACCTAAAAATTCGAGAAAAGTGGTCTAGAAAATATGTCTGTATGTGTGTATGTGTGTGTGTGTGTGTGTGTGTGTGTGTATGTATCCAGACACTGAAAATTCAATTGCCCATAACTCACGAACGGCACGATGGATCTAGCTAAAATTTTGCACGCAGGTAGAGTATTGACTCCTCTGTTATTGACGTGATTTTTAATTAAATGTATCAATGTAAACAGATTTTATGCAATTTTTAATTTTTTCAAAAAATGTCGTGATCGCTCTAACTTTCGTAAAAGTTCGCCAATTTAGCTAAATAGTTCTTTATAAATGAAGACACGTTAAATGACGTTTGGTATTGAATTTCAGCGAAATCGGTAAAGCGGTTCCGATTTTATAGAATTTTGAATTTTTCGAAAAAAATACATTTTGCTCTAAATTACGTCGAATCTTGAGAAATGAACCGAAATGTTGTACAGTCGGAAAATAACATACAGCCCCGCTGTGTACGCAATTTGGTGATGATCGGTAAAGTGGTTGGGGTTTTACGGCTTTTTGAATTTTTTAATAAATGTAGAATTTCGCTCATAAGTTCCGCGAAAGTTAAGAAAGTAAGATAAAATAAAAAGAATTAAAAATAATAATCGTCGAGAAATGGAGAAAAGCAGATATTGTAGAAAAGGCAGATCCGCCTTTGATGTCGTCGTCCTCGTCGTCGTCGTCGTCGTTGTTGTCGTCGTCCTCGTCGTCGTCGTCGTCGTCGTCGTCATATTTAAATATACATTATCACATTCACTTTCGGAAACGCTCTAATAATCACGAAATAACGTAATAACGAAATAGAAAGAGCGAATCCACAACATGTATATTTATCTAATTAAAACAAGGATGCAAAGTAGAACCTTGCACATTGCTTCCTCATTATTTTTCGCGTTTTACAAAGGTTCCTCTATGAGGAAGCCAAAAATTGAATAACATACTTTCTCATAGAGGTAGCTTTGTAAAACGCGAAAAATAATGAGGAAGCAATGTGCAAGGTTTTTAATATATATATAGAAGATTCCTTTCTTAAAATTCAAATTCTATTTCGTTTATAAATTCCATAACGACTGTTATAGTTTTTTTTGTCGGTTTCGCGACGATCTGTGAATTTCCATCGGAACTTCGATATCTTCCTTTCCAAGGCTCGAAATCAGTCTCGCTCTGGGTGCTAAAAATAGAGGGGCAGAAGTTAAATGTGTGTGGGGTCTCCCCACATTGACATGCGTTGTTTTCATTTTTTTAAGTCTGTGTAGGTCAGCTGCTGTGCTGCGATGTTCCGATCTAATTCTTGAGATTGATGTTATTGAATATCGACTCAGTCTTTTTCTCATAGAACCAAGGATATTTGTTGTCGTTCCAATAATGCTTGAAATAGTTCTTTCGTTTTTTTGTTTTGTTTTTCAGGAAGTATGCGCGTATGAGTCTTTTGCACCTTGCGTTCAGTTCTGAGGATTGGTCTGCCGTGCTGGGTTTATGCTCGTCCAAAATCGTGGCATCCAAGGCCTTTTTTTGCAAGGGCATGGGCTATTTCGCTGCCCTGCATCCCAGTGTGTGACGGAATCGTGATAAGCTGGATATCGAAATGTTTTTTATTTTGCGTTTATATAAAGTATATTTGCATTCCAGGGTGATGGGGTGTTCGTTCGCGTCAATGTTTGCGTTTTCCAGTTTGATAATTGCGCTTACGGAATCTGAGCAGATTGGCCTTCTTGAGACGGACTGTTTCTATGCAGTTTAGTAAGGGTGCTGAGTATGGTTATTATCTCTGCACTGCATATAGAGAAATGAGGGTGCAATCCAAATTCGTGTTGAATTCCTAGTTTCTGTGTATGATAGGCCGCAGAACATTTCCGTTTTTCGGTGTCTTTTGAGCTGTCTGTAGAAAACCGTAGAACCAGGCTAGTTTTGTTCTAGAATTTTGTTGAGCTCCAAATTCGGGTTTTTGGTTGATTGCAACATTTTTTCGAATTCAATGTTTGTGTAACAGTCGGTAAGGACAGAGTATAGAAGGTGTGTGTGAGCAATGCGGATGGTCTGACGAATTATCGAAGAGAGAAAATATATGGTGATCACCGGGATTCGAGCCCAGATTGTTCAGGTACTGAGTAAGAGCGCTAACCACTGCGCTAATGTCACCTAGTAAATTTCCCTCATTCAAATCGTCCTCTTATATGCAATGTAGGGCCGTAACACACCTCACGTCGACTGTACAGAGTTGAGAAAGTTGTGTTACACGATAGTACAGGAGCTATCTTCTCCGGTTCTAATCTTAGTATTTGCGGGTCTGCCGCTGTGTGCGTGAGCTTTACATGTTTTTGCCACTGTAGAAACATACATATATGCACCGTCCGACACTTCTGACACCAATGTAACAGTCAGAAAGGACAGAGTATGGAAGGTGTGTGTGAGTAATACGGATGGTCTGACGAATTATCAAAGAAAGAAAATATATGGTGATCACCGGGATTCGAACCCGGATTGTTCAAGTCCTGAGTAAGAGCGCTAACCACTGCGCTAATGCTACCTCGTACATTTCTTCTTTCTTTCCGCAGTACACTACCACTAATCTTGCCCTTTTGCGCTCGATTTTTCCCTCCACGTCGTGTTTGGTCTCAAACACTTACTTCATATCTAAGGCTCGCCTTCCAGCTGTAAGATTTGCCAACCCCCATGTCGGGTTTTTATGTAGAGAACCGTCCTCTCGATCCATTGTTGTTTTCCGACCATCTATCTCGCTTTCTTCTGCCTCATCAGCTGTTTGAGGATTTATGAGCTCTTCGTCACTTTTTTGCATTTGTTTGCTTCTCTTGCATGGTGGTTGTTGCTCCCGCTATAGCAGCGCCATGATACAGCAATACATGAAGTGCGCGTCTATTGCCAACCTAAAAGATATAAATATATATCGATTACAATTTTAACACTATAAGGTGCCCGGATGCATTTTTATTTTATATTGTATGTCTCTTTTACAAAACACTGATCTCTATTGCTGATCGGCGTAACTTAAAACAGCCAATCACGGATTTCGTTCTACTGATGCATGATTAGCCAACGTAAGTTAGATGGGCAGCCATAGCGAAGGGTGTTTTTTCAGAGGCATTTGTACGAAATAAAAAAACAATCTGGCACCTGATAGTCACCCGTAACAACTTGCAGTTGTCCGAAAACCGTACACCTTCCGAAATGCTTGAATTGAGTAGAAGTAGTGTTTTCTAGTGTTACTGTCTATGCCTATCTTACGTCAGCCAATTATAGACCAGCGTTCGGGTTAGTGAGACCGTGATTAGCTGGCGCAATATAGGCGTAGAAAGTAACGTTCAAAAACACTACTTGTATCCAATTCTACATTACTATTAATGTACTTTCCGAGTGTACGACAATGTGCATTGGTCTGTATATTGACTGTTATCAATTCGTAGTGAGAAATTTGTGAGCGTTTTTTTAAGCTATGAGAGCAGGAGCAACCATCATGTAAATCAAAGTGTGTGATGGTAGGCAAAATGTGAGTCACGGGAGCTTAGCGTTGCTGTAGACACTGTGCATCACTGTGCTTATGTTACTGTAGACACTGCGAAATAAAAAAATCAAGTCGCTACCGTGACTTGATAAACTCACCTAAAGAAGAGAGGACGACGTCGCGGTAGCGGATGAGGTCAGTACTTGGAGTGATGACAGCGCGGCCGTACCTCGAATTTCAGTACGCGAATAGGGTATCGTCAGGATGATGGTCAGCTGTCGGTCCTTGGATGGGTGACCACGTGGTAGGCTATTACTATTACTATCGGCGCGCAGCAGAATTAGACGCACAATAGCTGTTGACGTACAGCAACCGCTAGCTTCCTGCGCTTATCTTATTATAGACACAACAACAAAAATTGAAACAAACTCACTTAAGAAGAAGAGAACGACGACGGATGAGGTCAGAACTTGGATTAATGGCAGCATGGCCGCACCTCGGATGTCCGTACTCGAATAGAGCATCCCCAGTATATGCTCAGCTGTCAGTACTTGGATGGGTGACCTCGTGGTAGGCTATTACTATTATGATTTGCGCACAGCAGCATAAGGCGCACAGCAACCATTGGCGCACAGCAGCCATTGGCGCAGAGCAGCCATTAGCGTCCAGCGCCCGTTCGCGCCCAGCAGCATTTGTCATAAACAGTGATGAAACTCTTCAAAACGTAGTTTAAAGAATGATCATTTTCATGCTTTTTCATGTTCATTCTTTGTTGTTCGATGAAACCTTTGTGACGCCGTATTACTTATATGGTTAACAATGTAAATATTTTAAAAAATATTTCGCACCCGGAATTCTGATATACTCAGCAGCGTTTACTCCCATTCCACTCGGTTTACAGGTGCAATTATATATGACGCTGCCGTGCCTTGTATTTGGCAATAAAAACAGCCGGACTCGAGACGGTTTATACCAACGGCCTGTTCGTTGTTTACGTATGTTTCTACCGTATGAATGTTGGACAGCGTTGTGTTATCTATACACGTTGCGAATTGTTGTCGGACAATGCACGGTCTTACTATAGCGTAATTTTGAGCTATACATTCGCACAAAGTTAAACAGGGACAGTCAGATATTCTTATAAAACATCGTATCTTACCAACACGAGATGCAGTGCCCTCTACAGAATACACGGCAAATGCCGAGTTCGTTCGTTTGCTGCGTCGATATTCGGTACACGAATACATGACATTCTTTTTCAGAAGTCTCTTATAGTAAAAACATGTCGCAACCTGTACGTTTGCCACTTCAAAGACTTGCTGTAACTCTGGAGAGAGCTGCTGCAGTTTCGTGCATTTCCCAACAATATACACAGAACCTGAAATTCCTTGTCGCTTTATTTTTCCTCGCTGCGAGTTCAAGCTTTCGCAAAAATCGTACACAGGTCGTCCTTCGACCAATGTCTCAGCTTTTAAAGTTGTGAGACGCAGAAACATCGACACGGCATTGCAAATCTGTAACTGCGCAGAGTTACTTTCGTGGACCATAGATTTTAATCGTCCGTTCAAGTCTTCGAATGGGAAACACGAAGTTGTCCACAAAGGTCCAAACTGTCGCACGTTTTCGGCTAAATGTAGCAACTGATGAAGGTTATTCGTCATATATCTCCTTCCGTATAGATGTTCGAACCTGCAAACAAACTCTCGAAGTGCACGTTCTGCAACGTCAACTTCGTCTGGAGATATCGACGACTTACATAGCAGCGATATCCCTTACACCAACAGTTTGTAGTGATCGAAATATTTCTTTTCGAGAAGATCATAGACGCAGGGTATCGAATAATAAAAAAGCCATGCTTTCATTTCATGTGCTTTCCAGTACGCTAAATGTTCCGATATCGATCGAAGAAGTCTTTGAAGGAAGGATGGTGGCGTAAGAGAACTAAGCCGCCTGTCCACAAGGTCGACATATTCTGATATTGACGAAGGATGATCAGAGAAAGTTGGAGAGAACCAAAAGTTCATTAGATTCTTCACGATACCTTCAGCAACGCAATGCATCACATCCACACTAATTGCTCGCATGTTTTCGTGAACTAACGTCGACAATATTGTCGGACCCTTTACACCGCACACTGGTCTACCCGCGTGAAATGCTTGTCGAGCATGTTCAACTGTCTCACGATCGCTGCGTAAGTTCAATGGCTCGTATGGCCAAACACGAACGTTTTCTCCAGTCAAGCACACGCCTTCTTGTTTACATTTCTGACAGCCGAATTTACCGTTGTATTGCTTCATGTTTAAGAACAGAGCTTTAGCGGGTAGGTCGCACGTGCCACAAATTATGATTCCCTTCACAATGATGGGTTCGTCGGCGATTGCAGTTTCCACGTCAATGCCTTGTCGCAATAGCCTTATGCTATCTTTAGGTGGTGCTAGAAATAAGTTTGGTACTGGTTTTTTGTCTCCGAACCATAAACCGGCTAGTATTATATTTTCTTTTTTTGTTCTCGCTGCGAATGGAAGTTCGTTGATAATTAAATAGAGCGGCCAGATATTGAATTTCGATGAATTATAAATCCTAATTCCATCAGTGTACCATGTCAACGAGATATTTGCACGGTCATTCAGGAAACCGTTCTCATCACATAAATCTTTGTAAGCAGCACCATCGTAAATGTCTTCATAGTTGTCAGGATTCTGACGATCTCTGGTGTGCCGATGCTGAAGCATCTCCTGAAAGCCAGGACGTTTGTACAGGGCCCTCAGTTGCGAGATTATTGGTCCTTCTATGAAGTATGTGATATTCTCTGCACTATTGCATGATGGGCAAACGGAATCCGATCTATCAACGGCTCGTACGCAATTTTTGCAGAAGTAATGCCGGATCAATGGCGTATCACTCTCAGCGAAAGATTTTCTGAAAGTGTGCAATGTTTTCTTGCACTTATTTCCAGGTGGACAGTGGACCTCTACAAGGCGCAATACATCCGAAAGTAGAGCATCAGACATATTATGCCGGAGGGATATGTTTAGAAGTGCTATCGAGCTCTCTGCTGTTGTCAATGGAGCGCCCTCATAAAGAGGTTCATTTGCCTCTCGTTGCACTTCGTCCACCATATTGTTCAACCGTTCATCATTGTTTTCATTGTAGCTACTTACGGACCCGAAATCGTCATCAAATGTAACACTGACTTCTTCAGCCGATTCGCCATCGTCTCGGCGATCTTCTTCCAACAGCAGTTCCTCACGCTGTGGATTGGTCAATCCGCATTCTGAATTTCGTTCGTTGTCAGACTCTGAGTCGGTTTCACCGGGAAACCGTTCAGGTTGATTCTCAGATTCTGACACACATTCATCGGAGCTCTGTTGTCTTTGCTCCTGTTCAACTTGTCCGGGACGGTGTATATCTTCGGCGTTAACGGCATATTGCTCAGCAACAACTTGAAGCTGTCGACGTTTAAAACGTTTCTGATTGGTCCACGAATAGTCAGCAAACCTCTTGTACCCGTCCATTTTATCGTTTGGAATACAGTGAATGTTCCAGTTCAGAACTTTCGATTTCGGGGAAACCAGTTTCTGCAAATAAACTAAAGGGGGTAGTGTCACCTACTCACCCCACCCCCCTCACCGCTCGCTGCCACTGAAATTTTTTAAGCCTGTTTTCGCTAAACTACTTCACAGACTAAGCTTAAGTTACGAGTGAACGGAAGAAAGTATTGTAGAAATTGTCTAAGTTTCTGGCTACTTTGATATTCGAAGCTGGTTTTTTTTCGAGAGAACCGGAAAACCAGAAGTGGACTTAAGGAACGAGAGAGACGGCCGTATAGGTGTTTGGCAATGCACGATCAAATTTCTATGGGCGTATTACTGCCTCTTAAAACAAAAACTCCAACGAAAACTACAATACCAACTTAAACTTATAAGAAAATACGAAAATTAATAATGAACTGAAGTTAAAGTATGATGGAAAGGGGCTAACCTTTTGGCCCCTCAAAACTCGAAGCAGTTTTTTGTGCGGAAGAAAAGAAAAACCTTAAGCGGGTTTAAGGTGTAAAATAGATAACCCTATAGACATTTAAGATTATACAGTGACATCTGCACGAGCATATTGCAACCTCTTAAAACGAAAAAAAAATTTCTTAGAGAAAATTGACTCCTTATATAAATTGGCTTAATAAAATACAATTAATTACTGACAGTTAATAATTCAATCTTACGATAACTTCGTCACAACCCAAGGTCCATAAGGAAACTCCGTGTACGCAGGATATCGGGTTCACGGATTCAAGGTTCAACTTATGCAGAGAAGGGATCATTCACATGAGGAAAGGAATCGCACTGCAAATGATAAAATGGCAAAATTGTTATCACATTGCCGGATGTTATTCAGAAGGTTAAGAAGATCGAGTTAGTAAAATAATCAGTTTATTGTAAAATCTGCTTTGACTGCTTTAATCATAATCGATAAAAGAAAGTTTTAGGATAGCAACGAAGGATTTTTCGGCATCAAGTTAACCACTAAGGTCAACCGGGTGCATACAAAAATATATTGAAGGGTTTTACACTGCGTGCGATCTTGCGAAAATTGCTCATAGGATTGGCCACCGCTTAGCCTCAATCCATATGGTATAAAAAATAAACATGGTTTAAAAAATGGTAAACAAATAAACATTTATTTACAAATGCTTAATTAATTTTTTTACTATATAGAAAAAAATCATAAAAAAACCTTGCACATTGCTTCCTCATTATTTTTGGCTTTTTACAAAGCTACCTCTATGAGGAAGTATATTAATCGATGTTGGCTTCCTCATAGAGGAAGCTTTGTGAAAAGCCAAAAATAATGAGGAAGCAATGTGCAACGTTCTACTTTGCATCCTTTATTTAAATTCAACATTCCATGAAATCAAAATTTATTATCGTTTGTCACTAGATCATATATGTATCGGAATTGAATATTATTTAGTTCAAATATTTAATTTGTGATTAATATCTCATGTTTTCCAGCAGTTAATGCGATACCGTTAATGTTTTCAATTTTCAAAATTCTATAAAATAGACAATTTTATATAGTTTGTCATAAAATTATATATTAATCATAGCTGAATATAATTCTGTTCATGTACGAAATTTCAGCTCGATATATCAGATAATATTTTTGAAAAATTAATGACAAAATGTAAATTTATTTGAAAATTCAAAACTTCATAAAATCTGCACCACTCGAGCGATTCGAGCCAAATTTAATACCAAAAAATTAGATAAATAAACATGTTGTGAATTCGCTTTTTCTATTTCGTTATTCCGTTATTTCGTTATTATTAGACCGCTTCCGAATGTAAATATGATAACGTATATTTTTAAAAATAATTCAACAATCCATAATCCATAAAATCACAAATTTCATACCGTTTGTCACTAAATTATACATATAGAGGGTCTGTCAAGAGTTATAGCTTTTGTGAGGCAGACCGACGGTCTGTGGTGACTTTTTTTTTTTTTTTTTTCATCCCCATCGGGTAAAGACATGAGGTTGATTTCGGAAAACTCGGTCTCCAGACGACGACGAGGCACGCGGAGTTTCTCTCCGGGTACCAGCGAGCAAAGCGAGGAAGGTGTGAGTTAGGGGAGAATAAGGTGTGAGTGGAATACGTTAGTCAACTTCAAAAATTCGTGGTAAATTCAAAAAACATTCGGCAGAACTTCGCAAAAAACGTACCCTAGGGAAAAGCCTGTTCTGTCGAATGAAAGTGGTTGCGTAGCGCTAGCTAAAAAATTGGCGAAGTTAATACTATGTGAACGGTGTGAATAATGAATTCGTGGGACTGAGCCTGTGTGCCCAGATCTCTCGTCAAAAAAATTAATCGAGACCATACTCGTGAATCTTTACAGTATTAATTCGCGACCCTCCGAAACGGATTTCTAGCCCGGTCTGTGGTGACTTTTTTTTTTTTTTCATCCCCATCGGGTAAATACATGGGGTTGATTTCGGAAAAATCGGTCTCCAGACGACGACGAGGCACGCGGAGTTTCTCTCCGGGTACCAGCGAGCAAAGCGAGGAAGGTGAGAGTAAGGGGAGAGTAGGGTGAGAGCCACGACGCCCCGGGGATCTCAACACAAGACAACCTCAACGGCAGCATGCTGTACTTCGTAATCCTGTAAGTGGCGGTTACTATTGTCCCCTCGTCACCAAAGCCAGTGTGTTAGGTAGGCTAGACGGGAAATTTAGACGTGGAATACGTTAGTCAACTTCAAAAATTCGTGGTAAATTCAAAAAACATTCCGCAGAACTCCGCAAAAAACGTACCCTAGGGAAGACCCTGCTCTGTCGAATGAAAGTGGTTGCCTAGCGCTAGCTAAAAAATTGGCGAAGTTAATACTATGTGAACGGTGTGAATAATGAATTCGTGGGACTGAGCCTGTGTGCCCAGATCTCTCGTCAAAAAAATTAATCGAGACCATACTCGTGAATCTTTACAGTATTAATTCGCGACCCTCCGAAACGGATTTCTAGCCCGGTCTGTGGTGACTTTTTTTATTTTTTTATTTTATTTTTTTTTCATCCCCATCGGGTAAAGACATGGGGTTGATTTCGGAAAAATCGGTCTCCAGACGACGACGAGGCACGCGGAGTTTCTCTCCGGGTACCAGCGAGCAAAGCGAGGAAGGTGAGAGTAGGGGGAGAATAAGGGGAGAATAAGGGGAGAGTAAGGGGAGAGTAAGGGGAGAGTAGGGTGAGAGCCAAGACGCCCCGGGGACCTCAACACGAGATAACCTCAACGGCAGCATGCTGTACTTCGTAATCCTGTAAGTGGCGGTTACTATTGTCCCCTCGTTACCAAAGTCAGTGTGTTAGGTAGGCTAGACGGGAAATTTAAACGTGGAATACGTTAGTCAACTTCGAAAATTCGTGGTAAATTCAAAAAACATTCGGCAGAACTCCGCAAAAAACGTACCATAGGGAAAAGCCTACTCTGTCGAATGAAAGTGGTTGCCTAGCGCTAGCTAAAAAATTGGCGAAGTTAATACTATGTGAACGGTGTGAATAATGAATTCGTGGGACTGAGCCTGTATAATACACAAAATGTAATAATACACAAAAAGTCAAATTCTTAATGATGATGAATTTTACTAAATATATTGGCAATGTGTTGAATTAATAAGAAAGCAATGTGTTAAATTAAGGGGAGGGAGTCAGGTCAAAATAATTAAATTTGTAAATTCAATATCATCCAAATTCTCTTGCATATAAAAGTGATCAATGAACTATATTGTTGGTACTCGATGAAAGGATTTTTTACTGCCATCTGACTTGCGTATGCCTTTCCATATTATCTTAAGCAAAGGTCTTAGGTTTTCCACTCTGCGCGTGATTCAGACCAAACTGCTAGGCAGATTGGGCTAGTTGATGTCTCATTTTCTTCTTCATAAAAAGATACACCGGCTAAATGGAGCAAAATATTTTTTTTTAATTCTGAAAGCAAAATTAATAACTGATTTAGAAAATAGCATAAAATTTATTTAGTAATAATTATGTCACTTGAAAAATATTACCTTTTATTAACTTTTGCTCCATTTAGCCGGTGTATCTTTTCATGAAGAAGAAAATGAGACGTCAACCAGCCCAATCTGCCTAGCAGTTTGGTCTGAATCACGCGCAGAATAGGTTTAAAACCAAGTTTCGGCAAATGGCATCTAAAGCTTACCACTCAAATAAAAATGTTTATGCTGTTTTCACCTTTGGGGCACCTTAGTACCTTTAATGAACAAAATAAAAATATTATTTGCAAGTCAGATTACAGAATATTATTAATAATGTTATTAATAAATGTTTTTTTTTTTTACAAATAAATAAGTAAATGAATGCATAATTTGAAAAAAAACCTGTAAATAATATGGGGATGATCACTTTTATTGACAACATCACTGAAAATTTATCCAATGTTGACACATTCACAAATGTGCTGCACAAACATTAAATCATCACTTGATAACAAATTTACATATCTGATCACTTCTGATGATTGATGATTCTGCTTTAAACACTATTGATTGAAAAAAAACCGTAAATGGCCAACGGAATCAAACTAATAACATAATATGAAGGAAAAATAAAAACGTCAATTCGAGGTTATGCGTCTCGCAAGTAGCAGAAGTAACTTCTCGAGGCAGTAACACGCTGCGCATGCGATCTTTCTTTCTTTCTCTTCTTTGTGGTTGGCTCTGGTTTACACTGAGGTGTATTACCATACGGCCATTTGCTGCCTGCGCATGCGATAAGTGCTAAGATATCACAGCGCATGTCCCATTATTCGCGCGAATTCGAATATAATGTAAGTGTTACGTGTTGCGTTGAAGACATTACACTCTCATCGCGTCATTTGTATCGCGTTTCGCTAACTGATTTAAAAAATCGTAAACAAATAAAAATTTATTTACAAATACGTAATAAACTTTTTATTATATAGAAAAAAATCATTAAAAAACAGGTATATTGCAGAAATCGGCCATTTTTTCGCATTCAGGTCTAAGATTTTGCAGGTTCAGAGGGTGTACTTAACTAAACGAAACTGCCGAAGAGAAAAAAAAAAAAAAAAAAAAAAATTTGATTTTTGTTTTTTTTTAACACCCTTAATTATTTTGTGTGAACAAAAAATCGGCCATAATGTCTGCATATAACAAAAATAAATAAATAAAATAATTAAAAATTCAAATATAATATTCTGGTAATTTTTACGACTTTTGAGAAAATTAAATATGAATGGTACCGTAGAAACTTAGCCATTTTTGCGAATTCCGGCTTATAACTTTACTAATAGATAGATTACATGGAAATGAATGTTTTCACAGAAAAAAAAAATAATCGATTTTTTTAAATTTTTGACCTGACTCCCCCCCCTTAATGAGGAAGCAATGCGCAAGGTTCCACTTTGCATCATTTTTTTGGCTTACTTTCTGATGTTTTACGAAATACAGAGCGACATTAAAAAAATTTTTTAAATTCAAAATCACGTAAAATCCGAACCGCTTTACCGATCATCACCAAATTTGGTACTTAGCAGAGCTGAATATTATTTTTCCTGTGTAGGAAATTTCAGTCGATTTGTTGAAATTTTACCTGAATTAGAGCAAAATGAAAATATTGCGAATATTTTAAAATCTCATAAAAACCGAACTGCTTTACCAACTTGGCTCAAATTCAATACCAACGGACGCATCACTTTGTTCAATTTTAATATGAAGTTTCAGCCCGATAGCTAAAAATTCGTTCGAGTTAGAGCGTTTACGTACTCTTTTCAAAATTTCTAAATTCTTATAAAAATGAAATGCGTTATTCGATTTTTATAAAATTTATATTATGTTTAAATTTCACACACCACTTTTCTCGACGTTTCAGACTATTTTGAGTGTCCTGACATGAAAATCTCCAAAAACAAAGCTTCGTCTATGAGGAAGCAAAAGAATCTTCATACGATGAAAGATTCAAAAGTTAATTCTGCATTCACTAGTGTCAATCAGTGAATAACAATACTAATTACTTCAATTAAAAATTCTCTAAAAAATTATTTCAATTATTAATTTTTATAATGTTCCTGTATTGTTGTGTTTTTTAAATCTAATGTTGCAGAAGCGATAAAATTCTGCAACACTAAAATTTGAGCAAACCTGAGGGATGGCATTGTGATATAAAGAATAAAAATGTATTTTTCACTTTTCATCATAGTATTGCTTATGCATCATTGGAATTTATGTAATATTGCATGTAATTATTCAAAAGAAATCTGCGGCTATATCCCCACACATTAGTTAATTCCACATATTTATCACATATTAATCCAATAATTATTTAGTATGTGCTATACAAAATATTTAATAGATACTTAAGGGGAGGGAGTCAGGCAAAAAAATATGGAATTTGAAAATTCAATATAATCCAAATTCTCCTGCATATAAAAATGGTCAGTGAACTATGTTGTTCGTACTCAATGAAAGGATTTATTACTGTTTGACTTGCATGTGCCTTTCAGTATTAACTTAAGCAAAGATCTTAGGTTTTCCACGCTGAGTGTGATTTAGACCAAACTGCTAGGCAGATTGGGCTAGTTGACGTCTCATTTTCTTCTTTACAAAATGATACACCGGCTTAGCGGAGCAAAATATATTTTTTTCATCCTGAAAGTAAAGTTAATCACTGATTTCGAAAATAGCATAAAATTTATTTATTATAAATTATGTCACTTAAAAAATATTACCTTTTATTAACATTTGCACCGCGTAGCCGGTATATCTTTTCATGAAGAAGAAAATGAGACGTCAACCAGTCCAATCTGCCTAGCAGTTTGGTCTGAATCATGCACAGAATAGGCTGAAAACCAAGTTTCGGCAAATGGCATCTAAAGTTTATAACTCAAAACAAAATGTTTGCCCTGCTTAAAGCTTTGGGGCATTTTAGTACCTTTATGGAACAAAATAAAAATATTATTTGCAAGTCAGATTTCAGAATATTAGTAATTATTTTACAAATAATTTTTTTAATTTATTAACAAATAAATAAGTAAATGAATGCATAATATTTTTAAAAACCTGAGAATAACACTGGGATGATCTCTTTTATTGACAACATCACAATTTCACAATTTGTCCAGTGTTGAAACATTTAGAAATGTGCTGCAAACAAATTAAACCACCACTTCATAAGAAATAATACGTATTTGAACACTTATGATGTTTGTTGATTCTCTTTTAAACACTGTTAATTGAAAAAAAAAACAACATATGGCCAATGGAATTAAACTAATAACATAGTATGAACAAGAAATAAAAACGTCAATTAGAGGTTATGCCGCTCGCGTGAAGCAGTAGTCTTCTTCTTCTTCTTCTTCTTTGGGGCTGGCTCCGGTAACCGCACTATTGCGGATGTAACCATACGGCCATTGTACTACCGGGCTACGGTCGCCGGACAGGCAACGCAGCTTCAAAGTGCGGCTTAAAGGTGTTATATAGTTCACGAAAATTGAATGGATGGCACTGCACTACCGGCTGAGATAAATAAGTAGATGTCTTGACACGTGTGCGGAATTTGAAATGAGAAGGCGCGGAAATATGTGTGGAGGGAAATGATTTTAGAATTCAAGCTTGCAGGAATTTAGAAAAGACATAACAGGCGTAATTGTACGTAAAGAAGGAAGCGCTATGAGAGACTCTATGTTGTAGGGGGCTGGGATCTTTGAGGAAGCAAGAGAGCGAAGTAAAGAGGCGCGCTGGTCAACAAAGCGGGGACAAGCCCAGAAGACGTGATTAAGGTCTTCTTCTTCGTGACCGCACGAACAGGAAGGAGAGTCCTTCATATTTTTTCTAAAGAGACTGGCGGATAGATTATAATGGTTTGAACGCATTCTGTTGTACATAACAATGGTTTTTCTGTCCAGTTTCTTAAACTTAGCAAACCATGGTTTGCAAGAGTGACTGTAAAATAAATCAAAATACAATTTGCCCTTATGATTGCTCGAGAGTAGAAGGATCCTCTCTGAAGAGGAGGAACATTTTTTACGGGAAATTGGGAAAAATTCCGATGGAGGTAAAGGAGAATCATAGTGGATGCCATCGCTAATGGCCGCTTTGGCCAATGCATCAGCCTCCTCATTGCCCGGGATGCCAATGTGACTTGGGATCCACACCAACTGAATATTGAGATCTGAATTGAATGCCGAGATAAGGTTCGTGCGAATTGCAAAAACGACCGGAGAGCAGTAGTTGGAAAGAACTGGAGAGAGCAAAGTTTGAAGGACACTGAGAGAGTCTGTGAATATGCAAGAGTACGGAATATTGTTTTCTATAATTAAATTGATGGTCTGAAGAATGGCTAGGGCTTCTGCCGAGAAAATGGAGGCATAAGAGCTTATACGATATTTGAGGGATAGGGTGAGAGACGGACTATGTATGGCAAAGCCGACATAGCTGCCTTCTCCTTTTTTAGATCCGTCGGTGTAAAAAGTAATCGAGTCGTTTAGCTGATTTTGAAAGGAGGTGAGAAATACGGATTTTGGGTCGCTAGAGGATAGAATGGATCTGCCAGTAGAGACGTCGATAGTGGAAGGCGGGAATGAGTGGGAGGGAGGAATAGAAAAATTCAATGGAAAATCAAAGGGTTGTATGTGAGATTTATATTGAAAAACTCTATAGTACGCATGAAGCGTAGGGAGTTCTAGAAGAGATCGATAATTTTCTTGAGAGAGGAGAACATGCTGCAATTGAGGGAGCATTGTAAGGAGAGGATGCCAAGAAGTGGAAAAAATTCTGAGAAGGTAGTTGTCAGCAAGAGTTTGAAGTCTGAAGTGGAGAATTGGTTCTCCAGCCTCGGCTAGCACTAGATTGTTAGGAGTGGATTCCCTGAGACCCAGAGACAACCTCAAAGCTTTCCTTTGAATTATCTCCAGTTTCTCAAGGAGAGGATGGGATTTGTAGAGAATAGCAGAAGAACCATATTCAATAGAGCTTCTAATTAAGGCTCGATAGATTAGGACAAGAGAAGAGGGGTCTGCGCCCCACCAGGTAGAACGAAGGCACTTAATTATGTTAATCAGATTTTTGCATTTGGAGATAAGGAAGGTGAGATGAGGGTTCCATGTGAGCCGATAGTCCAAGGTTAAACCCAGGAATTTGGCTTCTGTGGTGCCTGTGACTGCTATGGAATTTATGACAACTGACGGAAGAGTCGGGTCGAAATGTTTGCGAGAAAAAACAACTAGCTTAGATTTTGTAGGTTCTATGGTGAGGCCTTTGTCGAGGAGATAGTTTGAGGCGTTATCGAGGCTGATTTGTATCGAAGAAATGGAGTCGAGGAGGTTATTGGATCTGGAAAAGATAACGATATCATCAGCAAATTGAAGGCACCGGCTTTCGGGATGTAGACTATCCTCTAATCTGTTCGTGTAAAGAATATATAGGAGCGGACTTAGGATACAACCTTGAGGTACGCCCCTGTGCGAGATAAAAGGACCGAGGATTTCCCCAGATATCTTAAAGTAGATTGAGCGTGAGGTAGTCAGGTTATAAATGAATTTACAGTAGTTCCAAGGAAAACCAATGTCACTGAGGTAGTGTGTAAGAATGCCGGGGTCTACATTGTCGAATGCGCTAGCTACATCCAGAAAGATGCAGGAGGTGAACTACTGATTTTTAGCGAAACCGGTGTAAATTTCTGTAGATAAAACAGATAAATTATCCGTACAAGATCGAGATTTGCGGAAGCCAAATTGCGATTTGGAGAGAAGGAGATTGCTCTCAAGCCACTGAATCATACGGGCATGGACCAATCTCTCCATAAGCTTGAGTAGGCAAGAGGCTAGAGAGATGGGACGAAATTTTCCGGGGGTGGATTTCGGAATGAAAAAGAGAAGAAACTCATGCCACGAGTTGGGGAAAATACCTTGTGCGAAAAATTGATTAAAAGTATTTAACAAGAGGTTTAGGATGGAGTCTGGGAGGTGGTGAATGATGGTGAAGTCGATTTTATCTAATCCGGGAGCTGATTTAAGGTTGCCTAGACTAATTGCCGCTCTTAGCTCTCCAAGGGTGAAGGGACCTTCCAGGTGCGGGTTGTTTTGGAACTGTTGAGGAAAATTTGGATAAAAACAAGTAGGGGGGCAGATTGAAGGAATTAGATTTAGCATCTTTTCTTTGGAGACTTCATTGGTTGAAAATGATGAAGGATCTGGTATATGTCTGTCACGAAACCGTTTAATTTTAGACCAAACAAAGTAAGAGGAGGTTCTAAAATCTATAGTTTTTGTGAAATTAATCCACGACTCCCTTTTCGCTTTCTTAAAAGTACGTTTAGCGATGGCTTCGTATTTTTTAGCGTTAATAAAATTCTCGAGATTTGCCGAACGCCTAAAAGCAGCCCAGGCTTGTTTGCGGTCGAGGTTGGCTTTCTGGCAGTCCTGATTCCACCAGATGGCGTGACGGGTTTTTATGGGTTTTACAGAGGACTTAAGATTATTGTGATTGAAATTGGGTGTGGCTGTTGCAATAGAGTCGTTTATTGCCTTAATAATTTTATTGTATTGAGTTAGAGGCAAAGGATCAGATAATGAAGGAGCCAGTGAATCGAGAGTTGATTTGAAGAGAGGCCAATCTATTTTCTCAATAGGGAAACGGTGAGAGGAGAAGGAGAGAGTGGAAAAAGAGATACCGAGAGAGATGGAAATTGGAAAGTGGTCGCTCAGCATCGAATCCTCCTCAACACGCCATGTGCAGAGCGGAATTAAATGCGATGAGGCCAAAGTCAAATCTATTGCTGAAATAACGTTGTTGTTAATAGGCATCTGGGCAGGTTTGCGAGTAGCTGAACCGTCATTTAAACAAGCAAGGTTGTAATTTAAGAGAGTATCCGAGAGAATTGAACCAGCTGTTTTGTCCTCTGAGCAACCCCAAGAAGTGTGGTGACAGTTGAAATCACCCACTATGATTGTATTTTCAGAAAAGGATAGTGAATTGAAAAATTGTCTCCATTCAGGTGCTTGGGTGGTATAAGAGGGGGATCTATATAAGGAAACAATAGTTAGAGGACCAGAGGCAGTGGATATGGAAACCGCAAGAGTTTCGAGGAAATCCGAGCGATGATAAATAGAATTTATTTCGGTGAAAGGAATATTCTTTTTAAGGCAGATGGCTAAGCCCCCACCATTGGTAAATTCTCTATTTTTTGTAATAATATGGAAACCATCTAGTTTAGGGATGGACATAGGCGTGAGCCATGTTTCTGATAATACAATGATGTCATAGTCAGAGGCTATGGTAGAGAGGGGTCCCAGTTTATTGTGAAGGCTACGGCAATTCCACTGAAGAAATTTCAAATGTTTATTAGGAGGCATAGTGGGACGCGGTTTGAGGAGGATCAAGAAGAGAACTGAGGGAATCAATGATAGGGGTAAGCTTATCACTTAAGCCTACGGCGGAGAGCGCTGGAATGATATAATCCATAATGAGTTGGATTAGCGTAGGAACAAATTTGAGAAAGGTGTCAAAGTGAGGAGAGCTAGAAGAGTTCGGTGGGGTTGAGGATGAGGATGGGGAGCTGCGCGGATGAGGGTTGGAGGCGGGGTGAGGGGACGAGGTGGCCGGGAAAGAGGGATGATATTTGAGGGCAAAGCCATTCTGAGTATCATAGGCGGGAAGACGACCGTGGGGTGCAAGAAGCGAGTTTGAATGAGCGGAGCGTGAGGTTTAGGAGCTTGAGAAGCGCGGCTATGAGAGAGATATGGCGTTTCCGGGATTGATTCCTGGGAAAAGCAAGAGAGCGGCGTTGGAGAAAACATCAGATCGTTGGGTGTGACGGAGCGGTTGGGAAGAGGCGGAAAATGAGCGTCTGTACGCGTGAAAGCAGGAGGGGGAGGCCTATTGCCTGTGGGCACACGACCTCCGATGATTTGCCTGGCCTCGAGGGGGGAGATGTTTCTCTCAGCAGCCGTAGCCTTGATTGCTTTCTCGTGGAGAAAAGCAGGGCAGGTTTTGTCGGTTGGGAGGTGGTCTCCCTTGCAATTAGCGCAACGAGGAGCTGTGTTCTGATTTGGACAGGGTTGTTCAGGGGTGTGTTTTTTTTGGCCACAGCGGATGCACTTGGGGTGGCTTTTACACTGAGCGGCGATGTGGTTGAACATATAGCATGAGAGACAGATTTTTACAGGAGAGTGCCATGGATCTACCGGATGCCGAACTTGAAAGAGTGTGACGTAATCAGGTCGGAGACGACCGTCGAACTTAAGATAAACTGTTTGGGTGGGAATGAGCTTTGATTCTGTACCTGTGGTGACCTTACGATTTTGCCTGCGAGCTTGAATGATGGGGACGGGAGCTTCAATGTAGTTGACCACTTCGTCCATGCTAAGGTCGAGAGGAACACCTCTTATAACTCCTTCGCAGGAGAGGAATGAGTCAGGAATAAATGCCGTGAGTCTGTCGGCTTTCAGGGCAGGAAGTGAAAGGATGGAGTTGGCGGTTTTGGCGTTTTCCAAGACGACGGTTGCTTGATGCTTGCCTGAGCTGAAAACGTGCGAAACTTCTTCTTTATTAAACTTTTGCAAAATGATCCTGCCAATTCTAGTAGCGTTCAGTCTCTGCGTAGTGGCTGAGATGAATGTAGGACGGATGAGGACCACGAACGGGCCCGGAAAGGTGCCAGAATAACGATTCGCCAGAAATCTATCCGGAACGCTGGTTTGTCCCTCGACGCCTTGTTGCTGCACATCTTGGGGTTGTAACGAGGATTTAACTTGGTCCTTGTTGGCGTCTAGCCTTTGTTTATTCCTGGGTTCCTGGGAACTGGGATCTGGCTCTTTAATTCTTTTACGATTAACTTTGGACTCCTTGCCAAGCTCCTCCTGGAAAGCAGCAAGTTGCGAAGCCACCAGTAAGGGATCGACCTCCATCGACTGTTCGCTGTCAGAGGGATCATCAAGATCTCCTAAAATAGCGAAGCGTGACCCGTCGGGAGGCTTAGGGACGGCCATAGTGCGCCGTACAGGCCCGCGCGGGCCGGGTTTGAGGTTAAGAAGTAAAAAAAACTGAACGTGCAAAACACAATGAGAGAAAACACAAAAGAAGAATAAAAGAATTAAAACTGAACGCGAAAAAGCGAACCGCAAAAGCGAAAGAAAAGAAAATGCGCATAAATCAGATAAAAGAAACTCCAAGGAAGAGAGCGATCTGAACACTATCGAATCTTCTGCGCAACCCTCTGAAGCAGTAGTCAATTTGCCCAGCGGTAACACGCTGCGCATGCGATACGCATCAAACTATCATAGCGCAGGCCCCATTATTCGCGCGAATTTAAATATGATGTAAATGTTACTTGTTGCATTGGAGACATCACACTGTCATCGCATCGTTTATATCGCGTTTCACTAAATGTTTTAAAAAATGGTAAACAGATACAAATTTATTTACAAATACGTAATTAATTTTTTTTATCTATAGACAAATATCATTAAAAATCGGCAATTTGTTTGTTGCAAATTCGGCTTTATGTCTAAGATTTTGAAGGATCAGAGGTCACACTTAACTAAGCAAAGCTGCAGAAAGATAAAAAAAAGCAAATTATTAAATTTAAAAAAAAATTCAACACTCTTAATTATTTCGTGTTAACAAAAAATCGGCTTTAATGTCCGCATATAAAAACAATAAATAAATAAAATTGTTTCAAATTATAATATAATATTCTGATCATTTTTTACGATTTTTGTGAAAACAAAATATAAATGGTACCATAGAACTTGGCCATTTTTGTGAACTTCGGCTTATAACTTTAATAACACATAGATTACATGAAAATGAATATTTTTACAAAAAAAAAAAAAAAAAAAAAACGATTTTTTTACATTTTTGACCTGACTCCCTCCCCCTTAAGTTTCTAAATCAATGGCAAAATTCGAATAAGACATCCTATAATTTTAAACTGCAAAAATGTAAGTTTGTGAGAAACTAGTGTTCAATTCAAATCACTTCTGAATATAAAATGTGTAAAAGTGATGTACGTAAAACGATATTGACTACTCTATTTAAATAAAAAATGAAAATAATTGATATACTATAAGTTACTCCACTTCTGTCTGTTTCAATAATTTATCTTAATATAAAAGGCTGCTCCAATAAACTATCTTAATATAAACAGACATTTTTGCTGAATAATGTTTAGTGATTCGAGTTTGCAAAAAACTGAAAGTGCAGAAATCTGAGTTAAGGGGACCAAGTCACCTAACAAAATGCCATAAGAAAAAAAATTCTGTAAATGATACCTGTCTATTAAAAAATCTTACATTTAAACATCATTAGGTATATAACAAGCATTATAATTTTGCAATTTTGTAAAGACATTCAGTGCACAAGAATGGTGTGAGATAAAAAGTAAAATTTTTCACTTGGCGTGGCTTTCAGCCCAAACCGATGAACCAATTTAAATGTTCCATGCCTTATTTTATCTGTCGAAGAGTGCATTCTGTATTTAATACAGCGATTTTTGATGTAGTGAAAATTAGATTTACTGTAACCAATTGTTTAGTGAGTTTTTAATAGAGAGAGATTTATTTATACAATTAAAATCATAGCTTTATCATAAAGAACTGAAATAAAAATTCCTATATTCAATCCAGAATGCACTCTTCGACAGATAAAATAAGACATTGAACACTAAAATTCATTCACTGGTTTGGTCTGAAACCTACAAGTAAAAAATTTTACTTTTTACCTCACACCATTTTGCAGGTGCACTGTATGTCTTTATTAAATTGCAGAATTATAATGTTCATTATGTATTTAATAAGGATTTTAAAGATTTTTTAAAAATAGTGCATTATTTACACAATTTTTTTTCTTATGACCTTTTTTAGGTGACTGCTCTGGTAAAAATAAATGATAGATGATAAAAATAATGATGACATTATAAAAAATCCTATCATTCTAAATACGAACTTTGGTTCACAACTTTACGAAGTACTATGATTTCTTCCATATCCCATAATATTATTATAAATAATATAATTTTTCTATTAAATTATATAATAAAAATATATAATCGTAGAAGTAATATTAATAATATTACATATTTCAATAAAAAAAGGTTTCATCCACAAATTGTTGGATTCAAATATTTATCATATTCAAGATTCATTATGATAGACTTTTTATAGCTGTGAACCAACAAGAAGAAAAATGAGTCAATCAGCATGAAATTATTATACATAAATGATAGAAAACTGTTGCATTTATATCAGGATTTCCGATTGACTATGATGATTCTTTCAGTCTTAAGGGGAGGGAGTCACGTCAAAGAAATTGAATTTGAAAACTCAATATCATCCAAATTCTCTTGCATATAAAAATGGTCAGTGAACTATGTTGTTGGTACTCGATGAAAGGATTTTTTACTGTTGTCTGACTTGCATATGCCTTTCAGTATCAACTTAGGCAAAGATCTTAGGTTTTCCACTCTGCGCGTGATTCAGACCAAACTGCTAGGCTGATTGGGCTAGTTGACGTCTCTTTACAAAAAGATACACCGGCTAGGCGGAGCAAAGTATTTTTTTTTCATCCTGAAAGCAAAGTTAAGCAATGATTTAGAAAACAGCATACAATTTATTTATTATAAATTATGTCACTTAGAAACTATTACCTTTTATTAAGTATTGCTCCGTTTAGCCGGAGTATCTTTTCATGAAGAAGAAAATGAGATGTCAACCAGTCCAATCTGCCTAGCAGAATAGGTGGAAAACCAAGTTTTGGCAAATGGCATCTAAAGATTATAACTCAACAAAATATATTCAAAAAAATAAAAATATTATTTGCAAGTCAGATTTCTGAATATTAGCAATTATTTTACAAATAAATGTTTTTTTTAGATAAGTGTAAAAACTTCTCTGGTAAAAATAAATCATAGAAAATTATTTTTTTACATTTAAATCTAAAGTTCCGAATTCAGACTTCGGTTCCTGAATTTACAAAGTACTATCATAGATTTATGATCAAAATCCTAAATGGTTCTTTCATATCCTGTAATATTATTATAAATAAGATAATGTTTGTATTAAATTTAATAATAAAAATATACAATCATAGGAGTAATATTAATAACATTACATTTTTAATTTAAAAAAAAGCTTCATCCACAAATTTTTGGATTACAATATTCATCATGTTCAACCACTGTGAAACGATGGGAAGAGAAACAAGTCAATTAGTATGAAATTATTACATAAATGATAGAAACCTGATTAATTTATATCAGGGTTTTATGACAGATTACAATAATTCTTTTAGTGTAAGCACACATGATTTATTTCAATATACTTTCTATAATTGTAAGATGATAGGAAATGATTTTATCAGTCTATTGATGCCTCTTTGATTGCAATTGATTAAATCCATTGGTACACTGTACATACCGATAACGTATTGATTATACTTAACCCATAGAAAACAAAAACTGTAGGAAAGTAGTGACTATGATTCAATTTGTATAAATTGATAAAAGTCTGAACAGATAGAGATGATAACATACAATTAAAACCCATTTGAATTCTACGGATCTGTATCAGTATATAAAATTTATTTTTACCAGCGTTATGTAAGTGTACCCATTTTTAATATATGAGGCAGTATAATTCTCTGTCAGTTCAGCCACTTTTTTTTTGACCCTCTCGGATCTGTCCCATAATTGGCCACATTTTAATACCACTTAAAAGCACACTTTGTGAATTTTTTCAGATTTTCGAATCCATCCATTTAGGAAATGTATATTTTTTTTATTATTCATATAACTTCGATGGAGTAAGTCTGACAAAAAAATCACACATACAAAAAAATGTTGTTTTTCACTTAACTTTGTAATGCAATATGTCTCATATTTTTATTCGTGGTGCAAAAGCTATTTACAGCAAAAAAAAATGTTAAACAATTTTATTCACTCATTCGGACACCTTTGATATCACTGCCAATTTTATACAAGCTACAGGAATATGTCAAAAACCTACCAAAAAATTGTCATAGTGGTCATCGACTATTTGAAGGAGAAGAAAACTATTTTCCAAAATTTTTGATCCAATGAATGGCTGTATGCACGAATGATGGTATGTAAACCCCGAAGGCCGTGTCGTCATCACGTGTCAAGTAGCTCCATGGTTCGATTATGTGAAGGAGTAGAAAAAATAATTAAAACAAAAAATGTATTCAAGTAAAAAAATAATTAAATAAATTTAATTAATTGTTTTTCTTTTTTTAATCTTTCACAAGTAGCCGATGTCCACTATGCCAATTTTATTGTAGGTTGTATACATGTCCCTACAACTTACAAAAAATTGAGAGTTTTATCGAAGGTGTCCGAAATAATGAAAAAAGTTGCTGAAACATTTTTTTGCTGTATATCGCTTCCTCAACACGAATAAAAATATGAGGCCTATTGTATTACAAAGGCTTTTGCATACGTAATTTTTTTGTTAGATTTACTCCATCGAAGTTATATGAATAATAAAAAAAATATACATTTCGTAAATGGATGGATTGAAAAATCTGAAAAAATTCATAAAGAGTACTTTCAAGTGGTACTAAAATGTGGCCAATTATGGGATAGATCTGAGAGGGTCGAAAAAAAAAAGTAGCTGAACTGACAGGGAATGCCTCATATACTCTAATTGTGCTTTTGGTTTAAAAAATATGTACATACCTTGTCTACCTGACGATGAATAACAAATTACCACACAATGAGACGTAGATTTGATGAACTGATCCTTAATCAAACGTACTTTGGAACCTTCCAATTTCCATTCACGACTTTATCTAAACATCGCACTTTTCACATTTACAGTGTTTTTAGGGTTAGAACCTCACTAAACTTTTCGAGAAAAGAAAAATAAACGTTCTCGTGACGTTCTCTTCGCGATTTTTTTCCACCCGACGATTGAAAATGATATCAGAAAAGAGATCGGAGTGACACTTGGGGTTAACCGGGCACAACCGGAAGAGACAATCGCACGATATTCTTCGTTTTCAAAAAACAAGAGTAGTCGCGGGGCAGAGTTGGTCATGAGTTAACCGAACATAAGCTAATGCACCTGAATACCACCAACCAATGAAAACCGTTTAATTTAAAGCGAACTACTTTAGTCAAGCGCACACATGCGCTCATCAAGATGAAAGCTTTTTATTACAGATATCATCTAAAAAGATAACTTACAGATATCGTCTAAAAAGATATCTTACAGATATCGTCTAAAAAGATATCATCTGAACGGTAATTAAGCAACCTTTTAGTATACCAAATGGATATCTTTTGTCCGTGTGCTACTTGGGGACTGTTAAGAGGTAGTGGTACTTCCTCCACCATACCTCAAAATTTCGAAACCTATTTTCTCTCAAAAAACAACACAGATTGGGCCTGCATTTTGAGGGAATACGCGGAAGGATGGTACAATTGGACTAGGCTTCTGGCTCTTCAATCGATTCAGTCGTTTTTCTGTGAGAATTTAAAAAAAATAGTGCGAGAGAGACAGAGCTATGGTGCGAGAGAGACAGACCTATAGGCGTTTAACATTGGGCCAAGAAATTTTCGCCGGTGTATAACATGCTCTTAAGGAAAGGCGAAACATCCATGAGTGCGAGAAAGATAACGAATATCTTTCGAAACAAGAATTCTCGAAAACTTGATCCTTTTTGAAAAAAAAAGGAAAGTTTTACACCATGCAGAAGAGATTCACTGCGGTGTATCACTGCGTCTTAAGAGGCAATGATACACTAGCTGGAATTTCTTGGCCCAATGTTAAACGCCTATAGGTCTGTCTCTCTCGCACATAGCTCTGTCTCTCTCGCACTATTTTTTTTAAATTCTCACAGAAAAACGACTGAATCGATTGAAGAGCCAGAAGCCTAGTCCAATTGTACCATCCTTCCGCGTATTCCCTCAAAATGCAGGCCCAATCTGTGTTGTTTTTTGAGAGAAAATAGGTTTCGAAGTTTTGAGGTATGGTGGAGGAAGTACCACTACCTCTTAACAGTCCCCAAGTAGCACACGGACAAAAGATATCCATTTGGTATACTAAAAGGTTGCTTAATTACCGTTCAGATGATATCTTTTTAGACGATATCTGTAAGATATCTTTTTAGACGATATCTGTAAGTTATCTTTTTAGATGATATCTGTAATAAAAAGCTTTCATCTTGATGAGCGCATGTGTGCGCTTGACTAAAGTAGTTCGCTTTAAATTAAACGGTTTTCATTGGTTGGTGGTATTCAGGTGCATTAGCTTATGTTCGGTTAACTCATGACCAACTCTGCCCCGCGACTACTCTTGTTTTTTGAAAACGAAGAATATCGTGCGATTGTCTCTTCCGGTTGTGCCCGGTTAACCCCAAGTGTCACTCCGATCTCTTTTCTGATATCATTTTCAATCGTCGGGTGGAAAAAAATCGCGAAGAGAACGTCACGAGAACGTTTATTTTTCTTTTCTCGAAAAGTTTAGTGAGGTTCTAACCCTAAAAACACTGTAAATGTGAAAAGTGCGATGTTTAGATAAAGTCGTGAATGGAAATTGGAAGGTTCCAAAGTACGTTTGATTAAGGATCAGTTCATCAAATCTACGTCTCATTGTGTGGTAATTTGTTATTCATCGTCAGGTAGACAAGGTATGTACATATTTTTTAAACCAAAAGCACAATTAGAGTATATGAGGCATTCCCTGTCAGTTCAGCTACTTTTTTTTTTCGACCCTCTCAGATCTATCCCATAATTGGCCACATTTTAGTACCACTTGAAAGTACTCTTTATGAATTTTTTCAGATTTTTCAATCCATCCATTTACGAAATGTATATTTTTTTTATTATTCATATAACTTCGATGGAGTAAATCTAACAAAAAAATTACGTATGCAAAAGCCTTTGTAATACAATAGGCCTCATATTTTTATTCGTGTTGAGGAAGCGATATACAGCAAAAAAATGTTTCAGCAACTTTTTTCATTATTTCGGACACCTTCGATAAAACTCTCAATTTTTTGTAAGTTGTAGGGACATGTATACAACCTACAATAAAATTGGCATAGTGGACATCGGCTACTTGTGAAAGATTAAAAAAAGAAAAACAATTAATTAAATTTATTTAATTATTTTTTTACTTGAATACATTTTTTTGTTTTAATTATTTTTTCTACTCCTTCACATAATCGAACCATGGAGCTACTTGACACGTGATGACGACACGGCCTTCGGGGTTTACATACCATCATTCGTGCATACAGCCATTCATTGGATCAAAAATTTTGGAAAATAGTTTTCTTCTCCTTCAAATAGTCGATGACCACTATGACAATTTTTTGGTAGGTTTTTGACATATTCCTGTAGCTTGTATAAAATTGGCAGTGATATCAAAGGTGTCCGAATGAGTGAATAAAATTGTTTAACATTTTTTTTTGCTGTAAATAGCTTTTGCACCACGAATAAAAATATGAGACATATTGCATTACAAAGTTAAGTGAAAAACAACATTTTTTTGTATGTGTGATTTTTTTGTCAGACTTACTCCATCGAAGTTATATGAATAATAAAAAAAATATACATTTCCTAAATGGATGGATTCGAAAATCTGAAAAAATTCACAAAGTGTGCTTTTAAGTGGTATTAAAATGTGGCCAATTATGGGACAGATCCGAGAGGGTCGAAAAAAAAGTGGCTGAACTGACAGAGAATTATACTGCCTCATATATTAAAAATGGGTACACTTACATAACCCTGGTAAAAATAAATTTTATATACTGATACAGATCCGTAGAATTCAAATGGGTTTTAATTGTATGTTATCATCTCTATCTGTTCAGACTTTTATCAATTTATACAAATTGAATCATAGTCACTACTTTCCTACAGTTTTTGTTTTCTATGGGTTAAGTATAATCAATACGTTATCGGTATGTACAGTGTACCAATGGATTTAATCAATTGCAATCAAAGAGGCATCAATAGACTGATAAAATCATTTCCTATCATCTTACAATTATAGAAAGTATATTGAAATAAATCATGTGTGCTTACACTAAAAGAATTATTGTAATCTGTCATAAAACCCTGATATAAATTAATCAGGTTTCTATCATTTATGTAATAATTTCATACTAATTGACTTGTTTCTCTTCCCATCGTTTCACAGTGGTTGAACATGATGAATATTGTAATCCAAAAATTTGTGGATGAAGCTTTTTTTTAAATTAAAAATGTAATGTTATTAATATTACTCCTATGATTGTATATTTTTATTATTAAATTTAATACAAACATTATCTTATTTATAATAATATTACAGGATATGAAAGAACCATTTAGGATTTTGATCATAAATCTATGATAGTACTTTGTAAATTCAGGAACCGAAGTCTGAATTCGGAACTTTAGAATTAAATGTAAAAAAATAATTTTCTATGATTTATTTTTACCAGAGAAGTTTTTACACTTATCTAAAAAAAACATTTATTTGTAAAATAATTGCTAATATTCAGAAATCTGACTTGCAAATAATATTTTTATTTTTTTGAATATATTTTGTTGAGTTATAATCTATAGATGCCATTTGCCAAAACTTGGTTTTCCACCTATTCTGCTAGGCAGATTGGACTGGTTGACATCTCATTTTCTTCTTCATGAAAAGATACTCCGGCTAAACGGAGCAATACTTAATAAAAGGTAATAGTTTCTAAGTGACATAATTTATAATAAATAAATTGTATGCTGTTTTCTAAATCATTGCTTAACTTTGCTTTCAGGATGAAAAAAAAATACTTTGCTCCGCTTAGCCGGTGTATCTTTTTGTAAAGAGACGTCAACTAGCCCAATCAGCCTAGCAGTTTGGTCTGAATCACGCGCAGAGTGGAAAACCTAAGATCTTTGCCTAAGTTGATACTGAAAGGCATATGCAAGTCAGACAACAGTAAAAAATCCTTTCATCGAGTACCAACAACATAGTTCACTGACCATTTTTATATGCAAGAGAATTTGGATGATATTGAGTTTTCAAATTCAATTTCTTTGACGTGACTCCCTCCCCTTAAGACTGAAAGAATCATCATAGTCAATCGGAAATCCTGATATAAATGCAACAGTTTTCTATCATTTATGTATAATAATTTCATGCTGATTGACTCATTTTTCTTCTTGTCGGTTCACAGCTATAGAAAGTCTATCATAATGAATCTTGAATATGATAAATATTTGAATCCAACAATTTGTGGATGAAACCTTTTTTTATTGAAATATGTAATATTATTAATATTACTTCTACGATCATATAGTTTGTAACACGGTAGATTTTGTACCAGCTCCACCCCGCAGGCTGGCTCGAAGGCCATCACACTCCGCTTATATTTTGTTTTAGTATTTTAGAGCAGTATTTTTGGATTTAGTTTATAGGAATATTTTGTGTAGAAATCCCCCCCTTTACCCCCCTTCCCATCCCTAGTATGAATGTGGAATGAGTAATAGCCCCCCGAAGACCATGGAGGCCCTCAAGGACGAGATAAGAGGCTACGGAAGCTTAGACAGAGTGACGTGGGGAGAGTGTGGGCTGGAAAAACCATCTGACCCCGGACAGCATCCGAGCCAGCTCATGAGTACACCCCGCACCACACGAGTAGCCTCCACACTCGGTGGACATAAGTTGGAGTTAGCCGCCCAACTGCGTGGGTGTACTCGCACTACTAGGATCGCCAGCGGCACTCAAACGGCCCGCGGCAATCACTCCAGCCAGCTGTGCTACGCTGCCTCGCCACTGCACTGCTCGAGCGCCACTGACCAGCCACACTCGATCCGTTGATCGATGTCGAAGCTCCGTAGTGCTCGGGAGCCGACGAGTCCCGAGGATCGACGAGGGTCTCCGAAAACATCGAGGAAGAAGAAGGATGACGGTTTTCTTATCACTTCGAGCTTCGCCGTCGCCGTGTCCTCCCTTGAGATAATATAGCAAAGTTTGTGAGTCCTCGTGGGAGTTGTCCACGGGACTAGGATTGTGTGTGTGTGTGATAATTACCGTGAGTAATTTTTGTTTGTTCTGAGACCCCTTTTCCCCCTTTTCGCCCTGTATTTTTTAAGTTATTAGAGTTTTTAGTTTTCATTTTTATATCGAGTCAACCGGCTGCCACCCCGTGGAGACCGGCCCGTTGTTATTCGAATTCGTTAGCGATTATTTTGTTTTCTGCGTGCGAGGTAGTGTGGTGGTGATCGCGACTATCTCGGCGATATTTAACATTAATTTTCTTTCCGATTTTATTTATATTTTTGCCCCATTAGCGAATATTCCCATGCCACCCCCCCCCCCCCCCCCTTTCAGCCATACCGAGGTAATAATTAAGAAGCCATAGAGTTCGGGAACCCTCCCCCCTGAAATCGTCTCTATTTTGGCTAGCCGAGTTACCCCACTTTTTGCCATATTTTTGCTATTAATTTTTCCCTATTTTGCCATATTTGTGTTATTAATTTTTCCCCATTTGGCCATAGTTTGGTTATTAATCTTTTTTGTCCCCTGTAGTTTGCATATTTCCCCCCCGTGACCCCCAGGGTCCCTGCCACCGGTAACCCCCACCTTTTCCCCCACCCGACCGTGCTGGACTCTGAAATTTTTCGACGTCGCCCGGACTTAGAAAATTTTCGACAGTCTTGGGACTTAGAAAATTTTCGATAGAGTCGGACTTAGAAAAATTTCGGCTCCTCTCGGACTCTGAAATTTTTCGACGTCGGCCGGACTTAGAAAATTTTCGACAGTCTTGGGACTTAGAAAATTTTCGACAGAGTCGGACTTAGAAAAATTTCAGCTCCTCTCGGACTCTGAAATTTTTCGACGTCGCCGGGACTTAGAAAATTTCCGACGTCCTCTCGGACTCTGAAATTTTTCGACGTCGCCGGGACTTAGGAAATTCCCGACGTCCTCCGGACTCTGAAATTTCCCCACTGTCTTACGCCGTACCCCCCCCCCCCCCCCCCAACGGTGCTACACGTCACGTAGCTGGCGCCCATCTAGAGTTATTGTATTGAGTTTTTCTTTTGTTTTTTTATTGAGATTTTTGTAATTACGATTAAATCGAGTTTGGTTATTTTTCGTATAATTATTTTATTTTTATTACGTCTCTTTTCACTAACCCCTTCCCCTCCTAATAAAAAGGGAAGCCGGTTATAATTTTTATTATATAATTTAATAGAAAAATTATATTATTTATAATAATATTATGGGATATGGAAGAAATCATAGTACTTCGTAAAGTTGTGAACCAAAGTTCGTATTTAGAATGATAGGATTTTTTATAATGTCATCATTATTTTTATCATCTATCATTTATTTTTACCAGAGCAGTCACCTAAAAAAGGTCATAAGAAAAAAAATTGTGTAAATAATGCACTATTTTTAAAAAATCTTTAAAATCCTTATTAAATACATAATGAACATTATAATTCTGCAATTTAATAAAGACATACAGTGCACCTGCAAAATGGTGTGAGGTAAAAAGTAAAATTTTTTACTTGTAGGTTTCAGACCAAACCAGTGAATGAATTTTAGTGTTCAATGTCTTATTTTATCTGTCGAAGAGTGCATTCTGGATTGAATATAGGAATTTTTATTTCAGTTCTTTATGATAAAGCTATGATTTTAATTGTATAAATAAATCTCTCTCTATTAAAAACTCACTAAACAATTGGTTACAGTAAATCTAATTTTCACTACATCAAAAATCGCTGTATTAAATACAGAATGCACTCTTCGACAGATAAAATAAGGCATGGAACATTTAAATTGGTTCATCGGTTTGGGCTGAAAGCTACGCCAAGTGAAAAATTTTACTTTTTATCTCACACCATTCTTGTGCACTGAATGTCTTTACAAAATTGCAAAATTATAATGCTTGTTATATACCTAATGATGTTTAAATGTAAGATTTTTTAATAGACACGTATCATTTACAGAATTTTTTTTCTTATGGCATTTTGTTAGGTGACTTGGTCCCCTTAACTCAGATTTCTGCACTTTCAGTTTTTTGCAAACTCGAATCACTAAACATTATTCAGCAAAAATGTCTGTTTATATTAAGATAGTTTATTGGAGCAGCCTTTTATATTAAGATAAATTATTGAAACAGACAGAAGTGGAGTAACTTATAGTATATCAATTATTTTCATTTTTTATTTAAATAGAGTAGTCAATATCGTTTTACGTACATCACTTTTACACATTTTATATTCAGAAGTGATTTGAATTGAACACTAGTTTCTCACAAACTTACATTTTTGCAGTTTAAAATTATAGGATGTCTTATTCGAATTTTGCCATTGATTTAGAAACTTAAGGGGGAGGGAGTCAGGTCAAAAATGTAAAAAAATCGTTTTTTTTTTTTTTTTTTTGTAAAAATATTCATTTTCATGTAATCTATGTGTTATTAAAGTTATAAGCCGAAGTTCACAAAAATGGCCAAGTTCTATGGTACCATTTATATTTTGTTTTCACAAAAATCGTAAAAAATGATCAGAATATTATATTATAATTTGAAACAATTTTATTTATTTATTGTTTTTATATGCGGACATTAAAGCCGATTTTTTGTTAACACGAAATAATTAAGAGTGTTGAATTTTTTTTTAAATTTAATAATTTGCTTTTTTTTTTATCTTTCTGCAGCTTTGCTTAGTTAAGTGTGACCTCCGATCCTTCAAAATCTTAGACATAAAGCCGAATTTGCAACAAACAAATTGCCGATTTTTAATGATATTTGTCTATAGATAAAAAAAATTAATTACGTATTTGTAAATAAATTTGTATCTGTTTACCATTTTTTAAAACATTTAGTGAAACGCGATATAAACGATGCGATGACAGTGTGATGTCTCCAATGCAACAAGTAACATTTACATCATATTTAAATTCGCGCGAATAATGGGGCCTGCGCTATGATAGTTTGATGCGTATCGCATGCGCAGCGTGTTACCGCTGGGCAAATTGACTACTGCTTCACGCGAGCGGCATAACCTCTAATTGACGTTTTTATTTCTTGTTCATACTATGTTATTAGTTTAATTCCATTGGCCATATGTTGTTTTTTTTTTCAATTAACAGTGTTTAAAAGAGAATCAACAAACATCATAAGTGTTCAAATACGTATTATTTCTTATGAAGTGGTGGTTTAATTTGTTTGCAGCACATTTCTAAATGTTTCAACACTGGACAAATTGTGAAATTGTGATGTTGTCAATAAAAGAGATCATCCCAGTGTTATTCTCAGGTTTTTAAAAATATTATGCATACATTTACTTATTTATTTGTTAATAAATTTAAAAAATTATTTGTAAAATAATTACTAATATTCTGAAATCTGACTTGCAAATAATATTTTTATTTTGTTCCATAAAGGTACTAAAATGCCCCAAAGCTTTAAGCAGGGCAAACATTTTGTTTTGAGTTATAAACTTTAGATGCCATTTGCCGAAACTTGGTTTTCAGCCTATTCTGTGCATGATTCAGACCAAACTGCTAGGCAGATTGGACTGGTTGACGTCTCATTTTCTTCTTCATGAAAAGATATACCGGCTACGCGGTGCAAATGTTAATAAAAGGTAATATTTTTTAAGTGACATAATTTATAATAAATAAATTTTATGCTATTTTCGAAATCAGTGATTAACTTTACTTTCAGGATGAAAAAAATATATTTTGCTCCGCTAAGCCGGTGTATCATTTTGTAAAGAAGAAAATGAGACGTCAACTAGCCCAATCTGCCTAGCAGTTTGGTCTAAATCACACTCAGCGTGGAAAACCTAAGATCTTTGCTTAAGTTAATACTGAAAGGCACATGCAAGTCAGACAACAGTAATAAATCCTTTCATTGAGTACGAACAACATAGTTCACTGACCATTTTTATATGCAGGAGAATTTGGATTATATTGAATTTTCAAATTCCATATTTTTTTGCCTGACTCCCTCCCCTTAAGTATCTATTAAATATTTTGTATAGCACATACTAAATAATTATTGGATTAATATGTGATAAATATGTGGAATTAACTAATGTGTGGGGATATAGCCGCAGATTTCTTTTGAATAATTACATGCAATATTACATAAATTCCAATGATGCATAAGCAATACTATGATGAAAAGTGAAAAATACATTTTTATTCTTTATATCACAATGCCATCCCTCAGGTTTGCTCAAATTTTAGTGTTGCAGAATTTTATCGCTTCTGCAACATTAGATTTAAAAAACACAACAATACAGGAACATTATAAAAATTAATAATTGAAATAATTTTTTAGAGAATTTTTAATTGAAGTAATTACTATTGTTATTCACTGATTGACACTAGTGAATGCAGAATTAACTTTTGAATCTTTCATCGTATGAAGATTCTTTTGCTTCCTCATAGACGAAGCTTTGTTTTTGGAGATTTTCATGTCAGGACACTCAAAATAGTCTGAAACGTCGAGAAAAGTGGTGTGTGAAATTTAAACATAATATAAATTTTATAAAAATCGAATAACGCATTTCATTTTTATAAGAATTTAGAAATTTTGAAAAGAGTACGTAAACGCTCTAACTCGAACGAATTTTTAGCTATCGGGCTGAAACTTCATATTAAAATTGAACAAAGTGATGCGTCCGTTGGTATTGAATTTGAGCCAAGTTGGTAAAGCAGTTCGGTTTTTATGAGATTTTAAAATATTCGCAATATTTTCATTTTGCTCTAATTCAGGTAAAATTTCAACAAATCGACTGAAATTTCCTACACAGGAAAAATAATATTCAGCTCTGCTAAGTACCAAATTTGGTGATGATCGGTAAAGCGGTTCGGATTTTACGTGATTTTGAATTAAAAAAATTTTTTTGATGTCGCTCTGTATTTCGTAAAACATCAGAAAGTAAGCCAAAAAAATGATGCAAAGTGGAACCTTGCGCATTGCTTCCTCATTAATTTAACACATTGCTTTCTTATTAATTCAACACATTGCCAATATATTTAGTAAAATTCATCATCATTAAGAATTTGACTTTTTGTGTATTATTACATTTTGTGTATTATACAGGCTCAGTCCCACGAATTCATTATTCACACCGTTCACATAGTATTAACTTCGCCAATTTTTTAGCTAGCGCTAGGCAACCACTTTCATTCGACAGAGTAGGCTTTTCCCTAGGGTACGTTTTTTGCGGAGTTCTTCCGAATGTTTTTTGAATTTACCACGAATTTTCGAAGTTGACTAACGTATTCCACGTTTAAATTTCCCGTCTAGCCTACCTAACACACTGACTTTGGTAACGAGGGGACAATAGTAACCGCCACTTACAGGATTACGAAGTACAGCATGCTGCCGTTGAGGTTATCTCGTGTTGAGGTCCCCGGGGCGTCTTGGCTCTCACCCTACTCTCCCCTTACTCTCCCCTTACACTCCCCTTATTCTCCCCCTACTCTCACCTTCCTCGCTTTGCTCGCTGGTACCCGGAGAGAAACTCCGCGTGCCTCGTCGTCGTCTGGAGACCGATTTTTCCGAAATCAACCCCATGTATTTACCCAATGGGGATGAAAAAAAAAAAAAAAGTCACCACAGACCGGGCTAGAAATCCGTTTCGGAGGGTCGCGAATTAATACTGTAAAGATTCACGAGTATGGTCTCGATTAATTTTTTTGACGAGAGATCTGGGCACACAGGCTCAGTCCCACGAATTCATTATTCACACCGTTCACATAGTATTAACTTCGCCAATTTTTTAGCTAGCGCTACGCAACCACTTTCATTCGACAGAACAGGCTTTTCCCTAGGGTACGTTTTTTGCGGAGTTCTGCCGAATGTTTTTTGAATTTACCACGAATTTTTGAAGTTGACTAACGTATTCCACTCACACCTTATTCTCCCCTAACTCACACCTTCCTCGCTTTGCTCGCTGGTACCCGGAGAGAAACTCCGCGTGCCTCGTCGTCGTCTGGAGACCGAGTTTTCCGAAATCAACCTCATGTCTTTACCCGATGGGGATGAAAAAAAAAAAAAAAAAGTCACCACAGACCGTCGGTCTGCCTCACAAAAGCTATAACTCTTGACAGACCCTCTATATGTATAATTTAGTGACAAACGGTATGAAATTTGTGATTTTATGGATTATGGATTGTTGAATTATTTTTAAAAATATACGTTATCATATTTACATTCGGAAGCGGTCTAATAATAACGAAATAACGGAATAACGAAATAGAAAAAGCGAATTCACAACATGTTTATTTATCTAATTTTTTGGTATTAAATTTGGCTCGAATCGCTCGAGTGGTGCAGATTTTATGAAGTTTTGAATTTTCAAATAAATTTACATTTTGTCATTAATTTTTCAAAAATATTATCTGATATATCGAGCTGAAATTTCGTACATGAACAGAATTATATTCAGCTATGATTAATATATAATTTTATGACAAACTATATAAAATTGTCTATTTTATAGAATTTTGAAAATTGAAAACATTAACGGTATCGCATTAACTGCTGGAAAACATGAGATATTAATCACAAATTAAATATTTGAACTAAATAATATTCAATTCCGATACATATATGATCTAGTGACAAACGATAATAAATTTTGATTTCATGGAATGTTGAATTTAAATAAAGGATGCAAAGTAGAACGTTGCACATTGCTTCCTCATTATTTTTGGCTTTTCACAAAGCTTCCTCTATGAGGAAGCCAACATCGATTAATATACTTCCTCATAGAGGTAGCTTTGTAAAAAGCCAAAAATAATGAGGAAGCAATGTGCAAGGTTTTTTTATGATTTTTTTCTATATAGTAAAAAAATTAATTAAGCATTTGTAAATAAATGTTTATTTGTTTACCATTTTTTAAACCATGTTTATTTTTTATACCATATGGATTGAGGCTAAGCGGTGGCCAATCCTATGAGCAATTTTCGCAAGATCGCACGCAGTGTAAAACCCTTCAATATATTTTTGTATGCACCCGGTTGACCTTAGTGGTTAACTTGATGCCGAAAAATCCTTCGTTGCTATCCTAAAACTTTCTTTTATCGATTATGATTAAAGCAGTCAAAGCAGATTTTACAATAAACTGATTATTTTACTAACTCGATCTTCTTAACCTTCTGAATAACATCCGGCAATGTGATAACAATTTTGCCATTTTATCATTTGCAGTGCGATTCCTTTCCTCATGTGAATGATCCCTTCTCTGCATAAGTTGAACCTTGAATCCGTGAACCCGATATCCTGCGTACACGGAGTTTCCTTATGGACCTTGGGTTGTGACGAAGTTATCGTAAGATTGAATTATTAACTGTCAGTAATTAATTGTATTTTATTAAGCCAATTTATATAAGGAGTCAATTTTCTCTAAGAAATTTTTTTTTCGTTTTAAGAGGTTGCAATATGCTCGTGCAGATGTCACTGTATAATCTTAAATGTCTATAGGGTTATCTATTTTACACCTTAAACCCGCTTAAGGTTTTTCTTTTCTTCCGCACAAAAAACTGCTTCGAGTTTTGAGGGGCCAAAAGGTTAGCCCCTTTCCATCATACTTTAACTTCAGTTCATTATTAATTTTCGTATTTTCTTATAAGTTTAAGTTGGTATTGTAGTTTTCGTTGGAGTTTTTGTTTTAAGAGGCAGTAATACGCCCATAGAAATTTGATCGTGCATTGCCAAACACCTATACGGCCGTCTCTCTCGTTCCTTAAGTCCACTTCTGGTTTTCCGGTTCTCTCGAAAAAAAACCAGCTTCGAATATCAAAGTAGCCAGAAACTTAGACAATTTCTACAATACTTTCTTCCGTTCACTCGTAACTTAAGCTTAGTCTGTGAAGTAGTTTAGCGAAAACAGGCTTAAAAAATTTCAGTGGCAGCGAGCGGTGAGGGGGGTGGGGTGAGTAGGTGACACTGCCCCCTTTAGTTTATTTGCAGAAACTGGTTTCCCCGAAATCGAAAGTTCTGAACTGGAACATTCACTGTATTCCAAACGATAAAATGGACGGGTACAAGAGGTTTGCTGACTATTCGTGGACCAATCAGAAACGTTTTAAACGTCGACAGCTTCAAGTTGTTGCTGAGCAATATGCCGTTAACGCCGAAGATATACACCGTCCCGGACAAGTTGAACAGGATCAAAGACAACAGAGCTCCGATGAATGTGTGTCAGAATCTGAGAATCAACCTGAACGGTTTCCCGGTGAAACCGACTCAGAGTCTGACAACGAACGAAATTCAGAATGCGGATTGACCAATCCACAGCGTGAGGAACTGCTGTTGGAAGAAGATCGCCGAGACGATGGCGAATCGGCTGAAGAAGTCAGTGTTACATTTGATGACGATTTCGGGTCCGTAAGTAGCTATAATGAAAACAATGATGAACGGTTGAACAATATGGTGGACGAAGTGCAACGAGAGGCAAATGAACCTCTTTATGAGGGCGCTCCATTGACAACAGCAGAGAGCTCGATAGCACTTCTAAACATATCCCTCCGGCATAATATGTCTGATGCTCTACTTTCGGATGTATTGCGCCTTGTAGAGGTCCACTGTCCACCTGGAAATAAGTGCAAGAAAACATTGCACACTTTCAGAAAATCTTTCGCTGAGAGTGATACGCCATTGATCCGGCATTACTTCTGCAAAAATTGCGTACGAGCCGTTGATAGATCGGATTCCGTTTGCCCATCATGCAATAGTGCAGAGAATATCACATACTTCATAGAAGGACCAATAATCTCGCAACTGAGGGCCCTGTACAAACGTCCTGGCTTTCAGGAGATGCTTCAGCATCGGCACACCAGAGATCGTCAGAATCCTGACAACTATGAAGACATTTACGATGGTGCTGCTTACAAAGATTTATGTGATGAGAACGGTTTCCTGAATGACCGTGCAAATATCTCGTTGACATGGTACACTGATGGAATTAGGATTTATAATTCATCGAAATTCAATATCTGGCCGCTCTATTTAATTATCAACGAACTTCCATTCGCAGCGAGAACAAAAAAAGAAAATATAATACTAGCCGGTTTATGGTTCGGAGACAAAAAACCAGTACCAAACTTATTTCTAGCACCACCTAAAGATAGCATAAGGCTATTGCGACAAGGCATTGACGTGGAAACTGCAATCGCCGACGAACCCATCATTGTGAAGGGAATCATAATTTGTGGCACGTGCGACCTACCCGCTAAAGCTCTGTTCTTAAACATGAAGCAATACAACGGTAAATTCGGCTGTCAGAAATGTAAACAAGAAGGCGTGTGCTTGACTGGAGAAAACGTTCGTGTTTGGCCATACGAGCCATTGAACTTACGCAGCGATCGTGAGACAGTTGAACATGCTCGACAAGCATTTCACGCGGGTAGACCAGTGTGCGGTGTAAAGGGTCCGACAATATTGTCGACGTTAGTTCACGAAAACATGCGAGCAATTAGTGTGGATGTGATGCATTGCGTTGCTGAAGGTATCGTGAAGAATCTAATGAACTTTTGGTTCTCTCCAACTTTCTCTGATCATCCTTCGTCAATATCAGAATATGTCGACCTTGTGGACAGGCGGCTTAGTTCTCTTACGCCACCATCCTTCCTTCAAAGACTTCCTCGATCGATATCGGAACATTTAGCGTACTGGAAAGCACATGAAATGAAAGCATGGCTTTTTTATTATTCGATACCCTGCGTCTATGATCTTCTCGAAAAGAAATATTTCGATCACTACAAACTGTTGGTGTAAGGGATATCGCTGCTATGTAAGTCGTCGATATCTCCAGACGAAGTTGACGTTGCAGAACGTGCACTTCGAGAGTTTGTTTGCAGGTTCGAACATCTATACGGAAGGAGATATATGACGAATAACCTTCATCAGTTGCTACATTTAGCCGAAAACGTGCGACAGTTTGGACCTTTGTGGACAACTTCGTGTTTCCCATTCGAAGACTTGAACGGACGATTAAAATCTATGGTCCACGGAAGTAACTCTGCGCAGTTACAGATTTGCAATGCCGTGTCGATGTTTCTGCGTCTCACAACTTTAAAAGCTGAGACATTGGTCGAAGGACGACCTGTGTACGATTTTTGCGAAAGCTTGAACTCGCAGCGAGGAAAAATAAAGCGACAAGGAATTTCAGGTTCTGTGTATATTGTTGGGAAATGCACGAAACTGCAGCAGCTCTCTCCAGAGTTACAGCAAGTCTTTGAAGCGGCAAACGTACAGGTTGCGACATGTTTTTACTATAAGAGACTTCTGAAAAAGAATGTCATGTATTCGTGTACCGAATATCGACGCAGCAAACGAACGAACTCGGCATTTGCCGTGTATTCTGTAGAGGGCACTGCATCTCGTGTTGGTAAGATACGATGTTCTATAAGAATATCTGACTGTCCCTGTTTAACTTTGTGCGAATGTATAGCTCAAAATTACGCTATAGTAAGACCGTGCATTGTCCGACAACAATTCGCAACGTGTATAGATAACACAACGCTGTCCAACATTCATACGGTAGAAACATACGAAAACAACGAACAGGCCGTTGATATAAACCGTCTCGAGTCCGTCTGTTTTTATTGCCAAATACAAGGCACGGCAGCGTCATATATAATTGCACCTGTAAACCGAGTGGAATGGGAGTAAACGCTGCTGAGTATATCAGAATTCCGGGTGCGAAATATTTTTAAAAATATTTACATTGTTAACCATATAAGTAATACGGCGTCACAAAGGTTTCATCGAACAACAAAGAATGAACATGAAAAAGCATGAAAATGATCATTCTTTAAACTACGTTTTGAAGAGTTTCATCACTGTTTATGACAAATGCTGCTGGGCGCGAACGGGCGCTGGACGCTAATGGCTGCTGTGCGCCAATGGCTGCTGTGCGCCAATGGTTGCTGTGCGCCTTATGCTGCTGTGCGCAAATCATAATAGTAATAGCCTACCACGAGGTCACCCATCCAAGTACTGACAGCTGAGCATATACTGGGGATGCTCTATTCGAGTACGGACATCCGAGGTGCGGCCATGCTGCCATTAATCCAAGTTCTGACCTCATCCGTCGTCGTTCTGACCTCATCCGTCTACAGTAACATAAGCACAGTGATGCACAGTGTCTACAGTAACGCTAAGCTCCCGTGACTCACATTTTGCCTACCATCACACACTTTGCTTTACATGATGGTTGCTCCTGCTCTCATAGCTTAAAAAAACGCTCACAAATTTCTCACTACGAATTGATAACAGTCAATATACAGACCAATGCACATTGTCGTACACTCGGAAAGTACATTAATAGTAATGTAGAATTGGATACAAGTAGTGTTTTTGAACGTTACTTTCTACGCCTGTATTGCGCCAGCTAATCACGGTCTCACTAACCCGAACGCTGGTCTATAATTGGCTGACGTAAGATAGGCATAGACAGTAACACTAGAAAACACTACTTCTACTCAATTCAAGCATTTCGGGAGGTGTACGGTTTTCGGACAATTGCAAGTTGTTACGGGTGACTATCAGGTGCCAGATTGTTTTTTTATTTCGTACAAATGCCTCTGAAAAAACACCCTTCGCTATGGCTGCCCATCTAACTTACGTTGGCTAATCATGCATCAGTAGAACGAAATCCGTGATTCGCTGTTTTAAGTTACGCCGATCAGCAATAGAGATCAGTGTTTTGTAAAAGAGACATACAATATAAAATAAAAATGCATCCGGGCACCTTATAGTGTTAAAATTGTAATCGATATATATTTATATCTTTTAGGTTGGCAATAGACGCGCACTTCATGTATTGCTGTATCATGGCGCTGCTATAGCGGGAGCAACAACCACCATGCAAGAGAAGCAAACAAATGCAAAAAAGTGACGAAGAGCTCAAAAATCCTCAAACAGCTGATGAGGCAGAAGAAAGCGAGATAGATGGTCGGAAAACAACAATGGATCGAGAGGACGGTTCTCTACATAAAAACCCGACATGGGGTTTGGCAAATCTTACAGCTGGAAGGCGAGCCTTAGATATGAAGTAAGTGTTTGAGAGCAAACACGACGTGGAGGGAAAAATCGAGCGCAAAAGGGCAAGATTAGTGGTAGTGTACTGCGGAAAGAAAGAAGAAATGTACGAGGTGGCATTAGCGCAGTGGTTAGCGCTCTTACTCAGTACTTGAACAATCCGGGTTCGAATCCCGGTGATCACCATATATTTTCTTTCTTTGATAATTCGTCAGACCATCCGTATTACTCACACACACCTTCCATACTCTGTCCTTTCTGACTGTTACATTGGTGTCAGAAGTGTCGGACGGTGCATATATGTATGTTTCTACAGTGGCAAAAACATGTAAAGCTCACGCACACAGCGGCAGACCCGCAAATACTAAGATTAGAACCGGAGAAGATAGCTCCTGTACTATCGTGTAACACAACTTTCTCAACTCTGTACAGTCGACGTGAGGTGTGTTACGGCCCTACATTGCATATAAGAGGACGATTTGAATGAGGGAAATTTACTAGGTGACATTAGCGCAGTGGTTAGCGCTCTTACTCAGTACCTGAACAATCTGGGCTCGAATCCCGGTGATCACCATATATTTTCTCTCTTCGATAATTCGTCAGACCATCCGCATTGCTCACACACACCTTCTATACTCTGTCCTTACCGACTGTTACACAAACATTGAATTCGAAAAAATGTTGCAATCAACCAAAAACCCGAATTTGGAGCTCAACAAAATTCTAGAACAAAACTAGCCTGGTTCTACGGTTTTCTACAGACAGCTCAAAAGACACCGAAAAACGGAAATGTTCTGCGGCCTATCATACACAGAAACTAGGAATTCAACACGAATTTGGATTGCACCCTCATTTCTCTATATGCAGTGCAGAGATAATAACCATACTCAGCACCCTTACTAAACTGCATAGAAACAGTCCGTCTCAAGAAGGCCAATCTGCTCAGATTCCGTAAGCGCAATTATCAAACTGGAAAACGCAAACATTGACGCGAACGAACACCCCATCACCCTGGAATGCAAATATACTTTATATAAACGCAATAAAAAACATTTCGATATCCAGCTTATCACGATTCCGTCACACACTGGGATGCAGGGCAGCGAAATAGCCCATGCCCTTGCAAAAAAAGGCCTTGGATGCCACGATTTTGGACGAGCATAAACCCAGCACGGCAGACCAATCCTCAGAACTGAACGCAAGGTGCAAAAGACTCATACGCGCATACTTCCTGAAAAACAAAACAAAAAAACGAAAGAACTATTTCAAGCATTATTGGAACGACAACAAATATCCTTGGTTCTATGAGAAAAAGACTGAGTCGATATTCAATAACATCAATCTCAAGAATTAGATCGGAACATCGCAGCACAGCAGCTGACCTACACAGACTTAAAAAAATGAAAACAACGCATGTCAATGTGGGGAGACCCCACACACATTTAACTTCTGCCCCTCTATTTTTAGCACCCAGAGCGAGACTGATTTCGAGCCTTGGAAAGGAAGATATCGAAGTTCCGATGGAAATTCACAGATCGTCGCGAAACCGACAAAAAAAACTATAACAGTCGTTATGGAATTTATAAACGAAATAGAATTTGAATTTTAAGAAAGGAATCTTCTATATATATATTAAAAAGGATTATATTTTACGCCACTCTCACCTGTATCATCGCTCAGCCCTCCTGACCCGTTTTAAAATTTAAAAAATGAAAACCCGCCCTATCCTTTGTCGAAGCTCTGACGACGAAGTTTAAAAGATCTGCCACCACACTATGATAGTAACTAAATCCACGAAAGGACGTGACGCTAGAGAAACGATGCAATGGAACTTGGCCAAGAGGCATCTATCCAACAAAAAAGGAGGAAGAAGAAGAAGATGAACGCGCCGCGCGTTCTCATTAAAATTAATTTGTAAACGAAATATTATCGAACTCCTTCTGTACAATTATCGAACAATAGTATTAATAAGTTGTGGCACATGGCGTACACTTAAAATTATATTTATGATACTTACGAATAAAAAAGAGTGACGCGGTCTGGAAAAATAAATAATGTTGAAGTGAAGAATGAATTTTATTCCATCCTTTCAAAAATAATTGAACATTACCAAATGCGCTATGAAATAAGTTACAGTAAACGTATCGACGACGGCTATCTTCGAATATTTCAATATATTTAAATAGGCTATTTCTGAAACAAGCTGGTACTCAGTGAGTTGACTAAATGTAGAAACGAAATCCATTCATAACCAAGAATTTACGATACGGTATTTTGGTGAGTTTTGAAAATGAATTTTTACCCACGTGCACGGATAAACATTGTGAAAATTTTACTAATACCGAGATGACCTCAAGATCTTGGCAGATTTTGTAGTGTTTCCAATGCTATACTGATGAGGTGCTGACTCATAATCTAAGCATCCTGTTTTGCTATTTAGTGACAGTTAATGTCTTTACCTAGATGATAAACATTTCGAGAGATTTATAAATTACGTTATACTTTACCAATATGATGATACTTGCATGGTCAAGTCTTGCAATTACTCACTCTTACAAGATGGAATCTGACAAAGAGATTTCTTCTTTCTGGAATGAAATTATGCATATGGAAAATATAAGAAACGAATTGGCTGCAATTAAATTTTCTGCGAAGAAAAAAAACGAAAATATTTTTAACTATTTATAACGCTACGTGTGAGAAAATTTGTTTATCCGTTTGGGCTTCCTGATAGAGTTTTAGTTGAAAGTTAAAAATAGTGAGGAATAAACTTGCAAAGTTTTATTTTGCAGCTTCATTATTTCTAATTATATCTTTTCCATATAGCTATTGTATAACTTAATGTCTAATATTCTTATTTTCACAAGTATTATTTAGGAAAACGAAAAATAATTACAGTAAATGGGAGACAATTCCCAAGGTCCTACTGTACGTGCTTATTTATGTTTCAAAAACTTATTCATAAAAGTGTGATATTTCGTAAAATTCTACACGATTTACAGTTTTTCCGCGCTTGACTTTAGTAGTTCGTTTGAAATTCCACGATTTTCATTGGTTGATACTTGGCGACACAGTTTGCGCCTCGTTAACCAATGATGAATTTTGTGTCTTGGCGCTCATTTTCATTGCAAATTTGGCCACTTTCCTTTCCTCATAATGAGAAGCATTTATCGCGAGAATGTGTCTTAAATCATACGTATAAGCTTGGGACTTAATTTGTTGTGTGAATCAGTTTATAGGTGAAATACGGACTTTCGGAAATTAAATATACTGGAAAAAGATTCGTTCTTGGCGACCTGTCTAGACGTATGAGCCAAATCCCAACATAATCAAAAATTGACGATACGGTTCTTTGGTGAGTTTTTAATAGTTATTTTTCTCCGTTTGCAAGGAAAAAATATTTTTAAAAATTTGCCAATTCCGAGATGACTTTAAGATTTTGGCAGATTTTGTATTGTTTCCAATGCAATAATCATGTGGTACGCTGACAGTGCTGTCATTGAAGCGCATTTGCTTCAGTAAGCAATGTGTATTTTATTTCACAAAGCTCACAGAATAATCATAACCTGATAATCATGTTTTTCTATTTGGTGCCTGTTAATGGATTTAGTTAGATGATAAGCAACTTCAGAGATTTCTAAATAACTTTTTACTTTACACATATGATGGTACTCGCATGGTCAAGTGTCTATTCTTTAATGATTTTGTTCTGTCGATACAAACTTTCCACTTGTCTTGAGAGAATAGTTCCCGATGCATGAGCATAAAATGAATAAAATGTATCATCTACTTATGATAGCTTGTGCCGTTACGATTTTTGGACATAAAAAATTGTTAATGTTTTTTTTCAATTGTCGAACAAAAATTTTGCAAATACATTATTCAAAAAAATATCTATATTCCACCATTCTAAATTTCCATTTGAATATTGTTGCAGTATCTTTCCGTCCCATTTTTTTTTTGCGCTATTTCATAAATATATTTATAGGATGATTTACCGACTTAAAAAATTAGTGAAATATCTAAAAATTACTTCCGTTCCAAAAAAGAGAAAAAGAAAAATACGCCAACTACATGAATAGTAGTTTAAAAAAATCATATTAAAAAAATAGGGAAGTCATATGAGCCAAGTAAATGTTACATATACATTATGTTATATATGCTTGGCACGTTCTTTTGTTGTATGGAATTAATTGATTTTATTTGTATTCCAAGGAGGGATTTGATATCGTTGGAGGACGGAGATTTTATAATAATAAACTGATCGGAAAAGATGAAAGAATTTTAACGAAAGACGTGGCTAGGATCGTCGATAGATTCGCAGTTATTTGGGTAAGTAGATTTATGATTTTCTCTGGCTTACCATTCATGTTGTAGGATGAAAGGTCCGAATCGACATGGTAAGCCAGTCGCATTATAAATATTATACAAAAGCCAAATAAAGGAAGCATAGTGACAGTGATTCGATGTTAAATAATGTTGCATCGACTCACTCTTGGCTCTTGTATTGTAATTTTGAACATACACATTTTAGCTCAGGTTTAGATTCTTCTTGCCGCTTTTTGAAGGATTGTTATCGAGATATAATTGTTAAATGCTCTATTTTTATATTTTATGAAAATTCGTTGATCGTTTATTGAATAGTACAGTACATTCAATAAATTATGATTTAATATTTTTTCATTTGATAATACATATAAGGCGAGAAGAATAATTCGCGAAGGTACTCGACACTGTATTGTAGTGAATCTTCTTTTCTCAAAGTTCAATTTTTCTCCAATGTTACGGTACAGTTCCGAGATCCAAGGGTTTTCAGCTTTTTGCAAACGGAGTTATCACTTTGATGATTTCATATTATATTTAAATGTAGTTGCATGCTTTTTTGACACTCGCATTATGGCAACTTCCGTCTACCTTTTACACGCTCTTTTGTCCCAATATTTAAAAAAAAATCATTTGTTTATATTCATGTTCGGAGCACCGAAGAGTACGAGTACTGATACTAGGCACTTAAGCCCCCCCATGACTACTCTAGGAGTCTAAGCTCTTGACGTGAATATTTTTTTTCTTCAAGCGAGTCTATCTTTTTATTACGCGTTAAATTCTAATAGAATCTAATTCTATTAGGAGTTTGTATCGTTGTAGTGTTTGCGTAAATTATAGATAATGTTTTTGAGATTGAAAGCTACTAAAAAGAATTTTCAATCGCGGGCGTGTTTAAACTCTCTCTTTTACGTATTTATTACATTCTATCCACCTTGGAAGTTGCAAGACAGAGTGTCAAGTTTTGTTTTTGTGAAAAGTAGTTTTTTCGAGTCGTTCGATCGTTTAGTATTGATATTTTTCATTATAAGCAATGACAGGATGTATAATAAATTCATCTATTACAGGTATCAAGAATTAGATATATTGTGTTTCTTCGAACACGCGCGATAAGCACTTTCATGGCAGCCATGAAAATGTTTTTGGCGGTGAACGTAGAACACCCCGAAAACATTGTTAAACGCGGAAAAATTGTAAATTAGTGAGTAAAGCAAAACGAAATTTCCCTAATGCGTGTGGGGAAGTTTCTTTTGTCTCTATAGTTTGTACGAATGAGAATCTTCCTCTTGGTAACGGGATGATTCTAGCTTTCCTCCACGCCTTAAGAGGAAAGCAAGGGTGTGTAAACTCTGGTGTGGGTAACATTCCGGAACGTTACCTCGTAGGGCAGGCTCCGGCACCGGAGTGGTGTGAGTGTGTGAGAGAAATAATGCATGAATGCTTGAGTTTTTCCTTTTATCTCGTTTGGAAACGGTTCGGCGAAAATAGGCAGACAGTTCTTAAGTAACGTAGAGTTTCAGTATGCAATTTAGATTTAAGTAGGTAGGAGCGAGTGAAAAATCGTAAATTATTATAAGGAAAGTGTTTTAAAAAACTGTCTTTCGTAAGAAATAGAAATAGTTTTCTTTTGGCTCGGAAATTTTCCATGGGTGTATCAATAACTTCTGATGTTGTAATCATCTATTATTATTATCATATCGTATAACGAGGTACATGCTTTTGAAAATATCTGAGCATTGCAGATTCACCGAGGGATTTTTATGTTCTCGTAAACATACGAGTTTCTACGTGTTGAAGAGAAAACCTATCGGTGGCATTTCACGCTTTTTGCTAATAATGCGCCACTACCTTTTTTGTCGTATATATGTTTGTTTCGTTCTTATGTCGTCACTATGCTCCATTGTTAAAAATTTCAGATCTATTCTGTACTTAAAATCTTTTTCCTACTTTACATCGTACTTTTTTTTTTTTTTTTTTTTTAAAGAATAATGTATTTTACTTGTTTGTTTCACAATGTTTATAAAAATCTATAAATTGTTGAAGATTGGTTACTTGTAAATGTGTGAATTTAGTACAGGATAGATCTTATGTTCTTTTTCTTCCAAATTTGATTTTCCTTACGTTCTAAACATAGTAATGTCGAAGCAAAGAAACGAGGAACGACGTATCCTCAGACGAAGAAATAAATGTCGATAAATCGAGTAGATGATCAACGAAATCTCAATAACGACAGGTAAATTCTTTCAAATAATGTCGTTTTATACTGTGTTTCATTATCAAAATCAGGTGTTGACAATTTTTTATTGATCTCTGGAATTTATTCAATGTTATTTTTGTCCTGCGTTCATAATGGAAACGTGCAATTTGTATTATATTTATATTTTTGATGACTTGCGGTAAATTATTTAATGTTCCAAATAGTTGAAAACAATGGGTCGATTTCGACCCGAGAAAAAAAAAATTATCGTAGATTACAATAATTAGATGTACCGTAATTAAACAGCATATAGTGACTGATTAAACATATAAAGACTCATGTTCAACCATTCGTGTATTAAAGTAATATCTGTTTCTTGTTGTATGAATACTCAAATAGTGCAGCCCTGTTTTCGTGAGAAATGTTTTTTCTATATTTCTATTTCAGGACACTCAAAATGGTCAAAAACGTCGAGCAAAGTGATGTCGGTACTTCCCTACCATCCTGTGAACATAATTCTCCATCTTTCCTTGCCCTGTCTGGTGATGAATCATTATTCTTGCTCGAGTATCGAAGAAAGTTAATATTCTTTGTCGAATGTCGAGCTGAATAATCGGTGAGGACGCTTCCCAAAACATAAAATAATTATCTCATTGGGACCCATGTAAGATCTCTATTGTTTTTTTAATAGTCTATAGAAATATAGTCTACAGTATCTTGTAAAATTCTTATTGCAGTCTGTGTTCCTTGTACACAGGCAGGATACATTTGTAGTTTCCACTTACATTCATTTACTGTTGACTGTAAATTAACTTTTTCAATCAACACAAAGATATAATTAAAACATGATTTCTCTTAATTTTTTTCATAACGTTTTGACTTTCAAAAAGATTTCCAATAAATACAAAAATGTTTATTTAAAACAAAAATGTAACGCCAATTATTAAAAGGAATGTAGCCATCCCATTGCAGTTGGCGACTGTTTTTTTTTGTTTGTAACGATTTTTTTGCGATCTATTTGTTGGCAAACAATTTTTTGTTTGGAAGGTTTTTTTGTGTTTACTTTTCCTCATACTGAGAAACCTTTACCGTGGGTATGTGTCGCAAATAATACGTATAAGTTTGGGATTTAATTTGTTGTGAAAAACCGGTTTATAGGATGAAATACGAACTTTCGTGAATGGAATATACTGGAAAACGATTCACTCTCGGTGAGCTGACTAGACACAGGAGGCAGATCTCAAAATATTAACCAAAAATTTACAATGCGGTTCTTTGGTGAGTTTTTTAAAGATTATTTTCTCCGTTTGCACGGCAAAATATTATAAATAGTTTACAAATATCAAGAGGTGACCTCAAAATCTTGGCAGATTTTGTAGTGTTTACAATGCAATACCGATGTGGTGATGACATTGAAGCGCATTCGCTACTGAAGCAATGTTCCTTTTATGGCGCAAAGTTCACATAATAATCATAATCTTAACAGACTGTTTTTATATTTGGTGCCTATTAATGACTTTAGCAAGATGATAAGCAACTTGATTGAATATCACGGTACTCGCATGGTCGTCTATTTTCTTGCAATTACTCAGTCTCGTAAGATGGAATCCGACGAAGATATTTTTTCTTTCTGAAACGATTTAGTTTTGTCGATAAAAATTTTCCACTTGTCATTGTGGCGAGTGGAAACGATAAGATACAGCTATGCACCGATTAAATTTTCTGTACAAAGGGAAAAAAAAACCATGAAAATATTTTTTGTTGCTGCTTTGAAAATCAACTTTTTTTTTGTTGCACTTTCTCTTTAACTTTATGAAAGAGTTCAAAATCATAATATATGTATGCATGAGAACCTTCATCCGAGTGTTGATGCGCTTTTGAATGATGATCACGGTGAGCCTCCGTTGATGGCTCACGTCGATCTAGGCAAAAGCCCGTAGCCCGCGACCGTCTCCAGTTTATCGTCGCCCTCTCCGCTGAGGTAGGTCCTGTTCTTGAGTCCTGTCGAGTTTCTTGAACTACGGTGAATTCGGGTTACTACTGAAGTCTAGTACGTACCGAGTCCTGTACTCCATCTAACGATGGAGTACAGGCGGGTGTCTGGGCAGGCGTCCGCGCGGGAGTCCGGGCGGGCTCGATCGAGTCCCGCCGAGATTCTAGAGATGGAATCCCGGAAGGTGTCCGGGCGGGTATTCCGGGAGTGCTTTTGGGATCCCGGATGGAGTCCCGGCGCGAATCCGGGCGGGAGTCCGGGCCGGATCGATCGAGTCCCGCCGAGATTCTAGAGATGGAGTCCCGGAAGGAGTCCGGGCGGGTTTTCGGGATCCCGGATAGAGTCCCGGCGGGAGTCCGGGCCGGATCGATCGAGTCCCGCCGAGATTCTAGAGATGGAGTCCCGGAAGGAGTCCGGGAGGGCTTTCGGGATCCCGGATGGAGTCCCGGCGGGAATCCGGGCGGGAGTCCGGGCCGGATCGATCGGGTCCCGCCGAGATTCTAGAGATGGAGTCCCGGAAGGAGTCCGGGCGGGCTTTCGGGATCCCGGATGGAGTCCCGGCGGAAGTCCGGGCCGGATCAATCGAGTCCTGCCGAGATTCTAGAGATGGAGTCCCGGAAGGAGTCCGGGCGGGAGTCCGGGCGGGCTTTCGGGATCCCGGATGGAGTCCCGGCGGAAGTCCGGGCCGGATCAATCGAGTCCTGCCGAGATTCTAGAGATGGAGTCCCGGAAGGAGTCCGGGCGGGAGTCCGGGCGGGCTTTCGGGATCCCGGATGGAGTCCCGGCGGAAGTCCGGGCCGGATCAATCGAGTCCCGCTGAGATTCTAGAGATGGAGTCCCGGAAGGAGTCCGGGCGGGCTTTCGGGATCCCGGATGGAGTCCCGGCGGAAGTCCGGGCCGGATCAATCGAGTCCTGCCGAGATTCTAGAGATGGAGTCCCGGAAGGAGTCCGGGCGGGAGTCCGGGCGGGCTTTCGGGATCCCGGATGGAGTCCCGGCGGAAGTCCGGGCCGGATCAATCGAGTCCTGCCGAGATTCTAGAGATGGAGTCCCGGAAGGAGTCCGGGCGGGAGTCCGGGCGGGCTTTCGGGATCCCGGATGGAGTCCCGGCGGAAGTCCGGGCCGGATCAATCGAGTCCCGCCGAGATTCTAGAGATGGAGTCCCGGAAGGAGTCCGGGCGGGCTTTCGGGATCCCGGATGGAGTCCCGGCGGAAGTCCGGGCCGGATCAATCGAGTTCCGCCGAGATTCTAGAGATGGAGTCCCGGAAGGAGTCCGGGCGGGCTTTCGGGATCCCGGATGGAGTCCCGGCGGAAGTCCGGGCCGGATCAATCGAGTCCTGCCGAGATTCTAGAGATGGAGTCCCGGAAGGAGTCCGGGCGGGAGTCCGGGCGGGCTTTCGGGATCCCGGATGGAGTCCCGGCGGAAGTCCGGGCCGGATCAATCGAGTCCCGCCGAGATTCTAGAGATGGAGTCCCGGAAGGAGTCCGGGCGGGCTTTCGGGATCCCGGATGGAGTCCCGGCGGAAGTCCGGGCCGGATCAATCGAGTCCCGCCGAGATTCTAGAGATGGAGTCCCGGAAGGAGTCCGGGCGGGCTTTCGGGATCCCGGATGGAGTCCCGGCGGAAGTCCGGGCCGGATCAATCGAGTCCTGCCGAGATTCTAGAGATGGAGTCCCGGAAGGAGTCCGGGCGGGAGTCCGGGCGGGCTTTCGGGATCCCGGATGGAGTCCCGGCGGAAGTCCGGGCGGGAGTCCGGGCCGGTTCGATCGAGTCCTACCGAGATTCTAGAGATGGAGTCCCGGAAGGAGTCCGGGCGGGAGTCCGGGCGGGCTTCCGGGAGTCCCAGCGGGAGTCCGGGCGGAAGTCCCGGCCGGACTCCCGGACGGACTCCCGGATGGACTTCGGCATCGGACCAAATGCCGAAGTCCATCCGGGAGTCCGGCCGGGAGTCCATCCGGGACTCCATCCGGGACTGTTTTTTTCTGCGCGGGGGGCTGAAGAGATAGATAGATAGATAGATGGCTTTATTAAGAGTGGCATGGTAGGGAGATAGGGACGCTACAAAGATGCGTCTTCGCGCGTCATCAGGTGCGTTTTAACGCACCTGAAAAAAAAAGTATTCTGGCACCGATGGTATACCCATTTTCCGAGTATCCAGATTTTATTCTCCAAGATACATTGAACTACACTGAAAAAAAATGTCATTGATTCAATAAATCCATCGTTTGCGGGCTGCCAAAAAGAAGTATTTTTGAATTAACTTTAGTTCTTATTCGTTCAATCCCTTTCAACATTGAAATAATAAAATATTATTTTGCTTATTTTAGAGTTATTGTTTGGATCTCGTTGGATCTGCATTCCTTTCCCATTTTTTAGTGGAAAACGTCCTTTAGTATTTTCCGCTAGAAGCAATAGTTTTTAAAATAAATACGTCGAAATCAATGGCGACACAGCTTCCACGCAGGTTACATTAAAAGTCTAACTCCTACAAAAAAGTTTATCACGACATTTCTTACTCTAAACTATGCAAGGAATAAAGGAAAATCAGTTAAAAGTTAATAACTTGTTAATTGCATTAGATATACAACAATTTGTTGCTTATTTTAGTGCATTCCTTGCACAATATTAAGAGGAAAACGTCTTTTGGTATTTCCCACTAGAAGCAATACCTTCGAAAATAATCACGACGAAATCCGTTGCGACTTAACACCCACGCAGATAACTCTAAAAGTCTTATCCCTACAAAAAAGTTTAACAGGACCTTTTTCACTTTAAACTATGCAAGGAATAAATAAATATAAGTTAAAAGTTAATAACTTGTTAATTGCATTAGTTAGACAACAATTTGTTGCTTATTTTCAACAACAATCATTTTATGGGTACGCATTTGATTTTACTGCATTCCTTGCACAATATTAAGAGGAAAACGTCTTTTGGTATTTTTCACTAGAAGCAATACTTTCGAAAATAATCACGTCGAAATCCGTTGCGACTTAACACCCACGCAGATAACTCTAAAAGTCTTATCCCTACTCAAAAGTTTAACAGGACCTTTTTCACTTTAAACTATGCAAGGAATAAATAAATATAAGTTAAAAGTTAATAACTTGTTAATTGCATTAGTTAGACAACAATTTGTTGCTTATTTTCAACAACAATCATTTTATCGGTACGCAATTGATTTTTCTGTTTTCCTTGCACCATTTAAGAGGATAACGTACTTTGGTATTTTTCACTAGGAGCAATAATTTTGGAAATAATAATTTCGAAATCGGTTGCGACACAACACCCACGCAGATTACTCTAAAAGTCTTGCTCCTACAAATAAGTTGATTACGACTTTTTTTTACTCTAATCTATGCAAGGAATGTAGTAAAATCAATTGCGGACAGATAAAATAATTGTTGCTGAAAATAAGCAACAAATTATTATCTAACTAACCGACAGCAGTGGACGTGCGGTCAGTGTGTGGCTTCGGCGGTCCCCAGAGTTAAGCAGCATTGTTTGCGGTCATAACTTGGATGGGGAGCGGGAGGCAGTTTTTCTGAGTTTCCAATGTATTCTCATACAGTAGAAATTCAGTAAAAATAAAGCTAACTGTATCGGCCAGGTTTTCCGCAGTTTCCCTGTGCCCTCGTGCAAATGCGATACAGTAGTGCATTAGGATGAGTGGCTGCGGACAACACTCTAGAGGGGTCTCTATGAAGGAACAGGGAAAAGTGGAGAGGGGAAACGTAAAAGCCTGAAGAAGGCATACGAAAGAAGCCGATAATTATTATCTAACTAATGCAATCAACAAGTTATTAACTTTTAACTTATATTTATTTATCCCTTGCATAGTTTATAGTGAAAAAGGTCCTGCTAAACTTTTTTGTAGGGATAAGACTTTTACAGTTATTTGCGTGGGTGTTGAGTCGCAACGGATTTCGACGTGATCATTTTCGAAAGTATTGCTTCTAGTGAAAAATACCAAAAGACGTTTTTCTCTTAGTATTGTGCAAGGAATGCAGTAAAATCAATTGCGTACCGATAAAATGATTGTTGTTGAAAATACGCAACAAATTGTTGTCTAACTAATGCAATTAACAAGTTATTAACTTTTAACTTATATTTATTTATTCCTTGCATAGTTTAAAGTGAAAAAGGTCCTGTTAAACTTTTGAGTAGGGATAAGACTTTTAGAGTTATCTGCGTGGGTGTTGAGTCGCAACGGATTTCGACATGATTATTTTAGAAAGTATTGCTTCTAGTGAAAAATACCAAAAGACGTTTTCCTCTTAATATTGTGCAAGGAATGCAGTAAAATCAATTGCGTACCGATAAAATGATTGTTGTTGAAAATAAGCAACAAATTGTTGTCTAACTAATGCAATTAACAAATTATTAATTTTTAACTTATATTTATTTATTCCTTGCATAGTTTAAAGTGAAAAAGGTCCTGTTAAACTTTTTAGTAGGGATAAGACTTTTAGAGTTATCTGCGTGGGTGTTGAATCGCAACCGATTTCAACGTGATTATTTTCGAAAGTATTACTTCTAGTGAAAAATACCAAAAGACGTTTTCCTCTTAATATTGTGCAAGGAATGCAGTAAAATCAATTGCGTATCCATAAAATGATTGTTGTTGAAAATAAGCAACAAATTGTTGTCTAACTAATGCAATTAACAAGTTATTAACTTTTAACTTATATTTATTTATTCCTTGCATAGCTTAAAGTGAAAAAGGTCCTGTTAAACTTTTTTGTAGGGATAAGACTTTTAGAGTTGTCTGCGTGGGTGTTGAGTCGCAACCGATTTCAACGTGATTATTTTCAAAAGTATTATTTCTAGTGAAAAATACTAAAGGACATTTTTCTCCTGAAATTGTGCAACGAATGCAGTAAAATCAATTGCGTACCGATAAAATAATTGTTGTTGGAAATAAGCAACAAATTGTTGTATAACTAATGCAATTAACAAGTTATTAACTTTTAACTGTTTTTTCTTTATTCCTTGCACAGTTTAGAGTAAAAAATATCGTGATAAACTTTTTTGTAGGAGTTAGACTTTTAATGTAACCTGCGTGGAAGCTGTGTCGCCATTGATTTCGACGTATTTATTTTAAAAACTATTGCTTTTAGCGGAAAATACTAAAGGACGTTTTCCTCTTAAAACGGTGCAAGAAATGTTGTGAAATTAATTGCGCACCGATAACATTATTGCAAACAAGTTAAAAATGAATAACCTGTTAATTGCTTTAGGTAGACAACAATTTGTTGCTTATTTTCAAGAACAAACATTTTATCGATCCGCACTGATTATTCGGCATTCCTTGTATCATTTTAAGAGGAAAACGTGCTTTGCTATTTTTCACTAGAAGCAATACTTCTGAAAATGATCACGTCGAAATCGTTTGCGACACAACACCTACGCAGATTACTCTAAAAGTCTTGTCCCTACAAAAAAGTTAAAGAGGACTTTTTTACTTTTAACTATGCAAGGAATAAAGGAAAACAAGTTAAAACTTAATTACTTGTGAATTGCATTATTTAGACAACAATTTGTTGTCTATTTTCAACAAAAATCATTTTATCTGTGCAAAATTAGTTTTCTGCATTCCTTGCAACATTTTAAGAGGAAAACGTGCTTCGGTATTTTTTACTAGAAGTAATACTTTTGAAAATAATCACGTCGAAATCGGTTACGATTAAACACCCACGCTGATTACTCTAAAAGTCTTGTCCCTACAAAAAAGATGAACAGGACCTTTGTCACTTCAAAATGTGCAAGAAATAAAGAAAATCAAGTTACAAGTCAATAAATTGTTAATTGCATTAGCTAAACAACAATTTGTTGCTTAAAAATAATCATTTGATCTGTTGAATTTTATTGAGTAGAAAAGCTCTTGTTGGGGTAAGACGTTTAAGGTAATCCTCGTGGAAGATGTGCTTCCACCGATCATAAAGTTTATTTTCAAAATTATTGCTTTCAGCAAAACAATCCTAAAGGACGTATTCGTCTGAAAACGTTGCAAAGAAGGTAGTCAAATTAATAAAGAACCGACAAAATGATAGTTGTTGAAAATGAGCAACAAATTCTTGACTATCTAATGTAATTAGCAAGTTATTAACTTTTTACTTGTTTGTTTCGATTCCTTGCATTTTTTGCGTAGTAAAGGTCTTGTTGCACTTTTTTGTAGGGGCAAGATTTTAATAGTTATCCTCGTGGAAGCTGTGTCGCCACCGATTCCGATGTGTTTATTTTTAATATGTTTTAGCAAAAAATACTGAAGGACTTTTTGCTTTCTAAACTATGCAACGAATGCAGTGAAAGTACTTTTTTTATTTTTTTATTTATCTAGTAACATCTATTTTTTTTTATTCTTATTTTAAAGATTTTTATTTCCGAAAAATTGTTGCTGACTGCAAAACTGTTGCAGCATTAACAAAATTTTGGTAGCATTGATAGAATCGCAAAAAAAGCGTTCTTAACTCGTAAACCTAAAAAAAAGGTTTATTACGCGAACAGATGAGAAGGTACAGCTGGCACTATTTTTTTTAAATGACTGAAAAAAATGACTGCTTTTTTCAGGATCATTGGAAGAATGAAAAATAAAAATAGTCATTACTAGATAATAAAAAAATGAAAAATGAGCTTCAGAGAATTAATAATTATGCGAATGAATAATTAGAAATAATGCGAAAATTAGAAAAATGATTTCCAACTGTTCAGGATAATTGAAAAAAAAAATAGTCTCCACTAGATAATTAAAAATGAAAAGATCTGCCTTCAAGATTAATTCATTTAACGCAGAGTTAGAAAGTTAGGGCTGCCGTTACTATAAAATTTGCTAGTGCATAATTCTTCAGGGTTATTATTAGTTGAAACTGTTGCTTCTATCGAAGAATGCAAAAAGATTTTTTCTCAAAACCATGCAGGAAATGCAGTAAAATAAATGGCCACTGATAAAATGATTATTGTTGAAAATAGGCAACAACATTTATTATTTAACTAAAATTATTAAAAAGTAATTAAGTTAAAAATTGTTTATCTTAATTACTTGCATTTTTTATATTAAAAAAGGTTTTTTCAATTTGTCTTATGAGCAAGATTTTTCAAGAAATCCCCGTGCGAGTTGTGTCGCCAACCCTCGCGTCATTTTTATTATGGAAGACTTTTATCTAGACGGAAATGCCATAGGACCTTTTATTATAGTAACGATGCAAGAAATAAGTAAAGATAATCCCAAGTTGTTAATTATTAAAAACGCTTACTATTAATTATTAACTAATATTGTAATAATCTTAATCAAACTCAAAACAGGTGATATTACCACCATACGGGTAATTTGTAATGTTGCTATGATTGCCCTTTGATACATTGGTACATCACTATTGATAAGACATCAGAAATGAACAAAACTAATTTTTAGCATTCATGCTACGCTTGAGTGTGTTCGGGCTTCGTGAATTCGTAGTCGGTCGGGCCCGCCGATCCCCTCTCTTCGAAGCCTCTCCTTCCATGCCAACGTTTGCCGAGCTCGGAAGCCGAACGGGCAAGCGACGCGGCTGAGAACCGTCACTTTGACGCGCACGCGCCTGTCTGGTGTCTAGTTTCACCTGAACCTCACTGTATACGATACAATATACATATACATCTACATATATATGTATATATGTATATTGGCTGAATAAATATCATCGTCATCCCCACCACCAACGCTTTGATAAGTATAAAAGCATCCACACATCACTGGATTAACCACACTTCTGAAATAGACACGGTAGCTGCAACATCCAAAGTAAAATGGAAGTTATCAACGGGTTACTCATTATCGATTGTGGTAAAGATCCGTGGGAACTTACCAGAGAAGAACTCGAATATATACCGAAACACCTGCTATTGCGCCACTGGAGTGACGTCATTCATTTTCTCTGGGAAAAACTACCTGAACACATTCGACAGGATCCCGAGGTTGCATCGTATCAACTCTGCGTAGAACACACAGACTCACCAGATCTACTGATGCAAATCGATAACTGTCTTCCAACCAAGCGGGAATGCGCACGCTGCCTGCAGAACAACCCTGCGACGGTGCCACTGACACGGACGGATCTACCACAACCAACGATGTCACTTCAAAAACCCTACCGTGAAACTACTGTTTGAAATACACATACACAACTACAACATTTGTAATATTTTGTCACACGAATAATTAACTACTATGTTAATAAATCAATGCTTTTGAAAATCCTGTTTTTCTTTTATTTCACGACTTACCTACATGAAAAATGTACCATCATCCGAAAAAAAAATCTTTTTATCGATTTTACCGACTTATCGATCCGGAAAATTTATCAACATCCGGAAAATTGAGTTACCGGTTGCAGGACTGGAAAATTTACCAACATCCGGAAAATCGAGTTACCGATAGTAGAACTGGAAAATTTACCAACATCCGGAAAATCGAGTTACCGATAGTAGGGAAAAAATCTACAATACCGACTGCAGGAGCATCGAAGGATTTTCACCTCAAAAATTATCGACCGCGGTGGACAAGTTCCCACTCACCAATCAGCGCTCGGGAAATCATCTCACCGAGAAAAATATTCAACCAACCAGAGCTCAGGGAATCAAGGCCCCGGAAAAACCCACTCAACCAATCAGAGCTCGGGGAATTATGCAAATTATTCCCACCTGTTTTAAAAAAAGGGGGTGGGAGGAAGAGGGGATTTAAACAACATATCAGAGCTCGGGGAATTATGCAAATTAATCCCACCTCTTTTAAGTAAGGAGTGGGGAGGGAGAGGGGATTTCAACAGCCAATCAGAGCTCGGCCGAGAGTGCAGCCAACAAGAACTTTCATAGTGAAGCCCTTCTTATAGTGTGAATAAAAATTCACGCGTGCATCAACAGTTGAAGGTTGTTCAACTCGAAATTCTGTACAGTCGATGATTACCCGACAATTGAACATCACAAGTCGAGCGAGGACTATCTGTAGACGAGTCGATATAGATATACCGAATGCAAGTAGAAGATTCTTGATGGTAATGTGAAATCTTCTCATCTAAGAAATTTACTTGCATTCCTTGGTCCATTTTTCCTGTATGTTCCACAGAAAGTGTATCGTCTCCACTTTCAGATTACTTCGGTTGTATGATGTTCTGAAAGACATTTTCATCAGCATCTGTGACAGTTTGTCGACTGGTTCCATGACTGGTCGATGGTAGCTCTGGAGTTTTAGCGGACCTCCTCTTTTTTACCCTTTGATACCTGTTAAATGATTATAAAATTTCCAGTATTGAATGATTTCTTCATTCTCTTTATATTATAAGCAGAGTTGTAAATGCCCATTAATTCATGAGATATAGTTTACAGTACAATTTGTTTTGGATTATAATTTCATAATAATAATACGTAGTGATTATAAAATAGAGAGTAAACATTTGAATAGCTGAAAAAAATACTAATTTTCGCTTTAATATTGCAAGAAATAGTCGAAAAAATGGACGAAATAAGTAATGCATTACTTTTTTAATGCGTTACTTATTTTTTTCCATTTTTTCAAAACGATTACCATGAATTTTTATTGAAAAATAATAATTTTTGCAGCCATTCCAAAGTTTAATCCTTGTATTACAATCGCTACATGTTATTATTATAAAATCACAATTATAGAGCTGATCGCATCATCATTATTATTTCTATAAGTATTAGGCATTTACAACTCTGATTATAAGATTCAATAATTATATGTATTCATAATTATATATAAAGATATTTATATACCTTTCAATAGCACTTTGTTCCCAAATTTTAGTTCTGCGGTACACTATAGGAAAAATTGTTGGATTATAGCTTGGGCTCCTTGGATCTTCCGATTTCTCATTCCCAACAAAATGCTTACTGCAAATACGGCTGCCTTTATTTGGTTGCCAAGTTGATCCATCGGGACTGAAGAGAGTAAACACAATTTATGGTCGCAAGCGAAAACTATGTCTCTACTTAGCTGATACATATCACTCCAGGTTATTGAAAATACATGTAAATATTTTTTTTAGTTGATAATATTGAACAGTTACTAATGAAAATAATAGTCAGAAAATGCTCCATAGTATTTACACAGTAAACAAAACAAAGAAAAATAGTTACAATACATATTGGAGCACAATTAACGTTCACAACCATAGTTTTTCCGAGAGATTCTAACCTGTACCCGAGTCATACGGTCGTATAGCGATTGAATTACTTTAATTAATTATTGACAATTGGAATTGTTTACTTACTTTTTTCGTTTAACGGAGGCAATCCAGTCCTCGCGCATTTTCTGCCTGAAAACTTGGATCTTTCCTGTGGGGAAACTGTTGAAATGAACACCCGGTGAATTTGCAGAGGTGTTTTTACAGTTCACGACGCAACACAGCATTGAGGCCTTCCTTTTTGGTGCACTCATAGTGTCAATTTATTTAAGAAATATAAATAATATCGTTAATTAACGTACGCTAGCATATATAACTGTGATAATTTTCTATCAACTGTTGCACAATTTCGCCGCTTCGAACGCTGGCTGTCCAAAATGGCCGCGAATGAAGGTCACGCACGAAGCCAATACTGGTTGGGACATTTAAAGTTGTGTGAGTGCGGCTGCGCGGGAAGAACATAAAATCGCTCGGCCAGAATTAATAAGATGCCAAATATCAGCATTAAATGAACAGATTTCCTTGCCGCAGTTCTCGTTTGAAAGAGAAAAAATAAATAAAAAATATTGAACCTGACATCTTTCGTTCTCAACGGGTGGTCAAATATAATTCGAGTTACAATTTGAAAATGGCCGGTAAGTGGCCGCCTTCGGAATAAATAGAGTAGCAGTAGCGACCGTCAAATCAGTAGTAACAGCCCGTCCAGTCAAGATCAGACAGACAAATCGTCGTGTGAAGGTAACATTAATTTATTTTTTAACTTGGCATCGAGGAGCTGCCGTGACTCTTGATACTGGTATTCTAGTAGTACAAAGCTTATTTCATTTTCCTGTGAAGTTGTCGATTAAGTGTTTTGATGATGGCCATCATAATCCGGTACGTTGAAGTCCCGGAGATACTAAAACCCATTTGTCTGTGTCCGTAGATCATCGGTTTAGGCGTGAGCAATGCACAAGGAGAGAAATAGTGACCTGCGATCGTAATCTCTTAGTCATTTTAGATAGCACGCGCAAACTGGCCGATGGAATTTCCTTTGAGAAGAAAAAGCCTTTTTTTACGTCCTGTTTTCCCGGGATGGACAAATGTGCTAGCGCGACGTAGCATTTAATCAAAAGATAAAGCTTTGAATCCTTGTGCCCTTCACCCTTCTTCCTCTCAAAGTCGATTCTGCGTGCTCACCTCTCCACTTTCCAGAATAGCTCAAACAAAAAGTCCGACGCCACGGGAAATCCTAAAACTTTATGTGGATCGCGGATTTATCGACTGGTGTCTAATTCGCAATCTGAAACACCTTCTTGTTTCTTGCTTCATACTCGGTATATTAACGCTGTATTCTGTCGAGAATAGAAAAGAAAAGTTGAGATGCTCTTGTTGCGAGGTAACGAGAAGTTATATACCATTATTGCACTCAAGCGTATGACAGAAAACGGATTTAGAATGAATGCTTCAGAAGAATGGAACGTTCCTATCGTCGTGAAGCATCCCATGTACGAATTCTGGTATACTGCCAGAGTTGCCAATACGATCCAGTACTAAAACGGAATTGGCCGCCAAGTGTCGTTGGGCAGTGTTGTTACAGTACTGATTAACAATTGGCACCATGCTGCGTCAGTACTTGTGGCCAGTACTTCCATGATAACATGGCCGGCACTCCGCCGGGGTTCGTCCAAGTACTGGGCGTGGGCTTGAACGAAATTCGTCTTAACGTCGGCAAGCAAATTTTGCCAATACTAGCCTGGCATTCGACTGAGTACTGGGGTAATGCTATCCCAACAGTTGTGCGTTGTACTGGCTGAAAATATTGCCGGAACACCGCCAAGAGCCGTCCGAGTGCTGGACCCGGACTAGGATGAAACTCATCTTATTGTCGTCGAGCAAACTTTGCCAGTACCACCCTGACATGCGACTGAATACTGGAATAATACTGTTTCGACAGTTGTCCTTCGTACCGACTGAATATATTTCCAGACCACCGGCGAAAGTCTTCCAAGTACTGGGAGCGGACTTCGCCGAAACTCGTTTTTTTTGTCGGCAAGCAAACTTTGCCAATACTAGCCTGACATTCGACGGAGTACTGGGGTAATACTGTCCCAACAGTTGTGCGTCGTACTGGCTGAATATATTGCCGGAACACCGCCGAGAGCCGTCCGAGTGCTGGACCCGGACTAGGCCGAAACTCATATTATTGTCGGCGAGCAAACTTTGCCAGTACCACCCTGACATGCGACTGAGTACTGAAATAATACTGTTCCGACAGTTGTCCTTCGTACTGGCTGAATATATTTCCAGACCACCGGCGAAAGTCGTCCAAGTACTGGGAGCCGACTTCGCCGAAACTCGTCTTTTTGTCGGCAAACAAACTTTGCCAATACTAGCCTGGCATTCGACTGAGTACTGGGGTAATACTGTCCCAACAGGTGTGCGTTGTACTGGTTGAATATATTGCCGGAACACTGCCGAGAGCCGTCCGAGTGCTGGACCCGGACTAGGCCGAAACTTATTTTATTGTTATAGAGCAAACTTTGCTAGTATCAGCCTGTCATACAACTAAGTACTCGCATTATACTGCACCGAAATTTATGTTTTATATAGACTTCATAATATTGTCGACGGATATCCAAGACTCGTTAGAGTACTGGAGTTACACTGTCCCAACGTTTCTGCTTCGTTCTGGCTAAACGATATTGCGAATGCACGGCCGACATTTATATTAGTACTGAATGGGTCTTGCGTTGACACTTGTCATACTGTAGACGAGTAAATTATGATGGTTCTAGCTCAATACACAGTACAGTACTTCGATCACTTTAGTGCGATACGGTGCTTGGGTCGTATAGGTGCTGTGCGTGGACTAGGCCGAAGCTCGTCTTATGTTCGGCAAGCAAACATCGCTAGTATCAGCCTGAAATGCGTCTGAGTACTGGGGTCATGTTGCCCTGACACTCATGCTTTGTACAGGTTGCATAGTATTGACAATGCATGGCCGAGAGTCATCAGGCTACTGAGGTCATACTGTCCCAGCATTTACGTACAGCACTGACTAAAATATATTGCCGATGCCTGGCCGACATTCGTTTGAGTACTGGGCGTGGATTATGCTAAAGTTAGTGTTTTGATCGGCGAGCAAACTTCGCCAGTATCAGCCTGATATGCGACTGAGTACTGCGGGTATACTGCCGATATTTATGTTTTGCACATATTATGTGTTGAACACATTTCTTCGGAACTGGTTAAACAATATTGTCAACGCTCGGCCGACATTCGTTTGCGTACGTAATGTATCTTATGTTCACACTTATCATGTGCACGGTAAGTACATTATTATAATTCGGCTCGACGGACCGCACAGTACATACTGTGCAAATTCCGGAATACTGCCAGTTACCAACACGGTCCAGTACTGAAGCAAGCTTGGCTGCCAAGTGTTGTTAGGTAGTGCTGTCGCAGTATTGTCAAATCACTGGTCCTGTACTAGGTCGAATCTGACAGCCAGTACTTCCAAGATAAAATATACGGTACTCAGTCGAGACTCGCCGAAGTACTGAGCGTAGACTAAACCACAACTTGTCTCATTGTCGGCAAACAAATTTCATGAGTAACAGCCTGACGTCCGGCTGAGTACTGGGGACTCTTGTGTTAAATACTTCCTGCGCAATGTGCTGACGTACGGCCGACGGTCGCCACAGTATTGGGCGAGTCTTATGATGACAATTGTCGTAGTACCTGCGAGAAAATCATTCTGGTTCCCACTCGACACACCGCACAGATCCTCGGCCATGCTGGGGCAATACGCGCTTAAGTAATGGTAAAAAATATTTTTGAAACACTGCCAAGAGTCGTCGAAGTACTGAGCGTAGACTAAACCACATTGGTCTCATTGGTCTCATTGTCGGTAAACAAATTTTATGAGTACCAGTCTGACATCCGGCTGAGTACTGAGGTGGCTCTGCCACAGCACTTGTCTTAAGTCCCGGTTTTACATTATAGCCATTGCACAGCCAACAGTCGCCAGAGTACTGGGCGTGTCTTGTGATGACAATTGTCACAATACTATTTTTGTCTGCCAAGTGTTGTAAGGCAGTCCTTTTACAGTACCGATTAACTACTAACCACATACTGCGTCAGTTCTGGCGGTCAGTACTTCTAAGTTGACATAGACGGCACTCCGTCGAGAGTCGTCTAGGTACTGCGGTTGGTCTGGGCCGAAACTTATCTTAATGTCGGCGAGCAAACTTCATCAGTATCAGCCTGATATGCGGCTGAGTACTGGCGTCATATTTTCCCAACACTTGCGTTTCGTACTGCCTGAACAACGGAACCAACGCACGCCTGACAGTTGTTTGAGTACCGACCGTGTCTTAGATGAGACTTCTCATATCGTAACTATACATCCATTAAATTTGTCAGTTCTTGTATTTATGTATGGCTCTTTGATTGAAAAAAATTGTATCCAGATTCGTATAAAGTAACATCGAAATCCTTTACGTATCCAGTTTCTGATTGAAATTTAGTTACGGTTTACATTTTGGTCTGCCATTTTGAAATTCTGCATTTCGATACGCCATCTTGGACCCGTGACTTAATTCATGAATTTCGTATTCAGATTTGTTATCAGGGACTACGAAAACCTATGAGTGTTGAGTTTCATCTAGATCGAAACGGTTTTTAATATCTGGTCCGCCATATTGGATTCGCCATTTTGAATTTCCTAATGTGCAGTTAAGGTTCGTAGTCAACGACATAAATAGCTTTCGGGTACGGAGTCTTATTCACACCACGTTACTTTTAGCATTTTCAATTTTCATTCTCAATTTTGAGATCAAATTCGTAATCAGCGACTTGGAAAATACCGGGTGGCATATTTTTACTCAAATCTGTCTATATTTCTGTGATTGTTATACTCGAAGCAACCTTTATGAAAGTCTAGTATCAGAAATCCATATAGTCGGTTTGGTCTAGTGGTTAGCGTGTACGTCCTTAGATAGATAGGTAGTTAGGTAGTTAGGTAGGTCGATAGGTCTTAGGTTCAAAACCCCACACATCACTTCTCAGGGAACATCACGGAAAAATTGTAATTGTGAAGGAATTACTTTTTTTCTTTTTTTAATATTAATAAAATAATATTACCAATATAATTAATATCATAACATATTTTTATTATGTAATATATAAATTTAATAATAATATGCATATTAATATACGGTACTGTTCATATCAATTGTCCCGCCACTGGCTCGCTTCTGAAACTGGACCTCGGCTCCGTCTAATCAATGAACTCTGGCCCAAGCCTAGCTAAAGGCACTAAACTAGTACTGTCAGTTAGTATTATGCCAATATTATAAAACAAACTCTGGACCAGTGTTATCATTCCAGCGTTGGCTCAGCCTTAAGTCAGTAATGATTCCGTACCTCCCCAGAACTAGTACCGACAACATTGGCAACTGTACTGCGCCAAGACATAGCCGGTTTGAAATTCGTACATGGGTGGGTATCAGATGATTTACGGGCATAATACTGGGACAGCTCTGAAATGATAACACTGGTCCAACGCTTGACCCGCAGTATCGGCACGGTACTGGCTGGTGGTTCTGGCGAAGTGTTGTACCAGCATTGTACCAACATTGTACCAGCATTGGTCCAGTGCCAGTACCAGTATTGGTCCAGAATTAATTAACAGTACGAAATGAGTACTATGCATTAAGGGGGGGGGGGGGGGGGGGGATCAGGTCAAAAATGTAAAAAAATCGAATTTTTTTTTCTGTAAAAATGTTCATTTCCATGTAATCTATGTGTTAGTAAAGTTATAAGCCGAAATTCGCAAAAATGGCCAAGTTCTACGGTACCATTTATATTTTATTTTCTCAAAAATCTTAAAAAATTATCATAATATTATATTTAAATTTGAAACTATTTTATTTATTTATTGTTTTTATATGCAGACATTAAGGCCGATTTTTTGTTGACACAAAATAATTAAGGGTGTTGATTTTTTTTTAAAATTTAATAATTATCTTATTTTTCACTTTCTGCAGCTTTGTTTAGTTAAGTATGATCTCCGAACCTTTAAAATCTTAGACATAAAGCCGAAAAATTGCCGATTTCTGCAATATGCCTGTTTTTTAATGATTTTTTTCTATAGATAAAAATATTAATTACGTATTTGTAAATAAATTTTTGTCTGTTTACCATTTTTAAAAACAATTAGTGGAACGCGATATAAACGATCAGATGACAGTGTGATGTCTCTAATGTAACAAGTAACATTTACATCATATTTGAATTCGCGCGAATAACGGGGCATGCGCTATGAGAGTTTGATGCGTATTGCATGCGCAGCGTGTTACTGACGGGAAATTGACTTCTGCTACACTCGAGCAGTATAACCTCTAATTGACGTTTCTATTTTTTGTTCATACTATGATATTAGCTTAATTCCATTGGCCGTTCGCTGTTTTTTTTAAAATTAACAGTGTTTAAAACAGAATCAACAATCATTAGAAATGTTCAAATATGTATTATTTCTTTTGAAGTGGTGATTTAATGTGTTTGCAGTACATTTCTGAATGTTTCAACACTGGATAAATTGTCAGTGATGTTGTCAATAAAAGAGTTATCCATCCCAGTGTTATTCACAGGTTTTTAAAAATATTATGCATTCATTTACTTATTTTTTTGTTATTGAAAAATTACATTTATTTGTAAAATGATTACTAATATTGTGAAATCTGACTTGCAAATAATATTTTTATTTTGTTCATCAAAGGTACTAAGATTCCCCAAATGTAAAAGCAGCGCAAAAAATTTTTTTTGGGTCATAAACTTTAGATGCCATTTGCCGAAACTTGGTTTTCAACCTATTCTGCGCGTGATTCAGACCAAACTGCTAGGCAGATTGGACTGGTTGACATCTCATTTTCTTCTTCATAAAAAGATACACCGGCTAAGCGGAGCAAATGTTAATAAAAGATAATAGTTTTTAAGTGACATAATTTATAATAAATAAATTGTATGCTATTTTCTAAATCATTGATTAACTTTGCTTTCAGGATGAAAAAAAAATATTTTGCTCCGCTTAGCCGGTGTATCTTTTTGTAAATAAGAAAATGAGATGTCAACTAGCCCAATCTGCCTAGCAGTTTGGTCTGAATCACGCGCAGAGTGGAAAACCTAAGATCTTTGCTTAAGTTAATACTGAAAGTCATATGCAAGTCAGCCAACAGTAAAAAATCCTTTCATCGAGTACCAACAACATAGTTCACTGACCATTTTTATATGCAAGAGAATTTGGATGATATTAAATTTTCAAATTCAATTTTTTTGATGTGACTCCCTCCCTTTAACACTGGTCCAACATTCGCCATCATAGACTTAACCAGTACTGTCAATCAGTACCGTGTCGACAGTATGGAACAAGCGTAGGACCGGTGTTATCATTGCCGAGTTGCCCCAGCATTGAGACAGATATAGATCCGTATGTCCCCAGAACTAGGCGCCAGTACCGGCAATCTTGGCAATGGTACTGTGCCAAGACACCGCCCGTTTGAGATTCGCACAAGGGATGTCTTGATTAGTTATCGATTGTACATGATCCTTGATAACACGTGAAAAAAGTCTGAAAGTCTCAGTTTATTTAATATGATTCAAACTTGATTATGTTACCTTTTTGAAGATCTATGTTGATCATTTTTGGCCTCCCCATATCGAAAGGTTTGTGAAATCTGGCTGACAATTAAAGCTTACACCATCCATTCCCATGCAGAAATTTCGGCAGGGATCTAGCTGGATCCTGCCTGGTATTCCCATCTTTGGGTCGGATTCCAGACGGTCATTGGATCGGATTTCAGACATGGGACGTAACGCGCGATAACTGAAGTCCGATCGGGATCTCGAACTTGGATCCGATACGATGGCTGACTGGATTCCAACCGTAAGTTGGGCATACTAGGCTGGATCCTTGTCGAAAGATGGGAATACCAAGCTGATTCTAGCTGAATACCTGTCGAAATTTCTGCATGGGGCTGGTTAGAATTAATTTGAATAAATGCATGCATAAATTACATAAGAATCTATAACTTCATTCTAAATTCCACTAACAACTGTAATAAACCCTGCAATAAGAACGGCTTCAACAAAAGATCACTGTTTCTGTTTTGGACGACGACCATCTCAGTCGTGGAGGTTAATGAAATATATGAACTCGTATACCTCTATTTAATATGTTATCTACAAGTACGCACTATACCAAACTTATATAAATGCGTTTGAAAACTTATGGAAAGTAAATAATAAGTGAAGTGTACGCGATACAACGATGACTTTCTGACTTCCGTCCTGATTCATTTTCAGTGATAGTTTTACTATTTTTTGTTTAATAAAATTTATGGGCACGTTAGTTGAAGAACAATTTTGACGAAGTTCCCACATGTTCATTTTGTCAGACGCGGCAGGATCGGTAAAATATTTTTTACGTCACTGCGGCACAGAAAGTGAGGAAACTCTCTTTCCTCGCCTTGTAACGTAAAATCGTATGCAATATTCGGGAGGGAAACATTTTCTCAGCTGGTGTGAATGCAGCACTCGCCTTTGGCTCATGCTGCAAACTCACACTCACGAGCAATGTGTTTCCCTCCCTCGGGCCGCAATATACTATTCACACATCTGCACGTAAAGTTCGTACTTTCCTCCCCGGTGAGAAGGGCGAAAGTGAGTACTTCCCGTCCTAGGGAGTTACTTTCTGCCCTAGGGACTTACTTTCCGCCCTAGAGACTTACTTTCCTCCCTTTCAGTCCCTTTCTTCCTCTCAAGTTTTCTATTCCATTTGAATCAGTTTTCGTAGTTCTGCATCACCAAGAAGTGAAATTTTGATTGTATTAAGGTGTTCCTATGGACGCCCGCTACGCGGGTGTCAGAGAGGCAGATATTAATTGTTTTCTGTGCAAGACAACCAATCAACGCATTGGTGCGAGAGAGCGCGATTACCCAAAAATGCATGAGTCAGAGAGAGAACAGATACTTTCTTTGATATCTCAAAAATAAAGTAAGCAATCGACTTGGAATTTAGACACAATTTAGGGATGAAAATTCTCTTCTCAACACAATTTTTTCTTTTTTACATTTCATCATCTATACTTTCTAACCGAGTGTAACTTATGGCGTGTACTGCATGAACAACGTTGACATTGAATATTTCCGTAGTACGGTAGGCGATCAGATTCGAATTGTGCAAAAATTTTTTTAATTTATTGACGATCATTCCATAAGAACGATGGCATTTAAAGTGCTTCGTTCATAGGAACACCTTAATCATTTGGTTGGGAATATAGGTGTCCTATACTTAATTGTATTTTCGCCCCGTCTTTCAAAATTCACTAAAGATACTATTTCAGGGAAATTTTTTACTTTTCATTTGTAAAAGTTGATAATGTTGTCGACAATATGTTGCCGGATATTAAAAAATATTTTGATCGTTTCAAGTTATTGAAACTATAAAAGATTATATTTCTTTCTATCGGGTCCCTAGCGGATCTGAAGAACCGCAAAATAACCGAAGAGTGACCGGTCGTTATGGAACAAAAAATCACTCCAGAATAACCGAGAAGGAACCTAGTGACCGGCGGGTAACCGTAAAGTGACCCGTAATGAACTCAATGTTCCGTTTCGGGTTACTATTCGGTTATATGAAGATCTTTCAAATAACCGAAAAACAACTTTTAACAAACTGACGGTTACTTCTGCGTTACTTTAAAGTTTGTTTTTGGTTAAAACATTGGTCGCTTTGCAGTTGCAATCGGGTTCTTTTTTGTTCCAAAATAACGGTCGCTTTGTCGGTTACATTACAGTTGTTTTACGGTAAAACAACTGGAAATGAACCTCATAATGACGGTTACTTGTATGTGACCGTAAAGCAACCACAAAATGACGGTTGCTCGGATCCGCTAGGGGTGGCTTCGCCCCCCGAACCCCCCACCGGTGTTCTGCCCCTGGACTTCGTCCCCCAAACGTCGACCCCCTTCCCGTGCTACTCAAATGCACTTCTTATGTGTTTGTTACAAAACATAGTATAACATACGCGTATGAGGGAGCGATCATAATACGAAGATTGTGCAGTTGATCGTGCTCGTATGACAGGCAGTACTCGCCCACACTCTACTATAGGTTATAGTTTGTTCGGACGCTGCGCCCCCTCGGTTTCAGAAACCGTGAACGAACTTTCCGTGACAGGTATGTGAAAAAATTGTATGTGCACTGCGGGCGGAATTAACATTACACCTTGTGTATCGGGTACTGCCCTCGGTGAGCGAAAAGTCCCAAAAGGCCCTCGGGCTTTTAACCCTTTTAGCACACCTCAGGCATCACCCGACACACACGCCGGGAATGGTCAACTTTCCGCCATTAGTGCACAATATAATATTCCCTTGAATTTCCATAATGATCTCTTCTCTTTCATTTTTTCCGCCAAATCCGCAGAATAATAGTACAATACGATATAAGTACAGTAACACTTTTTATGATGGGTGATGCAATCACACGAGACAAGGAAAAAAAATTTCGAATGCGTATTGTACAACATTTTACAGCACGAAATGTAAAGGAAAATTATTTGCGTGCAAATCGTTTAGTAACGAGAAGTCGATTCGGGATATATTCAGAATCCAAGTTGGGTCCGTCTTAGGGGTCACCCCTAACAAATCCCGATGCACGGTAATACCGCTCGCCGTTTAGAACTAGGACACGATCTGGAATCCATTCCGATTTCAGGTGGGACGTGCCTTTTAGGGTAACCCTGTCAAATCCTGATCCATGATAAACTCACATTGAGGAAGTGGAAATCCATTCGGGATCTATTCGGATTTCAAGTTGGATAATCCATTTAAGGAAACCCGAGCCAATCCCGTCCAGGATCGAGTCTCAAAGTGGGACGCCCAGACTGATTTCTACATGGGTTGGAAGTCCGTGACCAACCGACTTTGATTATAAATTTATTTATGTATAAATTTCTATATCAACATTTTTTATTTTTTAACAAACAGCTAAACAACTTTCTAAAATATATATGGCGCATTGTATACAAACTCGACCTTTCAAGTACAAATATGTAAAGCTAAACAAAGAAGCATTTTTTTAATTCAATTTTTTTATATAATCAATACTGAAAAAAATACAGACGAAATTATTTTTTCACTTTCCCTTGTGGATCAAAATTTTGTTGCTTATCGTAGTATTGCACATTTATTAATTTTTTAATGTTTTTGGAATCGTGAACTGGGGCGTCCTTTGTTTAGTTTTAAATACTTAGAATTGGAAAACCCCAATTATAAAATCGGCAAAAATTCTACATTCATTTTTTTATGTGGAAGAATATCATACAAAATCATGAACAATATTTGATTAGGTGAGGTTCAGCCATTGGTTAAGTTGGCATGAAATGTGCCCTATGTATCATCAATTTCTAATATATAGCTAATAAAGCTTGATGTGAAATCACGTCTATCGGTAACGTTCATAACAGTGTATTCATCGAAGTTTTGAACATCTTTAAAGATTTTTCACTGAGAGAAAAGCATATCGTTGATTTGACCCCCCCCCCCCCCCCCCCCCCCCCCCGATCATTTCGGTCTCAATCGGCATCAAAAACTGTAATCAACTTTTTTCATGCATACTAACATATTACAGCTTCAAAGAGAGTTTCATCGAATGCGGATATCACTGGAGCATTCGATGAAACTCTTTTTGAAGCTGTAAAATGTCAGTATGCGTGAAAAAATTTGATTACAGTTTTTATTACCGACTGCGGTATTTCACATGCTCTTAACGATTTTACATGATAAAATGAATATAGGAAGGCTTGCAATGTTTTATGGTCGAAGCAATGATAATATGGTTCAATAAACGATACTTGCAAGGTTATTGGAAACAAACGTTGAAATCGTATATGGAACGAAACTGCATATTTGAAACTACCCCAGTGGGGTTAAGTCCGGCTGGTGGTTACATCCCAGCACTGGCCCAAGGCTAGCCGAGCCTCGCGTACTGGCACAGTCTCGGGCCAGTACTGGGATGTAACTTCGAGCCAGGCCTCACCTACCTGGGTATCATTATTTTGATGAATGCTACTATAATTATATTTGCTATAACCATAAAATGGGGACGTTCCTCCTGGGAATTATAGTTTATAGTTAGATTATCGTCGGTCTAACTATATTTTTTTTTTTAAATTACCAGATTTTTCTCTCAGTGTGTGTAAATGTATTTATTTAAAAAAAAACACCATAAAATACAAAATGATATAAATTTTTTCTCCACTTTGGCTTGTGGACTAAAAATTTTACTGTTCATCGCAGCCCGCGTAGAAAAAAAGAATCTGGCCGAGATTCTAAAGAAGATTCTCAGCGAGAATCACGGTTGCGCGTCGAACTGAAATTCTTTTAAAATCTGTCTGAGAATCTCGCCGAGATTCTAGATAATCTCGGTCAGCTTCTCGGCGAGATTCGTTAGTGGGTAGCTGAAAAAAAAGAATCTCCATCAGAATCTCGCCGAAAATAAAAAGAATCTGTATCAAAATCCCACCGAGATTCTAGAGACTCTCGCCCAGCGAGATTCTTTTCATTTTCATTGAAAATGAAATGAATCTATATAAAAAAGATCTTTACGAATATTGAAGTACTGCTAGCACTAGTTAGTTAGTACATTAACGAAGGTTGAACCCTTCGTGTGCAGTCGAACTCAGAAAAGCTTTTCAGTCTCATATATACGCTGAGGCTTCAAATCACTTGCGAGAAACGCTCCGTCCGTTTGCCACCTAGTGACATCATACGAAACACTGGTGGACAATACTCCGCTAGATGGAGAAAGAACGAAGCGTTTCTTGCAAGTGACTTGAAGCCCCAGCGTTTATATAAGACTAGAAAGCTTTTCTGAGTTCGACTACCCACGAGGGGTCCTACCTTCGTTGATGTACTAACAAATTAGTGTTAGCAATATTAAAATATTCGTAAAGATCTTTTGTATACAGATTTTTTTCATTTACAATGAAAATGAAATTGAGAAGAATCTCGCTAAGAAGCTGGCCGAGATTCTCTAGATTCTCTAAAATCTCAGCGAGATTCTGATAGAGATTCTTTTTATTTCCAGCTACCCATTAAAGAATCTCTATCAGTATCTCGCTAAGATTCTAGAGAATCTCGTTGAGATTCTGATAGAGATTCTTTTTATTTCCAGCTATCCACTAAAGAATCTCTATCAGTATCTCACTGAGATTCGAGAGAATTTCGGCGAGATTGTTATCGAGATTCTTTTTATTTTCGGCGAACCCCTGAAGAATCTCGGCCAGATTCTTTTTTTCTACGCGGGAGTATTTTTTTTTAAATTTCATATTTAAAAAATGGCGTTTTTGTTCAGCTGTAAGTATTTATAATTATAAAACGAAGTTTAAAAAAATCTGAAAAAAATTCTACATCTATTTTTTATGTGGAAGAATAACGTAAAAAATTTCGAACCATGTTTGGGAAGTTGAGCGTCGGCCGTTGGTCGCATTGGTATGGAACGCCCCATATGTATAGATTAATTTTTTAACTCATGACACAGACACACACATTTTCGAGGCCACTTTTCTCGATGTTTCAGACGATTTGAAGTAGACTTAAAAATCTCGGAAAAAAAAATTCACGATAGCAAAGCTTCTTCTATAAGGAAGAAAATTAGTATCATGTGATTCAAGTCTGCACAACACATAGTCATTGATACTACGTGAAAAAATGGTACTGTTTGATTCGAAACTAGACAACACAAGACTATCTCAAGGTTCTTCCTTATGCGTTATGTGATGATGGCGTCTTCGGAGAATTTAAAATGGAATGCTTATGTGTAGAATACCTATGAATACTCTAATGTCGTTAGTGAAATAATCTCGCCGTTATGTGTCCGCAGCTTAGCCATGTGTTTACCCACAAGGAAAAAAAGTATATGTCCAAATAAATCCAATATGTAAAACATGGGTTCCCGCGCAGAAAAAAGTAGTCCAGGATGGAGTCCCGGATGGAGTCCCGGATGGAATCTTGGCAGTCCAGGATGGAGTCCAGGATGGAGTCCGGGATGGACTGCGAAACAGTCCAGGATGGAATCCAGGATGGAGTCCGGGATGGTCTGCGAGACAGTCCAGGCGAGAATCCATAATGCACAACAAGATGGATTCTGCCACCGGACAGCCGAGATTCGCGGACCGTCGAGGATGGAGTCCGGGATGGACTGCGAGACAGTCCAGTCGAGAATCTATAATGGACACCAGGATGGATTCTGCCATTGGACAGCCGAGATTCACGAGTCGTCCAGGATGGAGTCCGCCGACTCCGGAATCCGATTAAAAGCCGGAGTCGGCGGACACCATCTGAGACTCCATCCGGTACTCCATTCTGGACTGCCAAGATTCCATCCGGGACTCCATCCTGTACTGCCAAGATTCCGTCCGCACGGAGAAAAAAAAGTAGTTGGACAAACCAATAAATGGGTTCCGACAACCATTCGAAAGTGTTGAAATAGTGTCACTACTCAGTGGGTCATGACAACTACTCAATGGGTTATGACAACTACTCGTTGGTTATACGAACCGCTGTGGTTGGTTATAGGAACTCGCTGTTGGTTGTGCCACCTATTGTATTGGTGAAAACAGCACTGCGATTGGTTACAGGAGAGCGTTAGTTGCTACAACTATTCAGCGGTACAGCATATGCTGGAGATGGTTCTTCCAACTACTTTTTTCTTTCAGTGCGGGTCTCCATCTCGGACTCCACCCTGGACTACTTTTTTCTGCGCGGGTTTTCTATATGGCAGGGATGTAAATGAGCCAGAATGTCAAACCATGTACGGTATTGATAGTGTCAATCATTGTAAAATGAAGCAGTGAGTAAAACCATCGTTCTATGTGAGCGAGACAAAAACAGGGGACGATCTGGTTGTCAATGAACAGGCCTAGTAACTTGGTAACATGTCTAAAATCAAATTGTTAGTGTTAAATTTGATCTTAAAATTAAATTTAATATCGAACTTTTGGGCTAAATTCAATTTTACGTCAAATCTTGAGATTGACCTTACGACTGACAATACGATCCTTATATCCAGAAAGTACTTAGAAAAAGAGGTACAACCATTTTTCGCTTTTTTGCATAAAACGTAATAATAATCGATAATTACTGTTTGGTTTCAGAGAGCATTCCATTTTTATTAATTTTTCAGTAAAGATAATTGCTGTTTCTCTACCTCCTTCAGATAACAGAAAGTTCGAAGGACCATAAAGGTTACGTTGATAGGGTCGAAAGGTTTAACCTACGAACTTTGGGTAGACCAGGTATTTTCGACTGCCGTGCAAGAGAAAGTGGTTTCGACATTTTAGTCAACACTCACGCCTAGATCGATTGACCACGCGTTGCTCTCGACCCGAACGGATCTATTGTAGCCATTTCACCTGCCGTTAACAAGAATTTCAGTTTCGAATTCCATGGATCAATGCCTATTTTCTCATAGACTGCCGCTATCTGTTCTTCCACTGTTTTGTTAAGCGTGACCACTCAAAACATAAGCATTCGTTGGATGCGCGGTCACGAGTTGAATCCATTAACCGTTTAGCGAATAGAATTCTACCGAGAAATGCATAACGCTCTTGCTAAAATCAACCATGAAATTGTTATCGGTGAAATTTCAGTAATCACCAAAACAATAAATTATGTTCATACTTTTCTAATACTAAATGAACTCTTATCTAATCAAAATAATTAATTTTATTTAAAAAAGAGATTGTCTTACTATTATTTAAAAAAGTTTAGACTATGTGACTTAATTCAATTCTTGTATATTAATTTGGAGTTGTCCATTCGATTTTATAGACGAAAGTATTGAAATTTGTATTAAAACTAACAAAGAAATCATATTAATAATACACAGTTTTTAATCTACGCAATTAAATACTAATGAAAGTATTGGTTAATTCAAATAATTATAATGAATTATTTTTAATAAATCATATTAGATCTTGCTAAAATAAAAGGTGAAATTGTTATCAGTGATATTGTTTGAACCAGCACCTTGAACAATATATTACTTTTGGTAATAGTCAAATGCTAATAGAATTGTTAGCTAAGTAAAATGATGAATTTCAATTTAAAAAAAAGAGATGTTTTCATTGCCATTGAAATATTTTCTCATTATATGACGTAGTTTGTTAAAATCAATTTGGAATTACAATTTTGGCTTTAGGAGCAAATAATAAAATTTATATAAAAAAGCAAGTCATAATAATAATACAGTGTATTCAAACTTCTGTATGCAAAATAATAAACAAAATACTTCCAATTTAAATAATTATAGGAGCATTCCAAAATTATTTACCATTTCATGAATAAAAAAAGTTATTTAAGATTAATTTTTAAAAAAAGTAGAAGTACGTGAAAAAGTCCCGCTAATGAGACAATCCTTGACTTTTCATGTACTTCCAGAATCACGTGAAAAGTACGTGAAAGGTCCAAGTCGGAAATTCTGTAATTAAAAACGCGGAAAGTAGATGAGAAGTACACATTTGAGATGGTTGCGTTCATTATATACAAAATTTCAATCTGCAAAGTACTTTCAACACAATTTTATACAAAATAGTGTCGAACCTAGTTCTTGCAAAAGGAATAACTTTCTTTTCTTCCAATTTGTGAATATCGGAACATATAGTTATTAAGGAACTTAGAAATCCAAATCGCAAGGACAGTAAATTTTATCACCCGTTTTAATTCTGAACTGTCACGAAAGAATGATATCCGTCTAAGTCGAGTATGAGCTTTTTATTATACTAAGAAAACATTAAGGCGCGCGGCGACAAAAGTTTAGATAGATACATAGGTAGCGCTTATAGCAAATCCTCTCAACAGTCATAAGACATGAGGTCTTCAAATGTGACAAAATAAATCATGAGGGCTGCCTACGCCAAAAGAAAGAGAAAAAAAAGTCACGAATTTATATACGCTGCGAGAGATACGTCGTGCACGGGTTCTCGCATCCTCATTCTTACTCTCACGCGGCTCGTTCCGACCATTCGTGCCCGTTACTCGTGAGTTTCTCGAGTGTACCGTAAAGCAGTAGAGTACCATACATACTTACCCGGTAGTTTGCAATAAATCCATGGCGAATAGCGAGCTCTGGCTCCAACCGCTAAGTGTATACAGTAGAACCTCGATTACTCGGACCGGTTCGAGTCGGATTATTGAAAGTTTGGATAATAGAAACCGGAATCGTGGTTAGCGATCTTCCATATATGCGTATGGAAATAGATTGCAAAGTCGGGCTTTGCACATCAGTTTTTATGAAACTCGATATATTTGAAATTAATTTAGTTGTAACAATATTGATTTAACTTTAATTGATGTAACCTGAAATTGATTTTATTGATGTAATTCCGATAAAACTATTATTAATTTTAAGTACATCAGTATCATTGAAATGCCGACATTTTTTTTTTCGTGTACTCCTACGAGGAAATATGTTGACCAATATTGGCTTCTTCGTAGAAAAATCTTTGTGAACGGTAAAAAACGAGGGAGCAATGTTCAACACCCAACTTTGCAAGCTCTTTTTAGAATAATTCAAAGTTCTATGAAACTCGAATCCCTTTATCGATCTTCATTAAGCTAGACATCAACTACAGCTGAATATTAGTTCGTCCCTGTAGAAAATTCGAGCTGAATTGCTCCATTCAGAGTTGAGCTGATAGCTTCGATTAAATATCGTTCGTCTTTTTACATTGCCTTATTCATAACGAACGATTTACCTGACCAAATAAAGAATGGCAGCATCTAGAGCGCGCGAAGACTTCAAAGAAGAAAATATAAGTCTTATAAAAGCTGACTAGACCATTTAATTATTACGTACTTTTTTACAAATAAACAAATGTAATTGTTCTGTCTACGTATATAAATTTTCAGCTCAATTGGTAAACCCGTTGTTGAGATATAAGATCAAACACATAAATCTAGACATTTTCCCTAAACCATTTGTCGCGATGTTTTAGACTATTTCGAGTAACCAGCCATAAAAATCTCGACATATAATGTCACGACGAAGCTTTGAGCAAGCTTGACGGAAGCAAAAGACAAATGTGTACTTATTTTTTAATGATTTTTGGTGATGCCTGTGTATTTTTATTATATATTTATAAAAATTATATACCATATATGAGAAATTCTGTATCAGTTCAGCGACTTTCAACATACACATTAAGAACACTGTATATTTATGGAAAATTAAATCATGCTACCATTCAACTGTAAAATGTTTTACCTGAATAAAAAATAGGACTGAGAAAGCTGGAAAAGTGAAACATTTACTTATTCGGAATGGTCAGGTGCATCGATGGACTAAATTAATTTTACAAGGTCTAATTTTAATTTGTAAGAAGATATTTTCAATATCAATCATAAAAATTTCCATTTGAAGTTCTTTCGCAGATATCTCTTACAGTAAATTTTTTTCTCGCATGATGGCAAATTTTGTACTAAATTGAACACAATCTTTTTACAAAGGAAAACAGATTTTGCAAAATTAATTTGATCCGGTGGTGCAACCTGAACTCTATGACTAGTTGAAAATTTAGCAAACATGTGAAGCAGGTTGATGTCCTTGTTTGTGGTAATTTTCAAACAAATTAAAAAATATGTTCAAATTTTATTTGACTTTGCAGTTCTTGAAAAATGTCTGTACGCTCTCTAGCATTCGCAAATTTATAGCTATTGAGCTAAATAATGTTTTGTAAATAAAGCTATACTAAAGGAGATTCGGTATCGAATTTGGAATGAATCTGTATAAAAGTTCGGTTTTTTATGGGATTTTGAATATTTAAAAAAATACTTGTTTTGCTCTAACTCACGCCAATTCTCACCAAATCAACTGGAATTTTCTACACATGAAAAATAACATCCAGCGCTGTTACCTACCAAATTTGATCACGATCGGTAAAGCGGTTTAGTAGAACTTTGCATATTGTTTCCTTATTCATTTTCATTTTTTACAAAGCTTCTACGAGGAAGCCAAAAATTATTAAATAAACTTACTCATAGAGTTATTAAATAAATAAATAAACTATTAAATAAACTTACTCCTGAAAAATGAAAATTAATGAGAAAGCAATGTGCAAAGTTCTACTTCGCAACTTTTTTTCCCTCCGTGAGGACATTGAATTTTCGTGTTGTTATCGTTTGCATATGTAAATTCGTGGCGAGCATATAACAAAACCTGCGCATTAAACCGACGTGTAAGCAAGATAACGGCGTGGCAGATTATATGCGCCCGCTTGATATTTACAACATTATAGCTGGAGACAATGGAAATACAAACATAAAGAAGGGCCATAGTTCGGATAATGGAACATACAGCGAAAGTTACAACACCTTCCTAAAAGCCACTTCCGAAAAGCTGATTCAATACTTAATATCGAAAAACCGTTTTTGCCAAATGTTAGAGATTTTTCCAACTGAGGTCATTTTGCTACACAGTACCAGCTATCAACGACAATCGAACAACATGCACGGAAAGAAATGTTTGGTTGTGGCAACTACGTTTTCGATTTGCTGTACACAATGTCTAAAAAATTAGTTGCCTCAACCATATCGAATAGTAACCTTAACTATTCACGATTAGTTCTCGCGAAATTAGTTAGGTTAACTAATCCAATCGTTGGGACTACCACTCGAATAGTTGGGACTACCATTCGAATTGTCGGTATTATCATTCGAATAGTCGGTATTACCATTCGAATCGTTGGTATTATCATTTGAGTTGTAAGATAAATAGAATTAGCGATTGGTTGTGTCAACTCATTTCTTGGTTATGGCAATTAATCTTTTTTCTCCGTGTGCGCCAATCTCACGGTACCTGTTGCACAAATTCGAAATCACAATCTGTGAGCATACCACTTATCGACCAATGAAGACTTGCCTTAACGTAGTTTCAGCAAAATCGTTTGCCGAATATTGTCGGGCCATTCTCGCACTTTTGACAAAACAAAACATGTTAGGGATAAATGTTCGAGTAAACAAAAATGTCCTATATGTAAATCTGCAATGACCTACAAAAAGATGTTAATAAAAAGTTCACAAACAGAGACAATCGTAGACTGGATTGTCGATCTTGCGACTATATAAAATATAAATATTGATATGTGAAGGTCTACCTAAATGAAATATAGATTATTTTGCAATTTCAAAGTCTACATTCAACTCTACGAATTCCATTGTCGAGATCGACAATGGGACGTCTATGAATGATCGGACGTTTATGATTCAAGACCTACATAGTCTGAGTATAGATCTTTTTGTTATCTCATAATTCACATTCCCCTCGACAATCGATCCAGCTAGCAGATTTTTAACTTGCTATTGTAGGTTATTCAAAATGAATACATAGATCAATTTATTTCTTCCCTGGGAAGGTTCGGATGATAAGATTTTGGATAATCGAGGTTCTACTATAACTAAATATATAGGTCCAGCATGCACTGTGGACAGTCGACTATGCTGTACTTATCACATGATGAGCTCGCGTACAGAGTTTCGTTGCATAAGTCTATCTTTAAATCAAAGTAAATGCATCCAGATCTATGTAGACTAGAATTAGATCTTTCTGGATGTAGATGTAGACTACATAGATCTGGATACGTGTGCGTGTGCGTGTACGTATCGCGTGCGTGTGTGTTAGATGAAAGGCCAAAAATTCATATAACTGTAACTTATAAAGTATTCGACCGCACCAATTATAATTTAAACAACGTGTACAGTACTCGCTAATCTTCAGTTCGTATACATTTTACAAAAATCACTTAACGCACTTCATTTTTATTAGAATTTTGAAATTTTGAAAAAAGTACGTAAATTCTCTAGCTCGAACGAATTTTTAGCTGTCGGGCTGAAAGATTGCATTACAATTGAAAAAAGTGATATGCTCTTTGATATTGAATTTGGGCCAAATCGGTAAAGCATTTCGGTTTTTATGAGATTTTGAATTTTTCGAAAAATGTTCGTTTTGCTCTAATTTAGGTGAGATTTTAGCTAATCGACTGAAATTTTCTAGACAGGAAAAATAACATTTAGCCCTGCTAAGTACCAAATTTGGTTATGATCGGTAAAGCGGTACGGATTTTACGAGATTATGAATTTTTTTAGAAACCCATTGGTGTCGCTCTGAATTTCGTAAAACGTCAGAAATCATCAACTTCGTCAATAATTTTCATCTTTCGCAAAGCTCTATGAGGAAGCCAAAAAGAAAATAATGAAACTTCCTCATATAGGCGTTTTTGTAAAAAGCGAAAAAGAATGAGGAAGCAATGTGCAAGGTTTTTTCTAATGGTTTTATATATATTTTTCTTATTGCGTTATATTTATTCGTATGCCTTATTCAGGCTTTTTCGATCCCCCCTTTTCCCGTCCCCTGTTTCTTCATAGAGATTACCCCTAGACTCTTACGCACAGCCACTAATGCACTACAGCATCGCATTTACACGAAGGCACAGAAAAATTACGGAAAATCTGGTCGATACAAGTGGTTTTATTTTTACTGAGTTTTTATTGCATAAGAATAGATTAAAAACTCAGAAGAACTGCCTCCTGCTCTGCAGTTGGCACACAAGACGGTGCTAAGCCGTCATCCTTCTAAGTTACCGCCGCAAGAATTGCTGCTTAAATCTGTGGACCACCGAAACCACATACATCAACTGATTTAGAGATGGTCTCGTGACGAAAACTTATCAGGGTTTTGGCAAGGCCCAAATCCCTGCTGCTCCTTAATTTTCTTAGGGACCTTATGTGGAACCCTCATAGCGTTTGTTAAGAGACTGTCACGCTTTTTTTAAATTTCGGGCCTTTCTAGGCTACGTTTTAAGGGCCTTTAAAGGCAAAACATTGAGGACCCTAAAAGGCTGCCCTACAAACCCGCGAAGAAAAAAATAGACCGAGATGGAGTCAAGGGTGATGTCCAGAATGGAGTCCCGGATGGAATCTGGCCAGTGCGCGAGGGAGCCCAGATGGACTTTCATATAGACTTCGGTTTTTAATCCGATCCCGAAGTCTATCCTGAAGTCGATCACTCCATTCGGGACTCCCAAAAGGACTCAATCTGGATTCCATCCTGAACTCAAAGAACTTTCTCGGACTCCATCCGGGAGTCCGAGAAAGTGCGTGCGTGCGTGTGTGTGTGCGTGCGTGCGTGCGTGCGTGCGTGCGTGCGTGCGTGCGTGCGTGCGTGCGTGCGTGCGTGCGTGCGTGCGTGCGTGCGTGCGTGCGTGCGTGCGTGCGTGCGTGCGTGCGTGCGTGCGTGCGTGCGTGCGTGCGTGCGTGCGTGCGTGCGTGCGTGCCAAATATTTTCCTGGACTCTACCCTGGACGGTCAGCGAATCTAGTCTATCGAATCTAGTTGGTAGAATGTTCATAGACATTCCATTATCGAGATCGATAATGGGACGTCTATAAATGTTTATTCAAAATACACCAAGTCTAAGTATAAATCTACACACAGAAAAATGTATGGTCAATTCTACTATACACATGTTTCCCTGAGAGGACAACAATATTTCTATGGTTGCTGTAACAATAAATAATGTGATCAGCAATTAAATTATAGCACAATTCATTATTTTTATAGCAGAACTCACTATTTTTAGCAATCTATTACATTCATTGTACTCAGTGTATTCATTATCTCATAGATCACATTCCACTCGACGATTGCGTAACAGTAGATAGACTTTTGATTCTTCCCATTGTACATCATTTAAGGGGAGGGAGTCAGGTCAAAATAATTAGATTTGTACATTCAATATCATCCAAATTCTCCTGCATATAAAAATGATCAATGAACTATATTGTTGGTACTCGATGAAAGGATTTTTTACTGCCATCTGACTTGCGTATGCCTTTCCATATTATCTTAAGCCAAGATCTTAGGTTTTCCACTCTGCGCGTGATTCAGACCAAACTGCTAGGCAGATTGGGCTAGTTGATGTCTCATTTTCTTCTTCATAAAAATATACACCGGCTAAATGGAGCAAAATATTTTTTTTTCATTCTGAAAGCAAAGTTAATAACTGATTTAGAAAATAGCATAAAATTAATTTATTAATAATTATGTCACTTGAAAAGTATTACCTTTTATTAACTTTTGCTCCATTTAGCCGGTGTATCTTTTCATGAAGAAGCAAATGAGACGTCAACCAGCCCAATCTGCCTAGCAGTTTGGTCTGAATCACGCGCAGAATAGGTTTAAAACCAAGTTTCGGCAAATGGCATCTAAAGCTTACCACTCAAATAAAAATGTTCATGCTGTTTTCACCTTTGGGGCACCTTAGTACCTTTAATGAACAAAATAAAAATATTATTTGCAAGTCAGATTACAGAATATTATTAATAATGTTATTAATAAATGTTTTTTTTTACAAATAAATAAGTAAATGAATGCATAATTTGAAAAAAACCTGTAAATAATATGGGGATGATCACTTTTATTGACAACATCATTGAAAATTTATCCGGTGTTGACACATTCACAAATGTGCTGCACAAATATTAAATCATCCCTTCATAACAAATATACATATCTGATCACTTCTAATGATTGTTGATTCTGTTTTAAACACTATTGATTGAAAAAAAAAAGGAGAGGTTATGCGTCTCGCGTGTAGCAGAAGTAACTTCTCGGGGCAGTAACACGCTGCGCATGCGATACGCGCTAAGATATCACAGCGCATGTCCCATTATTCGCGCGAATTCGAATATAATGTAAGTGTTACGTGTTGCGTTGAAGACATCACACTGTCATCGCGTCATTTGTATCGCGTTTCGCTAACTGGTTTAAAAAATGGTAAATAAATAAAAATTTATTTACAAATACGTAATAAACTTTTTGTTATATAGAAGAAAATCATTAAAAAACAGGTATATTGCAGAAATCGGCCATTTTTTCGGCTTCAGGTCTAAGATTTTGCAGGTTCAGAGGGTATACTTAACTAAACGAAACTGCCGAAGAGAAAAAAAAAAAAAAAATATTTGATTTTTTTTTTTTCGACACCCTTTATTATTTTGTGTGAACAAAAAATCGGCCATAATGTCTGCATATATCAAAAATAAATAAATAAAGCAATTTAAAATTCAAATATAATATTCTGGTAATTTTTACGACTTTTGAGAAAATTAAATATGAATGGTACCGTAGAAACTTAGCCATTTTTGCGAATTCCGGCTTATAACTTTACTAATAGATAGATTACATGGAAATGAATGTTTTCACAGAAAAAAAAAATAATCGATTTTTTTAAATTTTTGACCTGACCCTCCCCCCCCCCCCCCTTAAGATGTTTACATAGATACACTTTTTCCTTTCCGCGAAGGGTTCGGATCATGAGAGTTTCGATATTGAGGTTCTACTGTAAGTAGATATACAGGTTCGGCATACATACAGGCTATGTTGTATTTATCAAATGATGAAAATAAATTCAACGAAGAGCCGGGTGAGCCAGCGTACGGAGCTTCGTTACGCGTGCGGCATGTAAAACATACCTGTGCGACGCCTTTACGGAATGGTAACGAGTGCTCTATAGCTGACATTATTCGAGTTCGTGGATTTTCAATGCCAACAGCAGCAACAGCAGAGCAGATACTCCGACTGGTACTGAGCAAATTCTGGAGGATACGGTTACACGTACACACACACAGTTGCACTATACAGTACGTTAACCCGAAGGGTACAGAAACGAGCACTGCTCCAGGAGCGCAGTTGCCACTTTCTCTCACCCTCTCGCTCCTCCAGATTGGCGATAAACCGAACATTTTACCTCCAACCCTCATGATTCAGACTATCAGCGCTCACGTTCACGAATCTCCATAGATACAAGCTCGGAATTTTCAGGTTTCTTCTTCAGATGATTTGCATTGGGGGATGGATCGAATAAAATTCAATTGAAAATACTTTCCGGTTCGAGTAACCCAGAGTAATTCTTATAAACGGGCGATGTTAAGTATTTTTTAAATATTGTTTATATCAAATAGCTTTTATCTCTTTGAGGACGTTAGAGCGATTCACACTGGTCATATCAAGTTTCTTCGTCAGATAATTTGCATTAATGGATGGGTCGAATAAAATATAATTCAAAATACTTTCTGATTTGGTTTGGTTGATAGGACTGTCCGGTCAATTTCTCTATATGAGGAGGTTGGAGCTATTCATATGACAAAATTAGTGTCAATTTCTTTATGCGATTCTGGATAATTTTCTGCATAAACAACAACAATGAATCTCAGTTTGAATCGCACCTTGTGTCCATAACCAAGAGAAAATGTATAGTATTTTCAATAGAATAATCAGTAATTCAATATCTATTTATTTGCGGGACATTCTTTTTTGCTTTTTTTTTTGGAAAATGCTCAATCGATTAATGGTCAAGAAATTTGATTGTACTAATCGTCGAAGAATTACAAAATTTTTCATAATTAACTAGTTAATAAGAAAAATTTCATAATCAACAGCTGTAATAATTAAAGGGTTAATATCATCAAGTCTCTAGATTATTAATTAGAGAGTATCTTTCAAGAGAGAAAATGGAAAAAGATTAAAAACAAAAGAAACCCGCGCAAAAATGGAAGTATGAAAACGGTATTTCCCAAATATTAAAAGTGTCTTGAATAATAGTATGCCAAGGCTGGCGTAGTGGAATAAGACATACGGAATAGTATTTCGCCCAAATAAAGAAGGTATTAAAACAGTATTGAAAATCTTTCCAAAAGTAAAAAGTCTCAAGTGTGATCTATTGGACTTAATAATAGTAAAGAATATTGCACCGTTTTATTAGTTTTTATGGTCCAGGTCGATATCTACATGGTTTCCGGTGTCCAGATCGATATTTCCATGGCTTTCGGTGACCCGGTCGATATCTCCACGGCTTTCGTTGTCCTGGTCGATATCTCCATGGCTTTCGGTGTCCAGATTGATATCTCCATGGCTTTCGGTGTCCAAGTCGATATCTCCATGGCTTTCGGTGTCCAGGATATCTTGATGACTTGCGGGGTCAAGGTAGATATCTCCATGGTTTTTTGTATCCAGGTCGATATCTCCACGGATTCCAGTGACCAGTTCGATATTTCCATAGTTTCCGATGTCTGGGTATATTTTTCACCAGTTTTGACTTGCTGGACACAGCAAGCTATGGAGATATCGACCTGGACACCGAAAACCATGGAGATATCGACCTGGACATCGAAAGTCATGGAGATATCGACCTGGACACCGAAAGCCATGGAAATACCTCCCTGGACACCGAAAGACATGGAGATATCGACCTGGACACTGAAAGCCATGGAAATATCGATCTGGACACCGGAAGCCATGTAGATATCGACCTAGACCATAAAAACTAATAAAACGGTGCAATATTCTTTACTATTATTCAGTCCAATAGATCACACTTAAGACTTTTTACTTTTGGAAAGATTTTTGTATTGAAAACCTTTCCAAAAGTAAAAAGTTTGAAGTGTGTAAAACCGTATTGGTTTTAATACCTTCTTTATTTGGGCGAAATATTATTCCGTATATCTTGTTCCACTACGCCAGCCTTGGCATACTATTATTCAAGACACTTTTAATATTTGGGAAATACTGTTTTCATACTTCCATTTTTGCGCGGGAACGTACTGCTAAAAAATAAATGAGCAAATCCATTACTTACCATATTTTACTGGATTAAGGATGAACCCTATATTATGAATTATTCTCTACTATTCTAACTAATTTTTTATAAAGTTAGAAGAATTGCTTTAAAAAAATGAGTACCGGTTCGACTTGTTCGAAGCGCTTTAACCTTCTTCAGAAAAAATACTATATTTTCATTCGTATATTGTCTTGATTGCATTTATGTATTCTGACAGAAACGACAGAAGACGATAGGGTCCTGTTATTGGTATTTCGTTTTGATATTTCTCAGCTCATGCTGGCTATGTTTTAATACTTGCCAGATGCCGATGAAAGCTGAAACAATACTCCAGGGTCAATTTAATCCTAATCTATAAAAATCATGAGCTCTTTCAGAAACCATTTAAATAGGGCGTGCTACAAGGTTTTCATACTTGATGAGCTGTGGTTGGCCAAAACGTGATTGGGGCTACAAGTGACTGCGCGACGTTGACTTTTGATTTTGAATATTTATATGGTTATGCTATTTATCGTGGTTAAGTAAACGATAATGATAAACGATATATCTTAGATTGCTTAAATTACTCAAATTTCGTATTTCAACGTCCAAACTTCAATTTAAAGTGCTTACCCATCTGAATTCCTTACATTTTCATCGGACTCTCTGGCCCATGTGTATGCCTCGTTATTAGGCACTCACACACTCGATTTTTCATTTGTTGAGCCAGAGAACCCGGTAAACAGTCTGTTCTGTTGAAACGTTATAAAGAATACTAATTCTTTAACCTGTCCACCAATAGCCGACTAACCATCTTCCTAATATATACAATTCAGCCACAACATCAATAACACCAAAATTATTAACTTCTTATGTTAATCACAACATGTTTAGCGCGAACTCTGATTCTTGAGGAAGTTCAAAATCACGTCATGCGATTACTTGTCATTCAGACCATAGGACTTTTCAGTGACTCTTTAACTTTCAATCAGCTATGTTGTCTTATATTTCCTTTACATAAATTTCTTTTGACGGGGCGTCTCTTTACCAGCACTATATTACGAAAGGTGACAGCAAGTGTAGGAGCAGAGAAGTATGATCCTCTTAGCCTTTGATGCCCTTGCATCTCATAATCTTGAACGAGGCTCTTGCAATTCTTTTTCATAAGTTTAATATATAATATCTTCCCCAAGTATTTTATTACGTATCCAGCAGAGCGAATTAGTCTGCACTTGATCATCGCCACTTTCCTTCGTCCTCTTAATATCGTCTAAATTTTTCCCGATAAATGTTACAAACTATATCAAGCACCCGACAATAAAATCGTTTAACGCTTTTTGCGAATGCATCGATTCAATACTCATTCACCATATTTTTCGAAAAGAAATCCATTAAGGGGTTAGATGGAAAGGATCGGGCGTAGCACACGCGAGAGCTCTAGCGCTCTCACGATCAAATGCCGATATAGCGGGCTTTTTGCTTCTTTATACCAACCCCCCGGGCAACAATCTGACTGGATGACGGTGCGTGATTAATGCACAAGAACACAGAGCCATACCCTCACAAATTGTACCTACACATATGCATGAAAGATTCCTTAACGAGATATGATATACATCTAGAAGGAAGACGATAACCAGGAGCAGAACCAGCAGCAACACTTCTGAGAGTTTGTCCAATTAAAAGATAAGATGAAGAATTTCCACGTGGCAACTGTTGACCGGTTATTTCCATTTTTTTACGACATTTGGGAATTTGAAGAAACATAATCCTCTTATTGCGGCTAAGATGAGACTCATAGATATTACAGCTTCCGAGTATGGTGTGTGTGCTCTACCACCACGCGCTAAAATCGGTCATGCAACGAGAGGAGGTGGAGGATGCGTGGTAAACGAAGAACGAAAAAAAGGAACTAAAGAGAAGGAGACTTCGAGGATCGAGGGAAGGAGGATGCCCAGTGGCCAATGCTGCTTGCTCGCGGTGGTCAACGCGGCGTTTGTGCGAAGCCTCTTATGCGAGTGAGAAAAAGCGCGAGAATCATGAATACGAAAGAGGAAGAGGCAGCGGCGTTGTATATAGTTTGTACACAGGTAGGCAGTCACAGCACAAACGATCCAGTAGGTAAGAGTGGATAAGAAAAAGTGGGGATAAGCAGAGAGACAAGAAGAGATGAGACGATGGGTACCACAAGTTGGTATGTAGGTTGGTGGTTCGTGTTGGTCTGGTTGGTGACCCCCACCCTGTATAAAAGCCTCAATCATCCAGCCGCGTCTTCAGTCTTGAGTTCGAACGCCTTACGCAGCGTCATGATAGATGCTTTAAACAATCATCACAAATAGAATACCGATTATTTATTATTGTTTGTTTTTTTTTCATAAAGAAACTTTCGACTCGACAAACGCTAAGTAGCTAAGTGTTTATACGTACAACGACTTCATGCAATGATTTTCTGAGGAAAAGGGGAGAAGAAGAGACAACCCCCTTCCGAAGAGGCGAGGATGTACGGGCGCGGGTGGATCGCCCTCTGCACCCTGGTACGTCCGAATATTACAAATCAACTTTACTCTACCAACCTCTGTTATGTGCAATGCTATGGACCTATTACTTCTATACGTATTTCTGCATCCTTCAGTGTTTTCTACGTTTACAGTGTGTTTCTTACGAATTCATTTCTACGTACATTGTAAAAAAATGCGGTGATGCATAGTTGCAGGAAAGTAATGAAGTTATTGGAACTTCACGGTGGTATTGAAATTAACCACTAAACATGTTGATCGGCATTACTTTGATGTTGTCCGTTCACACCTAAGTAATGGGCTTACTGAGACTGCACAGGGGTGCAAAATATTAACACTGATGAACTATAAGTTGGCGCCATTGGTATTATTTCTAACACCGCTGTGTAGTCCTGATATCTTAAGTCTAATAGTTTTGAGCGAATGCACAGCATTGCGTTTTTACAGAGTGGTAACTTTATTCAGATTAAACTAATGTAGAAGTGAAGTAACGCACTGATTAGGATTACGCAGTGATGTTGAAACTAACACCAATGGGTATTGATTTGTACTCTACACCAAAGTAGTACTTCGGTATTGCCTATTTACACCCAAGTAATGGACCAATTGGGTCTACACATATGTGTAAATCTCGTACTCTGACGCAATAACAAATTAACACATTTTGTGTTGATTTTAACATTTCTGTGTAATTGTATTAGGTTCATTATTATCGTTAAAACCCATAAAATTGTATTTTTTCGGTGCGGCGAAGTTCTTCAGATTAACCTAAAGTTTTGTCGCAGTAATGCACCAACTGAGTCTACATAGTCGATTCGTAGCAATTCGATGATGTGGGTCTTATACTGAAGTAATGGACAAATTTGAACTACACAGTGGTGTAAATAAATAACACCGAAGTCCAAAAAATCAATAAAATTTATGTTAACTTCAGCACTGAAATATCGACCAAGACTACTTTTATGTTCATTACTTTCTTGTGAATCCGCAACAACGTATTTTTTATGCTTTGACGAGATTGTTCTAATTAAATATAATTAGTGACGAAGTAATGCATTGGGAAGCACTAGTTATTATCAATGCGACTTTATCTTACGAAATTCCGATAACATCGATCCGGCAATCTGCACGTCGTTCGTGAAGGTCGTGTCTGACACAAGCGTGCGCGCTCACGTCTAGTGACCATCGATTTTTATTCATTGAATCAATACCAGCAAAGAGCTACACTTCGATTGCGTGTAAACCGCTGGCATCGTGCATAGACTCTTTAACGGCAATTCCAACGTCAATATGAGCAATGGACTAGGAGGATTCGCTTGTCAAACACTGCCGCAACCTTCATGGTTTCTGTGTGAAATGCTACTTAGTTGATGAATCATTTATTTTTACTTTCTGACTTGACAATTAATTCCAGTATTAAATAGTGAGAATAGTAGAAAAATTAGGAATGGAATAATCAAGAGATGATACATTTGAACTTCCTTTTATATTTAAAGAGACAATTTTACTTTTTTTTCTACTAACCTCACACAAATTTTGAAAAAAATAGATTCATCAAGTTACCCGTTTTTATATTCTGTGATATCAGATCGTTCATTTTTACGTTAGTGCGAACTGTAATCGATAGAGAATGTTGGTAGTATTACTTGCGTTTCAAATTTTTAACGTTTCGATCTCACTTATAAAAAATGTATTCTTACTAGTGAGAACGATTATTTTAAGTACATAATTGTATCTGTCATAACTGCTAAATCTTTTAACCTTTATATCGAAAGTTTTTGATCAACAACTCAAGCATTCTGGGATTTTTTGAGAGGAATCTTACAAATCTTATGAAAAATCCAGAAAAATGCAGAATCAAAATTTTCATTTTCTGAATATAACAGGCAACCAAAACATCAATTTCTGAGTATATGTAGTCGAAAATCTAAGAGATTAGTGAGATACACTATTCCATTATTGTGCCTAATTTTAGATTTAGATGTTATAGATTATACAATTCTCAGCTCTTCATATACACACACACATAGATATATATCAAACAAATCTTCTGAACAAACTTGAACTATTTTTACTATCCTAGAATTATAAGTAAAATTTATAAGAAAAATGTGAAAGCTTAAAACATGAAGTCCTCAATAAACAAAAATTCTCAAAAAAATGTTTATTATTGTACTAAAGCAGTTTAAAAACTATTCATGAAACTACCAATAAAACGTATAAAATAACTTGCAGTGAATGAAAAAGAAAACATATCTACTGATAATAGGAACTATTCTGGACGTAGCTTTTTATCTTGTTTGTCACACAAGACACACGTTGCCTTCAGCATAATACCCTTCTACCTGTTAATATAGCATACATTGATCTCGTACTTAATGCGAACCGGCCATTGACAGTATCGGCGACGAAACACCTGCTGCACTACATTTCATTCATGAATCCCCACCGAGTATCGTGAGTTAACAGACCAAGCGTGCAAGCAAGAACCCAGCGTTACGGACTATTGCAGCAGGTGTACGTTCACTTTAGGTAGAAGTATACCTATGCAGAGCATGTAGAATCCTACAAGTTTGTCTCGCTATTTCTTGGTGTAACTCTCGTGTCGAAGAATTTACTTTACATGCAAGGATCGAGTGAGTTCACTCAACCGCGATAAGCAGCCAACGTCCTTATAATCTTGATGCATGGTTGACAATCTCATTAAAACGTTAATTAAATCCGTCAAGTCGTAAGATACGATGTAAACGATGCGTGATTTATCTCGACAAAATAGAGGAAAATATTGAAGGATAAGATAGGTGCGAGAAATTAAATCTATTAAACCGTCTCAATTAAAAAACTTCGTTAATTCTGAATAAGATGTAATTTTACTAGAAATTAAACTAGAGTCACCGACGACTTTTTTTAGAGGATATATCTTTGAAAATACTTGAGTATATTTGGGACGTCCTTCAAACCGTACGTAAGCTCGGAGTTCTTGATTACTTGTGAAATTTCGGGAGTTTAAATATGTTGCTGACATGCATGAGGCCTAAATAACGTCTGGGCCATGATTTATTCCGTGCAAATTGCAAGACGCCCTGTGTTCGTATTGCTGCTGTATTGTACCCATGGCAAAAGTAAGCTCAATAATGATTTTCAATTTTGAACTTATAAAATCTACCTATCTCGGAGAATCTCCTGATTAAAGTCTAAAGTGTCTGTGGTTATATTAGAAAGAGTATTGGATAAATCTATTTTAATTTCTTATTTAATTATTTTATTTAATTTGTTGTTTTTCATCTTTTTTAGATCTTTGATGCCTTTAATTGATGACCCAAATTCGTAATAGGAAACTTTCTAATCAATTTCCAATTTTTAATTAGTGGATCTAAAAAAACTGAATCTTACCAAAACCCAAAAATTCATGTAATGCACAATAATATTTACATTCTCTGACCAAATTTAGCTGAATAATGATCTCTTATTACGTAAATTTTTTATCTAATTGTCTCAGACTGTTCCTTGATTAGGTAATAAAAGCGACTGACATAAATATTTTTTTTAACTTGCTAAATCTAGGTTAATTGTTTACTTATTATTTTATTAAGATAAATTTAGTTGATCATTGATATCTTTATTTTGAGATTCTATAACTTTCAGTTTTTTCAAATGGTTTCTTAAATTTGTAATTCAGAACTTTTAATTTGAATGTCAGGAGAAAAAAAATGTACCAATTATGCTTCGATGTGTAAAGTTTTGAACTCTTATTGTACAGCTGTAATAGTGACTCAAATTATATTGCAAAGACCCATGTGCGGGAGGCCAACGTTCCGAGTATGGTCGACGATTGGCTGAATCAAGGCAACTCGTCGGTAGCCAACAATCGGAGTTCGACGATGACCCAGAGTTGGCGAAACGTTCGTGCGATGCTTGGCTGGCAGGCGGCGTCGAATCGACAGCCAACGATCGGAACGTGACACTCGGCGGTATGTCGGCAGCAAGTCGGCAGCCGACGATCGGAACCCGACTACTGCCCAGCGTCGATCGAACCTTCAATCCTTAACTGTGCCGACATTGGGCTCCGTAGCTGGCACAACGATGGTCCCCACAGTTCTGGTGACGTTGGCCGCCAACATTATGCCGACGCTGGCGCGTTAACCGTAACTACGGTTGTTGCGGGTAGCCAACGTTCCGAACGTTGGCTACCCGCACATCGGAAATTTACGTTTCGCGGCAATATCGGTTCAGTACTGGTAGTCGACATTCCGTCAAAATAATTAAATAAAGTAGGATTAAAATTAATAAAATAATAAAACTTATACCATTTTTCGTAATTGATAAACGAATATTAAGCAACTCCATCGTTTCTAATTTAAAAAGGCGAAATCATTGTATATAGCTCAATTTATTGAGTTAAATAATTTTCATTATTTTCAACTATTGTTTTATTTTTGCAATAAACTTCTAAAAACTGTTATACCATCATAACACCATTAAGAGTGCATACGGTATTAATGAAGTAATACATACGAGTGATTTATATACGCAATTTGACAGTAAATTTTCCAAGATGTGGATAACCGAGTGGATAAGATCGTGGACTACTAATCCCAAGGTTGCAGGTTCGAGTCCCATCACCGCCGGAAAAATTTATTCTAGGATGTCCAAAAAATAGTGGTGAAAAATTCATTAAAAAGCAGGTTAGAAGGATTAAAAAGCATTAGACGGCTGCGCAGATCGATAATTTATTTTTTAAAATTAATTTTTAATATTTTTTATTCGATGTCGGCTCAGCGTCGACACCCAGTACTGGGCGAACGTCGTTTCAAATGTCGCTACAATGTCGCGCCGACGTTCCCACGTCGGCCGGCATTGTCGTTCCGACCCTGGCCCGACTCGAAAACCGATTGCGGCCCTACGCTTAGGTGTAACGTTGGTCCGTTGTTATCATCCCGGCGTTAATTGGCTGCACGACCGACGTTGGCGAACAGAGTCGGGCCGACTTTGTAACGCAGGTGATCGTCGTCGCGCCAACGTCCGCCCAGCTCTAAAACCGCACATGGGAAGTATTATAAAAATCTAGTTTAATTAATTTTATTAGATAACTTATTCAGAAAATACAACTGTTCATCAACATTTATCAACATTAGGGTAGAAGTACCGGTTGTGGCTACTTTAAGAATTTTCCCATTTTCAAGTACTTGTGATTGGGACCAAATATCATAAAACTGTTCTGGACCTATACTTTTCATATCTGAGAAGAATATAATTTCAGATTTCTAGCATTAAAATCTTCATGTGTGTCGAGAAAACACTGGAAAATAGAAAAAAGTAGGAGCATAGCCATTTCACCAGTTCTGGCCACCTATGCACCGGTTTTGGCTACAGTAATGTACCGGTTTTGGCAATGCTTAAAATTAAAATAACTCAATATTCATTGCACTTGAAACATTTTTTAAGGTGTGTTTAATAAATCAAAATCGTATTCTTATGAAAGCGTCCAATTCCTCTACACGAAAATGTCTTTAAAGCACAGATGCCGTCTGTGAACCTAACTAACCTTTTTCGACATTCGTCTCTTTCGTTTTGCACTTTTTCGTAGCAGCTTTCTTTGTCACAAATAGTCTTACATTATATTAATGTTTTACTCTTTACACTTTTATTTTTATTTTTACCAGAGTTCTTTCCGAAAGTAGATTTTCGCATTGCATAATGATGGGAATCTTCAACATGAAAGGTGTTCCACCGCTTTACCTTCTTTTTCCTATACATTTCTACGAATATATTTTTCTTAGCGTTTTTTGGTTTTTTTGTTTCTTCTCTACGAATTTATGAATTGATTGTGTAATAATTAACGAAAAATTAATGATTATATTATCATGGCCATATCCGGGGCAACATGCTTATTCCATGTACCAGTTGTGGCCATCGTATTTTTTATAAATGTATAGCTTTATTTCAAACTTTTAGTACATCAACATTTGCAATGATGACTCTTAAGATTGATATGTGCAAAGCTGCATGCAATTCGCCAACTATATAATCCGAATATGTATCTAGAGCTTTCTTCAAAATCTTGTCGAATTCTGTAAGGAGTTGAGAATTTGATGAATCAGCTGATGATACTTTAATTACTGATACAGTACTTTTTGTAATGGAGACGAAGGGACGTCAAAATGACGATAAATGTTTCCAAAATACACAACGTTATGAAAAATTATGATTAAATACAGGCACAGAATTAAAATAGCCACGAAAAACGTATTTAAGTGTGGGGGTGGCCACAACCGGTACAGTGGCCACAACCGGTACTTCTACCCTATTTCAAGATTAAATTTACGTAATTCAAATGGGTTCTTAAATTCATAATTTAGAATTTTCTAATCAATTTAAAACATTCAATTTGTGGGCCAGGAGGGAAGAGATGTTTTATTTAGATAAAATATTTACCAACAATGCTCCAATATTCAAAAGTCCGCATAATTCTCAATAACGATTCTAATTCTTGGCTCTAATATGTCAAAGCGTATCTCGTACGTAAAAAAAATTCCTACTATTAAATTAGGCCCAAGTCGGCAATAGGGTTGTTGCAGTTATGAAAGTTCTACACTAAAACAATGGATCAAACTCCAATCTTGCACAACATGTTGTTGCAACCAATTCAAGAAAGTTATTTATGTATCTCGTACGTAAAGTAATCGCAATGGCTAATTTTTATTTGTAAGCATCATAAAGTAAATGTGTTTAAAGATGTGATAAATTTTACTATTAACCCGTAAACTGCCAATGTAGAACATTTGATGGAATAGCAAAATATTGATCTTTGAAGTAATTTTTATTCATTTTCAACCACAAATCATAGAATAATTTGATACATTGTACAATTCTATTAGCATTGCCCATTTAGGAATGCTACATTTTTCCTTTATGAAAGAAAATTTTTCTTGTTTCCAAAAAATGCTATTTTTTCACTATTTTGATTCAGAACAGTGTCTAATATTTGAGATGGTGTACTTAATATGGAAAGTTGACAAAAATTTACCTGTAAGTGTATTTTAGTAAAGATATTGTACCCAAAGTAAATGCTTTATTGACCATTGTAATTAAAGTATACTGAGAGTGATGGTCATGGGTCCCATTTTACAGTACAGTGGGTCTATAAAGGTGAGCTCTCAGCATAACGTGTAAACATCTTAGCTAGACTGCAGTATCGAAAATCTCGGTATAATAGATTGACAACTACCGGCCTGAGGTAGCTGGTCGGTCGGTTATCTCTCTGATCACCTTGCTTCTCTATTGCCTGGTGCAATCCGATTGTACACTCTCTTGCTGTACAAATCTTCGTCGGGATGCGGTGTTTAACGCGTTGATACGGCTAGTTAAATACAAAGCTTAGCTAATTTGTTCCGGTCGCTAGTCATCCCGAGATCTGCTCTAGCTCTGATGTGCTGTATACGTACACTAGGCTGTATCATTGTACATGATAGTTAACTTCAACTCAAATACAGATACAAAATCTCCCGCAAAAACTACACCCAGAAAAAAGATTTGGTAATATTAACTAAAATTATCTATTCAACATTTCATTATTTCAATCAACGAAAATTTACTTTCCCTCCAACAAATATGAATTTCATTCAATTTTTCAGTTTTTTTATTTCCAACATATTTATTTATTTGAATCAACTTTCACTGTGCAGCGGATACTAAAAAAATATTTTATTTATTGCTACTAAATACTTTCTTAATCCGGAAAAAGATCTAGTTAAAACGACCAAATACATGTATTAGATATTTATTAAGAAAATCAATTAGAACTATCTTATAATCCAATATATATTTATTTCCGTTCATCATTGGAGTTTATTATTGTCAACATGCAACATTTATCAATTTGATTTAATTCTTGTCGTATATTTATATAAAAATTATATGTTGTTTAAATCGGCAGCAGTGGACGCGCGGTCGGTGTGTGACTTCGACGGTCCCCAGAGTTAAGCAGCATTATTTGCGGCCATAACTTGGATGGGTGACCGCTTAGCTGCGCACTGGTTTGCGCGCCAACTGCTGAGCGGGAGGCAGTTTCTGAGCTTCTAAGGGATAGTGACCCGCGCAGAAGAAAGTAGTTCAGGATGGAGTCCCGGATGGAGTCCCGGATGGAATCTTGGCAGCCGAGGATGGAGTCTCGGATGGAATCTTGGCAGTCCAGGATGGAGTACCGGATGGAGTCTCAGATGGTATCCGCCGACTCCGGCTTTTAATCGGATCCCGGAGTCGGCGGACTCCATCCTGGACGACCCGTAAATCTCGGCTGTTCGATGACAGAATCCATCCTGGTGGCCATAATGGATTCTCGCCTGGACTGTTTCGCAGTCCATCCCGGACTCCATCCTGGATTCCATCCCGGACTCCATCCCGGACTCCATCCTGGACTCCATCCTGGACGACCAGGGTGTCCACCAGGAGGTTGACACCAGGACAAAAACTGTCAAATTTTTTCGTACGTCTATTTTTTTAATAAAGTGGATTTAAAATTTTGAGAGAGATTTAAATTAACGGCAGCTGATGAACACCGACCATTGACATGGCTCGCGGTCCGGATTCATGTGGGCATTGCGTAGGATTGATTTTCAATACCGGAGTCTTAATACTATAGATATCCGTTGACAACATCTGCTATTGCATATTCCATGTGAAATATTTGATGTTTCCAGTCGACATTACGAAATCGTTAAATACTCATCTTCTATACCTGTTGCATCTCAGAATCCGCGTTTAATTTGTTATCATCGCGCAAAGTAACTGAGTACTTAATCGAGTCAACGACTCAACGTAGGATACACATTGCCATTTGTGGAAGGTTGCTCCTCGGGAATCGTGACATCGACATTATATATGACTATAGCAAATACGTAAGGGGCTTGTACCCGATCGTATTAAGTATGTCGCTGGAACGGAATCGAGCCAATGCGATATCATCCCGCAGACAAATGCCCGGGGTCTTCCAGTGGCACATAGCTAACTAAGTACCTTGTTGTCTCACCGTTACCCGCCGGAGGCCACGAGACTCCGTTGGCACGCCACTGCTGTCACTGCGCTCTTTCTTGATTCTCTTTCATGGATTACGCAACTAATATACGCGGCCCGGTGACTTTCACTGCGAGATATGATGTGTCCGCACTCTCTGTACGGCCTCCTCCTACTTCTATTTCGAACCATCTCCTCTTTTTCTGAGTGCATGATAGGAGTGTTACTTGTGTAATCTGATCAAGCGATCTGTATATTTCGCCTCGGGATAAGCACGTATATACCGAATGACTTGTTGATGTATGCACAATGACCTTTCGTACAGAAACAATGTCAGTGCGATATGCTGAAACAGAAGAGACCAATTTTATTTAACTCACTTTCGGTTAAGTCAACCAGTGTACATGCTAAGTTTGTCTGTATAAAAATGTTCTGTCCATCGTTGATCTTTCACAGATTTACCAAGAGAGACTTACTTGAGATACAGCCTTTCGATATGACTTTGCGTTAGTGGTATGCTTTCGAAAATTTCATCAACTGCGAAGTATGTACTTCTACTGAATTTGGCGAGTCAAAATATGAAATCTTCTGCTGTATATGGCTAGTCAAAATGTGGTTTTCAGTTATATATTTCTACGGTATTCAAACCAAATGTATTATTTCGCCATTAATATGAGTTCAGCAATTCTACTTATGAAACAGAATTATCTCACAGACCGTATTTTATTTGTACTTATTATGACGGATTCATAAGACATCCAATTATGGGCTTACTATTTTTACAAAGGTGTCTTTGAAATCCGATATTATGCGCAAAGATAAATATAAAACTGATAAGTTTGACCTATCATTTTTCGACAGGTATACAAGCAGTGAGTGCTCTGTCTGAACTAGTGCAAATAAAACAAGGAGTACTTAAGGGAAAAATGACGAGCCCACTTTTTACTTTATATTCCTAAGAGATCTAGAAGAAGAAAGAATCTTGCAAAAAAAAAAAAACGGATTTATAACCATTCGTATTAATTATTCGGTGGAAGTCGCATTAATGGCCTGTGTGAACGACCCCATTTTGTTGCCAATCGTGCCAAACCGCAACCTCTTTTCCCCTTACACATACGGTACCATAAAAAAGCTTGCAAGAAATGTAGCTGAAGGAAAAAATTGTCGTATTCAAATTAGGCGACTATAGCTTTATTAAAACGAAATTCTTGCACTTCCTTTATGGATACGAAACCATCGAAATCGTTAAAAACGTATATACCTCGACTGCCGGTACTCGGAAATCTGGATATTTCAACGTAGGGTAGATTGAGCTACCTTTTGACTCAGGATATCTAGTCATATGGATACGTTATGATATATTAAAAGATTGTTAATAGCAAAATCTCCTTCAGGCTTTCAGTTTCTGGTATATCCTCGTAAAACCGCATTAATCAGGTTATTTACTACCGGCATTTAGGTAAAAATAGGCATCTTATGTCGCAAGGTAATCCATTCTCCCCTTACCTGTTTCTCTCCGTTTCGTTATCTGTACATGCTTATCGATTTTTTAAACTGCAATTCAAGTTTAGAAATACCTTATCAGGTTATCACATTATGCCTCACTTCAGTCATGATCGAACCAAATAACACTTCGCTTGAGTGCATTAGGAGTAATCAGAGTGCGCCATTCAAGTCGTTCATATGTCAAAACTTAAGCAGCAGATTCAACCGTGCTAAAACCACTAAAACCGAACAGACGGAGTATCTCCTACAATAAAAAAGTGACATCCGAATGAATGAGACATCAGAGAGATGTAGACGAGTGAATGAATAATTGATTCCACCGAGTGTTATCGACACTCCCGATCATACACCTGTGCATATTTTTGCATATGTATGCACCACTGCATCGAAGCTCATCGATAGTGTTGCATTTATTGACGGATGATTCAGATAGGCATCCCGCTATTCATGCAACTTCTCTTGTTTCTGTTAGTGAATAAGTTTGTCACTTGCCAGACATGGCGGATTGTCATTGAATGGGTTCATATGGTGGCCTGAGTTCACATCAAGATTGACGATCGTGTGAGATTACTCACCTTTTATTATTTTTTTGACAACGCCATGTATATATATATATATATATATATCAAGGTATATATATATATATATATATATATATATATATGTCACGACCCTGATATATATATATATATCTCTCTATATTATAAAAAGATCTCGCCGCCGCCGCCGCCGCCGCCGCCGCCGCCGCCGCCGCCGCCGCCGCCGCCGCCGTGTCAAGAATCGAGGGACTTAGAAAAATTTCAGGGGTCTTTCCCATACTTACTGGAGGTCTTTCCCATACTTCCCGGGAGTCTTTCCCATACTTCCTGGAGGTCTTTCCCATACTTCCTGGAGGTCTTTCCCATACTTCCCGGGAGTCTTTCCCATTCTTCCTGGAGGTCTTTCCCATTCTTCCTGGAGGTCTTTCCCATACATCCCAGGGAGTCTTTCCCATACTTCCCGGAGGTCTTTCCGATACTTCCCGGGAGTCTTTCCGATACTTCCTGGAGGTCTTTCCCATACTTCCTGGAGGTCTTTCCCATACTTCCCGGGAGTCTTTCCCATACTTCCTGGAGGTCTTTCCCATACTTCCCAGGGGTCTTTCCCATACTTCCCGGGAGTCTTTCCTATACTTCCTAGAGGTCTTTGGGGAGATTGCACTTTTTTGGGGGAGATTGCGAGCGCGCGCAGCGCGCGAGCCACAATAAAATCCTAGTATATATATATATCAGGGTCGCGAAACAGTGATGCTTTGGCTACTATTTTGATTGATTCCAGGTAACTGTTCATCAAAGCATGCCAAGGTATATACTTTGAATCCGGATACAAAATTATTGTGTGGTTTGGAATGGTCCCGTAACCGATATATATATATATATAGATATATATATATATATATATATATATATATATATATATATATATATATATATATATATATATTGTAGTGTAAATTTCCCCAAAAATGCCAAACGCACTACAAAGCTAAAGTCCCGAGCTTTCCCTTTTATTTTTAATGGGCGCCAGGCGCTTACGCGCCGGGAAAAACTCGCGATGTTCAGGGACCAAGCTGCTTTGCCGGACTAGCCGCAGCCGTCAAGAAATGTAGAGTGGCGGGATTCTATGTCAGGAACTCGGGCAGACCAATGAGAATAAATTTCAAGTTTTTAATTACGGGAATCACAAAATAGCTATTTATTCAGAATTAATTAAAGTCAAATGACTAGAAATTAAACACAAGGACCTCGATCGGCCAACACACGCACACGCACACACAACATACGAGAGAACGGGAATTAACGAAAACCTAACGACACTATGATTTACTGCGGGACGGTTTCGAACAATCGATAATCCGCCCTGATCGATTTATTTTAAACAACGCTAAGACTCTATACACGGGATGATCTCGAGCCTTCACCCGCGATCGGATATTTCGCCGGTTGCCCACCAAATCCACAAGGTCCAAAACGACGTGGGACGATACCGGGTGATTTCCGATTTTACAATATAACATATAGAATTCAAGAAAATAGATCACGCGTTTCAACACCTCACTTTTCCAAACGACGCGATCTACCCGTATCTCTCTCACACGCACACACACGCACGGTGCAGCGGGAACGAACTCACTCTCGAACAGTAATTAAATAATGACACTTATTCGCGACAATCAACCTCTCAAACGGGAAGACCAGCTACTCAGTTCACCAGTGTCAAATATTAACGCGAATCACTCTCAAACAAGAAAACACACAAATCGTTCCCGCGCACAAATAATTAACACTAAAGTGACTGAACCCGCCGATACTATCTCCCGGCAAAACCAAAAACCCTATTTTAACAGATTAACATCCGCGGGACAACGACTCACCGTAAGTTACGCGAGACTCACTAACAACGATCAAATTGAGAATCGCCAACTTCTTCCACGCGCGAGACCTTCGTCACCACCGATTCAATTATTTACGGGAAAACACCATTTAAAAATTACAAAAACAAAAGACTCTAAATGCCGAACGACAAGGGCTCACCTCGATGCCGAAGACGCGGGAATATTCCCCGACTCCCTCTCTCTCTCCTCAGCCTCCATGGTTACCCTCGACACGCGACTTAGCGGGACGACGATCGGACAGGAACAGCCAAGAGATGTGCCGATCGCGGAAGCACGAGCCCTCTCATCCCTACTCTTACATAAATTGGGCAAGGAACAATCAGGCGGCCAACTCTGACTCTCGCAACTACTCGCAACCACGATTAGCGATTTAATATTTGTCGCACTGGCGCGCGAACTCCAAAATCTGTGCGCGCTCGATAATTGCAGGGCAGCAGGATAACGACAGTTGATAATGCGTTATTTCATGCGACGATGTTGCTCGGGATGTTGCCCTTCCTTCTTTCAGTTGCAGATTCGGGAGAGAAGATTAATGTTAGCGCAGAAATGCGCCTCGAGATCGACTATTCCTCTTTGTCGTAGCGTAGCGGGATTTTCCATATTCACGTAGTTAATATCGATGCGGAAAACTCTCATCGCTCGGCGTACATAAATAATAAAGAAATAAAAAGAACTAGAATTATGTCCTAATTGTATATCGAAACGGTATGGATTTGCCGGTTGTTGTCGTCTCGCTAAGAATCGGAGATGAGCGGAATTTTACCACGTTACAACTCTCCCCCCCTTAAAACTCGACCGCCCCGGTCGAGCGAGACCCAAGTCGCTCTTATCGATTTAAAATTGAAATCAAATAATAAGAAAAATAGTTGATGGTGGCGACGACGACTCGACACGTGCAAATCCATAATCATCTCAAAATAAAATTATTTAATGTTCGTTTTCAACATATACTGGAATTACTAGGAGACAGCACAGACACATATATTTCCCGGAACCCTGATTACATACGGGATTAGCAACTCTTACTCCGAATTTTCGGGACAATATGAACACAAATCCACACTACCATCGACCAGAAATTGACCAGTGATACCCTGTCTCTGTATTCTGGCTACTGTTAATAAAGTTAGTCGATTTTTTTTTCCCTTTCCAGATTAGTCATTTCGGGAGTCAAACTTAATAGCACTATGAAGCTTATTTCTGAGTTGTCTTGCACGGGACTGTAGGCTAATTCGTACAGCAATCCGGAGAAGCGTGAAGGTTTATTAGGACCCCACCTATCCGTAATCAATAGCTCGAACAACAAATATTGAGGTGCTTTTAGTTGTAAATGAAAAACGAAACCGAAACCGAAATTCTCCAGTATAACGAGTCAAGGCGGGAGAGTTAAAGCCTGACAACAAATTTGCAAATATTGCGTCATCAGCTCAAGAATAACCCTACCTCGTATACGGGACAATCCCAAAGCTCTATCTTGATATAATTCCCCTCCATCGTATGGCCTAATTCAAATTGCACCAGATTTTTAAAAGACAAGTTAAAAAAAAAGTATACCATGAATTCTGATCTGGAATGATTTTATAGTTCGCAACCAAAATACAAATTTCAAGTAAAATACTGCATTACCTGAATCTGGTTGGAAAAATCGTAAATCTCAATAAAGTTTAGAAAGCGGGATGGAAGCTAATTAATAACAATTTTTCTATACCACTGATAATTCGACCATTCACACTCCCCCCCTTAGACTTTCTCTCGGGAGGATCAGAAACTTTTGCAAAAATAACATTCACAATAATAACCAGATCGAACGATTATTCTTGTAATTCGGAACATCAGAAGCAACGAAGTTATTTCTCGAGGGTGTCAACAAAAGTTCGAATTTGCCGAAAAGCTTCCAGTTGATCTGTGCCATTACGCAATGAGTCGTAAATTCAACAAAATCCCGATCCTCAAAACAAAACATGAAAATATTTGTTTTCCAGATGAACTGCTTCCAAGTTGAACGGGAGCGAAACAATCGAAAATAACGAAGGAAAATTCGTAAACCGATTTGTAATGAAACTGTGTCAACAACGATCAAATAAATAGTGCGTACAAGCGATTTTAAGAGCTCCCACAGTAACCAGGTTCGCATGCACACAATATCCCGAGTAGCGGCGAAAGCCCAGGTACGATCGGGATTGTTAGAATTAACAAAAAATGGTTAATAAGTCGGAAGCTACAGATATTTAAAGTTCGACAGGTCTCTGACGTTAATTAATAAAATTGCCGGAGTCAGGATCTACAAAATAAGGTCAAATTTTGTAAACAATTATTCATATGATACGTCAACCGATAAAATAATTTTGTCAAACGGGATCGTAACAATAGTCAAAATGAAAAAAACAATCAAGAGTCATGTCGCAAATAGTAAAATAGAAAGTCAACCAGATTATACCATTCAAATATTAAAATTAAGTCGAAAGTTCAAAAGCGGTAAATTGGCGTCAGAAGAGTTAATAAACAATTATGATAACTAACGACACTATGATTTACTGACGCCAATTTACTGCGGTAAATTGGCGTCAGAAGAGTTAATAAACAATTATGATAAGTCAATCTATTAAAATAAATGAATAAATATGTCAGATTTTCAAAAGTTCACCCTAAAGTTTCGGGAAGTTACTAAAAAAAATGATTAATTAAAAAATTTTCAAAAATTAAAAAAAAACTATAGTTAGTATGCTACAGAGACGCCGAACTGTCAAATAATGTAAAACTGAAAATTATACGAAGTTATTATAATAGACAAGTGACAGCGGGAATCAAATAGCTGACATCTCAACATAGGGTAACTCTAGCTCACGCGACTGTAGCTCCCTCAAATTCGCCCCGACTCAAGAATAAAATCATTTCGGGAGAATATTTCGATTTCCATGTTAAATACTTCAGGCTCCTAATAACGTCGTAAGCGACGAAAATCGGGACGATACTCGAACAATAGCCACAGAAAACAGTAAACATTCAGGCATACGGCAAGCCGCGAAGGTCGGCGCGACCGCTGCCGAACCTCACTTACGCACCAACTCACAAACACGCAAATTGCACGATCGAGGCAAAACTTCTAAAGTTTCCAATAAATCCAATACTTTCCAATAAATCGTACATTATAATAAAGTCAAGAAATTTTTCTTTTCGGGAATAAATCCCTTACGTATTTCCGCAAATAATTTTTTTACAATTTACTATGCAATTTTCAATAAATATCATTGACGAAAAAACTTTTCCAAAAATTATAATTTAATAATAACAAAAAGAAATTGACACGAGTTCCCTTGGCGTGGGCCCCACGTTGGGCGCCAATTTTGTAGTGTAAATTTCCCCAAAAATGCCAAACGCACTACAAAGCTAAAGTCCCGAGCTTTCCCTTTTATTTTTAATGGGCGCCAGGCGCTTACGCGCCGGGAAAAACTCGCGATGTTCAGGGACCAAGCTGCTTTGCCGGACTAGCCGCAGCCGTCAAGAAATGTAGAGTGGCGGGATTCTATGTCAGGAACTCGGGCAGACCAATGAGAATAAATTTCAAGTTTTTAATTACGGGAATCACAAAATAGCTATTTATTCAGAATTAATTAAAGTCAAATGACTAGAAATTAAACACAAGGACCTCGATCGGCCAACACACGCACACGCACACACAACATACGAGAGAACGGGAATTAACGAAAACCTAAAGACACTATGATTTACTGCGGGACGGTTTCGAACAATCGATAATCCGCCCTGATCGATTTATTTTAAACAACGCTAAGACTCTATACACGGGATGATCTCGAGCCTTCACCCGCGATCGGATATTTCGCCGGTTGCCCACCAAATCCACAAGGTCCAAAACGACGTGGGACGATACCGGGTGATTTCCGATTTTACAATATAACATATAGAATTCAAGAAAATAGATCACGCGTTTCAACACCTCACTTTTCCAAACGACGCGATCTACCCGTATCTCTCTCACACGCACACACACGCACGGTGCAGCGGGAACGAACTCACTCTCGAACAGTAATTAAATAATGACACTTATTCGCGACAATCAACCTCTCAAACGGGAAAACCAGCTACTCAGTTCACCAGTGTCAAATATTAACGCGAATCACTCTCAAACAAGAAAACACACAAATCGTTCCCGCGCACAAATAATTAACACTAAAGTGACTGAACCCGCCGATACTATCTCCCGGCAAAACCAAAAACCCTATTTTAACAGATTAACATCCGCGGGACAACGACTCACCGTAAGTTACGCGAGACTCACTAACAACGATCAAATTGAGAATCGCCAACTTCTTCCACGCGCGAGACCTTCGTCACCACCGATTCAATTATTTACGGGAAAACACCATTTAAAAATTACAAAAACAAAAGACTCTAAATGCCGAACGACAAGGGCTCACCTCGATGCCGAAGACGCGGGAATATTCCCCGACTCCCTCTCTCTCTCCTCAGCCTCCATGGTTACCCTCGACACGCGACTTAGCGGGACGACGATCGGACAGGAACAGCCAAGAGATGTGCCGATCGCGGAAGCACGAGCCCTCTCATCCCTACTCTTACATAAATTGGGCAAGGAACAATCAGGCGGCCAACTCTGACTCTCGCAACTACTCGCAACCACGATTAGCGATTTAATATTTGTCGCACTGGCGCGCGAACTCCAAAATCTGTGCGCGCTCGATAATTGCAGGGCAGCAGGATAACGACAGTTGATAATGCGTTATTTCATGCGACGATGTTGCTCGGGATGTTGCCCTTCCTTCTTTCAGTTGCAGATTCGGGAGAGAAGATTAATGTTAGCGCAGAAATGCGCCTCGAGATCGACTATTCCTCTTTGTCGTAGCGTAGCGGGATTTTCCATATTCACGTAGTTAATATCGATGCGGAAAACTCTCATCGCTCGGCGTACATAAATAATAAAGAAATAAAAAGAACTAGAATTATGTCCTAATTGTATATCGAAACGGTATGGATTTGCCGGTTGTTGTCGTCTCGCTAAGAATCGGAGATGAGCGGAATTTTACCACGTTACAATATATATATATGCCATGTAGCGGAATTGAATTACGTGTTGTTGTGGCCGGTTTTTTTTATCTCTATCAAATCTTCTTTTTTCGAATCAGAATAACTGGATTCTGACGTAGCGTGACGTTCGGTTACGGGACCATTATCAAATCTTATGGCGCATGGCATCTCATCTCCGTTGTTTTTTTTAATTAATTATTTTTATTTAGGGTCGCGTCAACACCTGGGTTATTGGCGACCGTTTTCAGACTATATACACATACATATACAATCCGTATCTTTACAATATACTGAAACGTTTCGTGATTTCGTCTTCCAATTTAATTTTAAAAAATAAAGTTTATTTAAGGATTTTTGTTGGAAGTGACCGAAATATGCTTAAATTAAATTATTGACAAAATTTACACGAGCAGTTTGTCGTTTATTGAACCGCGGAGGGCGAAACTTAGGTCCTCTGTGGTCGTATTTAGGTTCTCCGCGACTCAAGGGATTCGTGCTCGGGGCTGGGAGTTAAGCTATTTGGAATGGGTTTATTTTTTTGTTTTTTTTTCTTTTTGAAGAGGCCTCAAAAAGCGTTATTTATCTCATATGCCCGGGGGCGAGATCGACCTTCCTCATCATCGGCGCTCAGAAAACGAGGTATTTTGAGAAGATTCTGGGAGCGGTCATAAAAGGATTTATACCGGCCCTTCGCGAATAAATTCGGCCCCTTTTATTCCGCGAGATTTGATTTATGCGAGTTATACTCGAGGACTTGATTAAACTAATTGATTCTAAGGTCATACGACGGACGGATGCCGCCGTATGGAGCTTTACACTCAACTCATAAATTTGTTTGAAAAGAAAAAATTGCGTCGCACACACGCTTTGCAATTCTGCGGGAACGTGGGTCCTACCCACTGGGAGGTTTTCCCATTGGAAAACGGGAGACTACAAGTTAAATGTGTAAATAAACACGCGTAGCGTGATTGGTATGAAATCGAAAAAATGTAAGGGTTTGACTCGACAGTTCGTATAGTGAACGGATGCCACTGTGCGGAGCTTTACACTCAACTTCTGAAGATTTTACTATTTCGCTGGTTGTGGCAGTGCGATTCTGTTCTTTTTTTTTTGTCGGGACGACCTCATTCGCAATCTCGATTGGAGTAAATCATAAGATTATTCCCGAGACGCTTGGATAATCATCGGACTGTTTTTCGTAATTAATCAGTAAATTATGATCATGTCGCGATGATTGTTCTCCGGATGAAAGTGACGTAATAGGCGTTCGAAAAGAAAAGATTTTATTTGGCGGTTCGAGGTGGAAAAACCGCTGGCGTCTATTCCGCGCGGAATACGTGATGCGTCGATCGTCGAGTCGTGTCTGTCTGGTGAGTAGGAGAAGCTGTTGTGTCCGCGTTCCTATTATATACCCTTCCGAATCTTCGTTGGAGGGAGACTTGGAGGGGTAGTTACGTGACGTCACGGACGCCTCCTGCTTGGTTAAAACAGGGTGGGGTGATGTCACGTGATGTCGCGTGACTCTCCAAAATCGCGTGATTTTCAGGGGAAAAGTCGTGTGATCTTGTGCTCCTAATAATTCGAGGAGGTTGCTCCGATGTTTGGGAGGTTGAACTGGAGACTAGAGTTCAATTTTTATGTTATTGGACAGGTTGAGAAGAGGGTCTGTATTATTTTGTCGGAAAAGTGGTGAATTTGCTATTTTTCCCGAAGTTTTTCCATTTGATGTTGTAGTGAATTAATTCTTGATGAATATTTCTTTGCTATTCGTGATTTTTTTGTATTATCGTGTGTTGTTTTAAGAATTCTAAGGGTAAAGGAAGATTTTCCTCATTTTCGGTGATTTTCTGCGGTTTTCCGCGTCTTGAGCCGTCTTCTTCGGTTTTGTTGAACAATTGTTGCTGGTGTGGTGCAGTAAAATGTCGATTTTGTTAATTAATCTGAATGTTTTTAATTGTTTATTGTAATGTCTGGAAAGGTTAAATATTTTTGCTGCATGATTGCTTCTTGGCATCCTCCTGGTGTTCGTTGCTCCTATTGTTAATATAATGTGCGTTTGTTTATGCAAGTTGTTAATTAATTGCTCGCGTTATTAATTTTTAAGTTGTCGCGTGGGCCGGGCATCGTGCCGGGCCGCGCGGACATAGTCGCGTGTGGCTTGCGGCCTCGTCGCTCGCGGGTAGGTCGCGGTTCACGCAGTAGGCTCCGCGCGCTGGTCTATTGCGTCGATCGCGATCGCGGCGGTTTTCGGTGGTCCTTCCGTGGTGGTACAGAGGTGTGCGCCTGACACCTCTCTCTGTCTTATCTTGCCCTGTGATTCCTTGAGCTTCCTCAGTTCGTTAAATCGTATTTATTAATTAAATAAATCGATTTAATTTCGGGATATGCTGGGATTGGAGGTGCCTTGAGCGGGCACGGTCAGTTTTAGGACTCTTGGCCCGGGTTTTATTTCATGTTTTATTTAATTTTGAATCACCGGCCGTCCTCGCTCTGTCTCGTGACGTCACGTCGGTGGATGTTCCGTCACAATACATATATCCACGTAAGGTTGTTCAAACAGATAGATATAAATACTGGTAGATTTAAATTTAAGGACCATCTATATGTCTTTGTATATCTTAATGATTTTAACATAATTCAGCACTTTAGTTATGGACTTGTCGCTGTTAAGGCACTGTTTGAGTTTTTTCGGCGAGTGTGTTATGAGGTGGATGTGCGTAATATTCGTATGTCCGATTTTGAGACGCGATATCGTCGTTTGGTCCTTTCTGCTTTCAACTTCCGGGGATTTTTCCCAAATATCCGTTCTGACGCTATGTAATTTTGTAAGCCTATTTATCGTCCAATTACTGTTCCATTTTAGTTTGACATTTTGAGCAATATACCTTTTTTTTTTTTTTTGTTACCTTCGTATGCCTTCTTCAGGCTTTTACGTTTTTGCCCCTCTCCCCTTTCTCCCCGTTCCTTCATAGAGTGTTGTCCGCAACCACTCATCCTAATGCCCCTCTATATCGCATTCGCCATAGCATGGCTGCCATGGCATAGGGAAACTGCGGAAAACCTATGCCGATATAGCCGGTCTCGAGTTCGCCTCACGGCACCGGAGCTACGTCACGTTTCGTCGAGAATATAAACACGGACTACAGCTGTATACATGTGACCCCCACAGGTACCAATACCTGTGTGGGTCCCATGTATACATCTGGAGCTTCATCGCCCCCGTATTTATTTTTCGACGAAAATCGACGGCACCGGGAATCGAACCCGCGACCTACCGATGCTCTGGACTTGAGTACACTAACCACTAGACCATCGCACCGGTTGAGCAATATACTTTTTAAATTCTGATGTCGTGATTGAGATTTCTTCGGTTTCAGTAGTGGCTGCTTGTGATGTTGAAGCAGTTTTGGCCGCTTCATCTGCCTTATCGTTACCCATAATTCCTCTATGGGAAGGAACCCACACCAAGGTGGTGTTTAGCCGTTTTTTCTGGGGTTCTGTTAACTTTTTTTGAATATTCTGAACCATGTGCTCTTTGCTGATTGGGTTTTGGACTGCGTCCAAAGTTGACCTTGAGTCCGTAAAGATTGCTGTTGCTGTTGTCTTTATCTCTACTATCAATTTCAGTGCCTCCATTATAGCGTAGGCTTCGCATGAGAAGATTGAGCTGCTATCCGGCATTCTGAATAAGAGCTGCTGATTCTCGGCTACAATAGCACATCCTCCTTTGCCATCGATAATGGAACCATCTGTATAAATTTTGGTGTGTTGGGAGTACTTTTTTTCTATCAGCTCGTTAAAGAGTTTTTGATATTTGAGCGCACTGGTGTTTTCTCTATTTCTTGATGAGTTTGCGATATCTAGATCAACATTTAAGCTTGGCAAGTTCCATGGTAGAAAAGGACTTATCTCTCGGGGCTGTATCCGTGGAATTTGGAGGTTTAATTCGTGTGTCCTCTGTTTAAGTCAGTACTCATAGGGTTGCGGTAATTTTAATTGATTTTCGAATATCTTATTCATCTCATCTGTAAGTTCTGGTGTTCTTCGCTGGTTTTTCATTAGTGTCTGGTATCTTGGAGCATATCTTAAGATTAGTTGTGTTCTTCTCATTTCTATTGGTGGTTCACCGCTTTCGGCCCGGATCCTGATCCTGATCGGACTCGGGCGAAAAGCACCTATCGCCAGCCGGAGCACGGTAGTCTGTACAGGGTCTAATAGTCTTAGAGTTCGTTCTGAAGCTGAGCCATATAGTACTGCTCCATAGTCGAGTTTTGCTCCTTATTATCGCCTTGTATGTGTTTAAAAGTGTGGTTTTGTTGGATCCCCAATTTTTTGAAGCTAAGGCTTTCAGTATATTCAATCTTTTCATGCATTCCACTTTAAGGGTTTTTATATGGTTTGTCCAGGTTAGGCGTTCGTCGAACGTATTCCAAGAATCTTTATAGCTTTTACTCTGCGTAGTTTCGAATTGCTTAGTCTCAATTTGGGCAGAGTTTCATGGTTTATTGGAGACCTCGTGAAAAGAATATGTTCTTTTTTTGTTTGGGAGAATTTAAATCCCGTCTCATTCGTCCAGATCGACAGGTTGTCTAGGGTTTTCTGAATTAGGCCTTGAGTAGTCTTGATGTTCTTCCCCGAGCAGAAAATTGTCATGTCATCAGCGAATAACAATCCTTTTACCGGTGAATTGATATTTGAGAATATATCATTGATGGCTATGAGAAACAATGTTACGCTAATGACCGAGCCTTGTGGTAGTCCGCTTTGTACATTAACTACATTCGATAGTTCACTTCCCATGCGAACTTGGATAGATCTTTCTCGGAGATAGTTGTCGATGTAGGATATTATGTGGCCCTTGAATCCTTTCGCAAAAAGTATATTTATTATTCTATGTCGCCATACCATTTCATAAACTTTTTCTATGTCCATCGAAACTGCTATGACATGGAGTTTGTTGGCAAAGGAATTGCAGATGTAAGTTTGAAGATGGACGAGATGGTCTATCGTAGAGTGAAATTCCCGAAATCCATTTTGGAGAGGGTTGATGATATTGTCGTGTTCTAGCGTTCATTTGAGCCTCCGGTTAACCATTTTTTCAAGAACTTTGCAAAGATTACACGTAAGAGCTATAGGACGATAACTCGTGGCATTTGTACGATTTTTTCCTGGCTTTGGTATTGGTATTATGGTTGCTAGTCTCCATGACTGAGGAAAGGTGTCTTTCGTCCATATAGAGTTGTATAGTTCTAGAAGAGTTTTTAGGCCTTTTGTTGGGAGCTTTTTAATTAATATATTTGAAATTCCATCAGGTCTGGGGCTGGTGTTTATGCACGAGGATAATGCGAGATTTAGTTCTTCCATAGAAAAAGGAGAGTTAATTGGGTCGACATTGTTGTGCAGGTTCGGACTGTCATCCACGGCATTTTTTATATTTTCCATAATAGTCTTTTCTGTCTCGGTTTTTAGTAGCCTAAATTGAGGGTTATGATTTGTATCACTTGAGTTTGCTGCGAATGTCTCAGCTAATAGATTTGCCATATCCTTTGCTGTCTCTTTGGGATTTCTCTCTCGGTCTAGTAGGAATGGCGGGAGGCTAGTATGCTTTTGGCCTTGGATATTTTTTATCGCTTTCCACAGTTCGTCTGTTGGGGTGTGTTTATTGAGGCTGCTTACATATAATCTCCACGAGTCTCTTTTGCTTTCTTTGAGGGTGTGTCTGGCTATAGCTTTAAGTTTTTTAAGCTCAGTTTTTGATACAGTTGAGGGGTGGCGATTGTGTATATTAAATGCGTGTTTCGCATGTTCGATGGTCTTTGCATTTATCGTTCCACCACGGAACGCCTGGCTTCTTCTTTCTGGTTGATGTTTTGGGGATGGCAATGTCCGCTGCTTTGCGGATAATCGTGGTGAAATCTTCTATCAGTTGGTCTATGCCTATATTAGTTTCTGAACATGGGGGCATATTTATAAGAAGCGCATCGATTTGTTTTTTATATTTATCCCAATTGGCTGATCGAAGTTTCCACGCGATGGGGGTAACTGTATGGCTGGCTGTTTTTTGCTTTATGTTATTCAGTTGCATGTGTATAGGGAAGTGGTCACTGTCGTTAAGGTCTTCGTCCGTAAACCATTCAATTGTGTCTGAAATACTGCTGGAGCAGATGCTTAAATCTATCGAGCTGAACTTCCCTGAGGCAATGCTGTAGTGAGTGTGCTCATTCGTGTTCAAAAGGATGAGTCCGGGGTCCTTCAGCCATCGCTCAACTATTTTTCCTCTTGTGTCACTTCTTGTTGAGCCCTAAAGGGGATTGTGACTATTAAAGTCTCCTAGTATCATGAAAGGCTTCGGCAGTTGTTGCGTCAAGTCTTCGAGTTCGTTTTGTGTGAAGGAGTAACTATTTGGTAAGTAGATATTGCATACCGTTATTTTTTGTGGCAGCGAAATCGATATTGCAACTGCTTCGATTGAGGTCACAATTGGTATCATCTCAGATGGGGTATTTTCAAGAACATAGGTGACAGCGCCTCCACATGCACGGATCGTGATGATACGGTTCCTATGGTACTGTTTGTATCCTCTCATTCGAGCGCAGTGGTCCGCTTTAAAATTTGATTCCTGCAAGCATAGTATTGTCGGAGATACCTTCTTAATTAATATATCTAGTCGTTCGCGTCTCGTATAAAATCCGTTCAGATTCCACTGAAGGATGCTCATGGGCGTAGTTTAGCTTGTTGTTATTTTACTGGACCCCTAGAACTCCATCTACCGAAGGGCACTCGCTGATATTGTCGATTTCATCTTCATCATGTTGTTCTTCCTCTTCTGTCCAGTTTGCGTTGTCGATTTTTTAAATCAATTTTGTGAATTTTGTTTTTGTTCCACGTCCTTGTATTAGCGGGTATATTTTCCTGAGCATACCACTTAGAGATGCCAGTGAAATTTCAAATTCCTGCGCTACTTCCATTATACTTTAGTTACTACTTGCTGTTTCAAGGAAGTTTTTTAGCTGTAAGGAGTTAAGTTCGTAGTCCCTTGGATGTTCTTCCAGTTCGGCTTCTATTTTTGCGAACGGGTCAGTGGTCATTTTGGCCAATTCATCCTGTGTCGAGTTTGTGACGGCTTTCAGTTTCATTGTTTGTTTGAGAGGTGGAAATTGCACATAATCGGAGGCAGTTGAGCTGGTTCTCGGAGAAGGAGTCGTTATCGGAGTACCTGGTAGTGAGGGAGATTTGGAAGGTGGCCGCTTTGTTGAGTTGCTGCTAGTTTTTCTGAAATTCATAGGTTCTCTTATTTCTTCACCAATAGTGTGGTGTGGTTGTATATCGTTCTCGTGATTTAATTGTGTTTCCGTTGCCTCGCTCAGCGTATCTCCTACGGTGTCATGTGGATTAATTTGTGTATGAGTAGGGCAGTTTTTGGCTATATGGTCTTCTGTCTTACATAGATAGCATCCTTGTGTATCCGTTGTTATGTATATGACGTAGTTCGTTTCGTCGAATTTCAGCTGGGACGAGTCAGGAAGTTTGTCAACATCGTTAGGTTGTATATACACCTGTCTTCGAAAGCTCATTAGATGGGCGTACTGTGGCTCGTGAATTCCTGCCCGGAGATACGTAAGTGTCGATGCAGGTTGGATATCGAGGGCGTTTAGTCGGTCTATTATTTGGCTGCTTGGTATGAAAGGGTGTACATTCGATAGCACAATTCTTTTATTCCGAGTGATGAGCGGTCTGATGGGGAGGGCCTTGTTCTGGACAATTATTGTTTTGTAGTTGTCAACCAGATCGTCGGCCAGTGTTTTGCTCGATACATAGGCGCATATTCGGTAGTTAGATATCCTTGAGATGAATCTGATTTGCTCTGGAGGGATGAGTTTTCCAAGCGCAAATGCGTATTCCTTTAATTGAGCACCGTCAATTGCATCGATTATAATGGCTTGCTCTTTGGTGGTGATAGATTCCGTCTTCGTAGCCATGGCGTAGTTTGTATTTGATTGGGGCATGATTGCTGTTATATGGTTCATTTTTTGGGGATTCTCTGTAGTCAGAGAGATCTCCAATCTGGGGTGGGTCCCGTATAGTGGGATTTATCACACTTCTCACTAATTCTCACTATGTACGCACTGTTACGGGTTGTAAACACTCTGCGGTCGCGCACGAGGAGACACATCCGTTCAGTACGAGTGTTACAAGAAGACTGCATCTCCGTTGTCTTTGAGAGCGCTTTGAGCTCGCTCTCGACTATAGAGTCATAATTTGTGAAGGTAGATCCGTGAGTGAGTGACTGAGTGAGTGCGTGTGTGCGTGTGCGTGTGCGTGTGCGTGTGCGTGTGCGTGTGCGTGTGCGTGTGCGTGTGCGTGTGCGTGTGCGTGTGCGTGTGCGTGTGCGTGTGCGTGTGCGTGTGCGTGTGCGTGTGCGTGTGCGTGTGCGTGTGCGTGTGCGTGTGCGTGTGCGTGTGCGTGTGCGTGTGCGTGTGCGTGTGCGTGTGCGTGTGCGTGTGCGTGTGCGTGCGTGCGTGTGCGTGTGCGTGTGCGTGTGCGTGCGTGCGTGTGCGTGTGCGTGTGCGTGTGCGTGTGCGTGTGCGTGTGCGTGTGCGTGTGCGTGTGCGTGTGCGTGTGCGTGTGCGTGTGCGTGTGCGTGCGTGCGTGCGTGCGTGCGTGCGTGCGTGCGTGCGTGCGTGCGTGCGTGCGTGCGTGCGTGCGTGCGTGCGTGCGTGCGTGCGTGCGTGCGTGCGTGCGTGCGTGCGTGCGTGCGTGCGTGCGTGCGTGCGTGCGTGCGTGCGTGCGTGCGTGCGTGCGTGCGCATTCTGGACAGAGTCCAGAATGAAGTAGATTTCAGGATGGAGACCAAAACAGTCCAGGCGAGAATCCAAAATGGACACCAGGATGGACTCTGCGATTGATTCGCCGAGATTCGCTGATCGTCCAGGGTGGAGTCCAGGACAGTATTTGGCATCCCAGATGGAGTCCCGGATGGAGTCCGGGAAAGTTTTTTGAGTTCAGGATGGAATCCAGATTGTGTCCTTTCTGGAGTCTCGGATGGAGTGATGGACTTCAGGATGGACTTCGGGATCGGATTAAAAGCCGAAGTCCATATGAGAGTCCATCTGGACTTCTTCCCGCACTGCCCAGGTTCCATCTGGGACTCCATTCTGGACATCATCCTGGACTCTATCCTGGATTCCATCCTGTACTATTTTTTTCTGCGCGCGTGCAAATTGATTTCATCATGATCTTTCACCGTTAATGTACATACACATGCGCGAATATACTGCACTTTCATAGTGTGTCACTCAAATATTATGTTAATACATGAGATAATACGGTAGGTAGATTGTGGGCACGTGCCAGAAGCTGTGAGCCAACGATAACCCTGTCGCTGGTACTAAGATAATACGCCGATCATTCTCTCGTGTTTATTACCCCTTCCAGTACATTACCGCTCGGTCGGTAAACTTAAACAGAGATATTAGCAAAGCTCGTTGTATACTCTAGTAGCGATAAATCATTAATAGATAATACATATTATGTGTGTTTGTATGCGTTACTCAACTTTCATAAACTATAAAATATTTTATGAAGTTCGAAGGAGGATGTCACGTACTAAAATAATTTGGGCATCGACAGATTCTGATGTAATGTTGCCGATGAAACGATTTATCTCTTTATTGTCTGACTAAATATTATCATTCACCGGTACGGCAAATAACAGCAAGCATTAGACACACACACACATATCTCTCTATATTATAAAAAGATCTCGCCGCCGCCGCCGCCGCCGCCGCCGTGTCAAGAATCGAGGGACTTAGAATAATTCGGGCTCAGGGCTTGGTGGAAGGGGGGGGGGAGGGGGGGGCACCCTACGGGGGGCACCCTTCGGAGGTGGCACCCTTGGGTAGGGGGCGAGTGCGAGCGCGCGCAGCGCGCGAGCCACAATAAAATCCTAGTATATATATATATATGTGTGTGTGTGTCTAATGCTTGCTGTTATTTGCCGTACCGGTGAATGATAATATTTATATATTATATACATATATATACATACATATATACATATATATTGATACTCGGGAGGCGATTAATACGTCGGCAAAGAACATTCGAGTCAGAGGCAAAAAGAGGCAAGAACTCGCGAGCTCAACATTAGCATATATTAACCTTTCGTAGCATCGTGATCGAGGGTTCCACAGCACACATCGAGAGATCCATGACCAAGCAATATAATGAGAGGCGGCAGGGTCTCCCCGGCGCTATAAACTTTGTAGCTTAGCTTGGAAGACAGTCCCACATATTATGTATGTGATGGTGACTTTATGCATGTGCTCGCGAATACGCGGGCGCTTGTCTTTGAGGATATCGCTTTCCCCTGCGCAGGCGTAACGCAATGTCGCGTTTATTGTTTGCTCGATTGCGATCGCAACTCCGTCGTTTGTTAAGTGCGTGGCGCGAACAACTATTGATCGTTCTACATTCAGTCCTGCCTTTCATAATTCATTATTTTAAGGTGGTTGATATCATGATGAGTCGGAGAGAAAACAATTTTTTTCAGTTAATCGATTTTCTTCCCGAGTTAACTGACAAATCAAAATTAAACCTGTCCTTTTTCTATCGGTCATGCAGTTTATTCTGGGTCACGTACAGAGTTAAACAAGCCTAAATCTTTCTTACAAAGTAAACGGTTAACCCAATTGGCTTTTATATTAGTGGAAAAATTCATCATTCCCCAAAAATAAAATTAATCAAAATTTATCAGTCGACTGGGAAAAAATGCATTCAACTGCAAATGTTTTGTTCTAGCAAACTCGGCTGCCTTGACAAATAGCGCCGTACAAAAACTGCACTCTGGATACAGATTATTTATTAAAGTATTGTGACGCCAAAACCCAACAAAATACCCAAATCTAACTTTCGCCACAAAACTTACGCCTCGATCAGTTATTTTCCGGTAGGGCGCCAGCCACGCATTCATCGCGTGGCCCCATCGGATCTTAGATGTTATTAAAAATGTTAAGAGAGAGAGAGTAAGGGTCTGTTTGCACCGGCCAGCAAGCAGCCTAGGAAAGAAGGTAGAGGGGCGGTTCGGGGGCTTGAAATTTCGTTAACGGCACAAAATGACGAAAAATAAATAAATTAAACACGACACCAAAATCTAGGTAAAATCTGCACTTTTTATTCCAGAAAATTCCGAGAAATAAAGCACAACGATTCTTAAAATATTGACAGAAAAATCCCTACTAAAACCACCGAAAGCTACTCAATTCACTCTCGCGATTTCCTACTCGCGATTCAAAAACAATAAGAACAAAAATAATACGGGTTACGGAAAAGCTAACCGAAAAAGGCATCAATAATATCGCGGTTCCCTACTAACATTAAATTATTAAAATGACGCAATAGTTCTTAGTTTTACGCGGCGTTCCAGGGAGCAATTGTTCCGAGCGAAATCGGTCGACTGAAAATAATTAATTAACAGACTATTGCGAGCACTACTAGGAGGTCAGCTGTCGCCGAGCACACCCGGGAAAATGCGACAGATTTCGATCGACAACAATCGCCCCAGGCACCGTGCACTAAGAGTGTCGTGCACCTTAATTATAAAATAAGAACCTTTTTGTAACGGGCCAGCCCCAAATAAATTCCGATTTACAATACTAAAATATAATTGATAAACGACTTTCTCGAATCTCGGGCACTCAAACCATGACACACGCACTTCCATATACTATTTATTTTACCGGAATAATCAAACTTAAATCCATGCGAACAAGCGTTACGAGAGTCTCACCTCAAAACAACGAATCATTCTTCCCGGAATATAGGCCGGGATAAAATCAACAATCTCGCTTGACCACCGTTACAATTCATCTGATCGGGATGAATTGTAACGGATCGCCGAGACAGCAACGCGAGCGCTGGACGCTATCGACAGATTCAAAAGTGCCGAGCACTAAGAGAAGCGTTGCGCATGAGAGTAAGAGAGACGCAGCTGACGCAGCTGGGGTCGAAAGACTTGCGGAGCTCCCTTGAAAATATCGAGGTCTCTCTTCCCTGGAAGTATAGTTGCGACGTCCTGTGGACTCGTGAGGCCGACGGTAACGCTGCTGTCGATGCGGGACATCGGTAACAATTGAAAGTGCTCTGTCCCAAATATTGTAACCGGAACACAAACGGCAATTTCTCAGTGCTCCTCTCGACTCGCAAATCCGGATTTTCCATAAAAACAAAATAATAAAAACCCAGTGTTAGAAAATGTCGCTTATCAATGAACAATGACCCTATGGAATCTCTGGGGGCTTGTGGCCTAGCGAGGTGAAAGCCTTTTAATTTCCACAATCGTGTCAATACGCGGCTAATGTAACGCGAATAAAAAAAAGAGCGTTACGGTAGATAAATATAGTCGATGTTTTTCCGCAGTCTGAATTCGCAGAAATACATATATTAATTTCATCACATTATTTAATAACGGCGCTAATGGGACGATGCTCAATTGCGCAGTGGGAAGGAGCAAAAAGAAATAATAATAATAATTTTGCCGAGATACAAGCTGTAAGTATTCTATCGGTAGAGATTTATGTAATACCATAGCAACAGGAAGATGAAGACTTTGTCAGAGCCCCTTTAATCGCGTTGTCAGCAAAAAGTAATTTGCCGCTACAAATGTCAAGGACATCGATGCGTGTACAAGCGGTGAGATTGTTCGAAGAATAGATAGGAAGATCCCCCCAAAAAACACCATGTGTAAAAAAATTGAGACGAGAACATTTACGTGAGTGGTATCAATACCCCGACAAAAAACAGTGTGTTAAAAACTAGAGCCATAAAAAATTTATCGGCACAAAAAGTTGTGAAATAAACTAAAAATATCTGTAGCAAGTCAAGTACATGTTGTTCAACATATATATATATATATATATATATATGTATGTCAAGTACATGTTGTTCAACATATATATATATATATATATATATATATATATAGACAGTATTTTTTAAATAACCTAAAGAACCAAAAGAACCTAAATCATCTAAAAAGAAATTCTCGCATTTAAAGGTGAAAAAATCAGTAATAAAAAAAAATCTTGCATTTTGACGACAAAAATGCAGATGACAAAAATCGAGAAAAGAAATTGGTGAAAAATAAATTTCAACATCCAAAAAAAAAAAACGGTAGTACTTGGCGAGTTTGCCAAGTATCCTATATAGTTAATCATTATTGAATGTTCATATTAACCGTAGAAATTGACAAACACTTTATTATTCCTGTATAAGTTGTGATAATAACTTGTCAAACCAAGCGACTCAGCATCATATCGAATGACTGGGAGATTGCGTATGATTGAATTATGCTTGAACAAATAAAAACCACTAAATTTTACCAGATAACATTAGAAGCTTAAGAGTAAATAATCAACCAACAAACATAGAAAGTCACTGAGTTTAGTATATAAACAGACAATATAGCTAGATGATGTTAAGTGTCATTATGAGGTTGCATTAAAAAACTTGATTACGCAAATCTCAGTTAATGACTGAATAACTACTGATTTTATTAAGCTTATTAAAAAAATAAAACTTGCTATGCATATAAATTGAAGCACACTCTATTATTATTTCTGTCTTAATTTTGATATTTAATTTCACCAAGAGGCACATTATTTCACTGCATGTCATTAGTAGCTTGAAAGTGAATTGCAAAGTAACAAAAAATAAAAATGAAACTTTAATAAACCTTATTACACTATAAAAATGATCACATGTAGGAATAACAAAACCCTTCTTATACTCATTAATGATTCAGTATAAATAAAATAGTCTCATTAGAAAACGTGTATTTTGGTACATGACATTATGAGGTTAGGATGGGATAGAATAATTTATTAGTGGCTAATCATGAACGTATAAATAAAAAAGAATAACTGAATTTATTAAAACTTAAAAACCATCACATAATACAATCACTTTTTTCGATCACTGTTCACATAAATGATGCAATCACTTTTCAATCACTTTTCACATCAAATCAAAACATTCACTGGTGTGTAAGCGTGAAGTGAAAACTCTGAACTGAGCGAATATATCCGCTGAATTATCAAAAAATATTAAACACTTCATTACTTCTGTTTCTAATTCAATGTTTGGAAATAAACCAACCAATATAAAATAAAATGGGAATATATACCGGTTCGGATACCGGTTGGTTAGAACCCCGGTCCTGCGACGGATAGGATCCCGGTCCTGCGAAAATTAGGTTCACGGTCCTGCGAAAAAGCTAGGTTCACGGTCCTGCGAAAAACGACTGAATTTTTTAGAATATTTCAGAGAATTTTCGATATACAAATCACGATATCACTGCACTGAGGGAAGGTACGAAGGTCGTTTTGGTCTCTAACGAAGTATTTCTAGCTGCAGTATCTGATTATACCTATACCACAAGTATCTGATTATACCTAAAAAAAAGCTTCAAAACGCTATCATTTTCTCAATTTAACATATTAACCTCGAAAAAAAGTGGCTAAAACGAGTTGCTTCGTATAAATGATACTGCGGCAGCGTCTTGTCGGTCGGTAAGTACACTGAAAAAAATTTTTGTATGAAAATTACTATACCGGTATTGGAAGCTCGGATGCATATACCGCATATGAATTTTCATATACACTAGAAATCCCCGCGCGGTGCGCGCGCATATAGACCACGTGTCGCTGCAACGCTCTTATATAATATAAGTATATATACTATCATTATCCCATCATCATGATCATATATTTTATATTTGTTCATCGGTCTGTCTAACTTTACATATCCTTCTCTAAAAAGGATGCTGCGAGAATTTATCGAATTGCGAGTTCCATTCGTGTCATCACGTTATTCGCGCTGTGATTGGCTCTTTGGTTGCTAGGCAACGAGCAGCTTCAGTTTTGGTTCCAATTGCAATTTAACCACTGTTGTAATTCGGAAGTATCATTCAACAATTTTTTTTAACCAAAATAACGTCACCTTGAATATTTTATCAAATTCATAAGACATATTTTGAGTTAAACTTTAATAATACAACAATAATCTGGTAAACGCAAGTCTGACTTACCAGCAATAATATGCGATTTGTTTTTCATCCCAATCAACGTAGCGACGCTCGGAAGTATAGATTCTATTTGGAGGCAAAAGATAACGTACCAATAAACAGCGTAACTCGTGATGCGCTCGTAACCTGACAATTTGCATAGTTTCAACCACTCTTTGATGATAAGTATCATTTTTCGGCACGTACGAAAAATATCGTTGAACGATCTGTAATACAATTTTTTTACTTAACATTATATTGGACACGTATTTACAATTAACATTGTACCCGTGGAAAATTTACAATTAACATTGTAGGGTTACACATTTACAATTAACATCGAATTCGGAATTTCGTTAATTGCTTACGTACTTGATCAACAGAGTGTTTTCAACCGCGAGTCCATTCTCAAAGGATATATCGCAAGAGAGTCCCGTGACTCTGTGATGCTCTCTGATGATGGGAGAACGGCACATCGTCAGGAGTTCTTCAACGTCAAATAAATGTGGCTCTTGACTCGAACATTCGTGGTTATCGATTCAGCTATTGCTTTTCCGGTATTTTCAGACCATGCTGTGCAGATATTCGGACACTGTGTTTTCCAGCAACACGTGTGGATCATACTGTTAGAGATTAAACTTAATTGGGAAGAAATTAACAGCGGCGATAAGTGGTCTTCAGAAAATAAACCTGAATGACACGTCAATCGCGAAACTGTCAAAACGTTAATACAATACCAAAACTGAAGCTGCTCGTTGCCCAGCAACCAAAGAGCCAATCACAGCGCGAATAACGTGATGACACGAATGGAACTCGCAATTCGATAAATTCTCGCAACATCCTTTTTAAAGAAGGATTAACCCGTAATATTTAAAGAATCGGTATACGATAATTAAATAGAAACCTTCGATATTAATGGAAAAATGTGTTCGAGGTTTACAACATTTTCCCCAATTATTATAAGTAACGTATATTAAAATTCACAAACGGGTGAATAGTTTTTTCCACGTACTGTATACTGATTTCAATATGCATTCTACTGTAAAATTTAGTATGGCAGTAGACTAAAAAGGGATGTCCACCTCTAACAGTAATGAACCAGAGTGCCTTATTTATGCAAAACTCTTTTCTATTATTGTAACCAAAGGATATTAAAAGTCATATATGTGCGAATAGTTTTCCTCATATACGGTATACTAATTTTAACATGCATTTTTTTTTAAATTTAGTATGTTGGTGTAGCAAAGAAATTTAATTAAAAATATTTATTTGTACGTGTTCAATCGAGTTTTTCTCCACATTTAATTACATATTACATCTTTGTCTACATATTCGTACATATTAATCGTTGAAAAACATATTTAATTTTTTTTACATTGTTCGGGAATCGAACCTGGGACCCTCCGGTTGGTATTGTTGCGCTGCGCCTTAGCTCACTCGGCCATTCAGATCATATGATTGAACAATTTTTTTTGTCTATTTGATTGTCGGTAATGTGAAATATAAAATGAAATTAGTGTAATATAGTCATATATTTTTAGATTTATGTGATTGCGCCTGATATGGTAATAATAAAAGTACGTTCAGTTATTTTTCACGGCAATCGGTTATATCGAATAGGGTTGTTACTATCTATAAATATATTGAACGAAGTTGCTTGTTTCATTGTTTGCGCGAATTAGTTCATTAGTATTTGGGTGAATGACTCTCTGACTGACCTCAGGGTCAGTACTAGGATGGGTGACCGCCTGGCTGACTCTGACTGTCAGTACTAAATTCGTTAATCACCTAGTTTACACTGACGGTCCATACTGGAAATCGTTAAACGCGGTTATTAATTTCCAATAACGGTATATGAATACCCAAACAAGTCTTTGGATAATCACATTGGATGTTAGTTTTAATATACTGGTGCCAACAAACTTTACAAAATTCTGACATTTTACCAGTTTGGTTAAGGAGGGTCGAGCGCATTTTTTGGAGAGGATAGGCTCGGCGGGGAACACGGTGCGGTCGCACGAAACTATGCGACAGAGACGCGCTACGCAACTTTAAGAAATCTGGATCTCGAGCCACATAATTGATTATTGTTAATTAATTGTGAAGAACAAGTATCTGAATTTTTGCATAGAGCATCCTGAATGTATTCTTTACAGTTTGCAATATTTTAACTGCATGGTATCCGTATAAACTATCCTTAGAAATATAAAAATGCATCGTTCATTTTCAATCTGCCATAAGAAACAATGTTAAATAGTATCAATTAAAGAAATTTATTTCTCGACAACCATGAAGATAAACTTACTCAAACTTTGCAGTTGAACTCAGGTCATCCATATCAATGGGTATTTAAAAAACCAGCATCTATTTCTTGTTACTGTTTTTGCGCTCGACCCTCCTTAAGTTATTGAAATTTAAAGAACAGGTGACTCTTCCTATTCATATAAAAAGGTATAATATTTTTATATTCAAGGACAGAATTTTACAAAACTCTGCACTGATTTTAAAACACCGGTCTATAAATAGTTGCCTTGGCACACGCGTATTCAAAAATTAATATCTTTCTTAGAATTGCAAAGTATTAGCACCGAAAGTTCCAACGCGTATTTCTTAATTTCTAATAACCGTATATTAATGTTTAAATAGGTTTTAAGATATCTACAACGCATGCTAATTTTAAGGTATACTTGTGGACGAGATTTCGATGTTTTTCATCTTTTAATTTTGAAATCGTGTTTTAGAAATTTAAACTATCATGAAGACCTACTTTTAATATGTAATTATATATTAAATATTTAGTCAGCCTCTAAACTTGCAAACTTGTACACTAATTTTAATACACCGGTCTATGAATAGTCTTTCTAATAGACATGTATTGTAATTTTAAATATCAGTTATATGAAAATTCATTTACTTTTGCTAAATTTCATATACGGATGCTATATTTACTAGACAAAGTATATCAATTTCTATTTTATATACCAGGTTTTAAAATTTCATAGTTGTTGGTGTACGAAAATTCCTTTTTTTTTACAGTGTAGAGAGGTAAATGTACTTGTCTCAAGACGCTGCTGCGTCTCTTGATTCGTGACTCCATGCCAGCATCACACAAGATCCGAGCAGAATCAACAGGCGGTCGATTCTGATGGTGGAAAATATCAGTATCAGCATCAATGCCCTCCTACGACATTTCTTGAGATATTTTCATATAATACAGATCATACATGATACAGCGTATCAAGCGCTTGACAACGGTTTAGAATCTAATGACATGCTTAATATTGTTTTGAATTCCGGATTTTGAACGTGCGTTTGCTTTATTAAACAGTAAAGTTGAATATTGATTTGTTAGTTCATAGACCGATATTTGTGTGTAAAAAAAAAAAAAATATTCAAATCTAAAAAATTGCTGGTGTTTGTACCTACATTTGGGTTCCTTAATCAGATCCTATCGGATCTTAGTGTCAAATTAAATTATAATGTATGCAGTCATTAACATTTGATAAGGGTTATATCTTATTTTAAAGACACAATACGTTGTATACTCATTAAATCGTAAATCGTTTAATGGCAATTTTTATCTATTATGTGGTTACGGGAAAAGGATTCCTAATAACGGTTATGAAAGTTCTACACGAAAACAACGGATCAAATTCCAATTTCGCACAACAGTTTGCTGTAACCAAAAAAGGGAGTTGAAAAAAAGTTGATTTTCCCACTTCTATACATTTTGAACGGATAGACTGAAAAGTCGAACAAACTTATCGACGGTAGCAATAGTTCTTCTATTCAGCCTTTTAATGTTCATTACCTATTTCATAAGACTTTAGAGTAATTCAAATGGTTGATTAAACGAATGACTATTTATTGCAATTTAGTAGGCTTGCATTTCCTTACACGTTTTTGAGGAATTTTGTAGAATTTTATGACTATTTGCAATAAAGTATGTATTGTGAATGTCAATTTCATATAGCGTTTTCTTGAATTCTATATAACTTCGCAATTAAATGAATAATCAGAGATCCCAATATAAATTTACGGGAATTTGATGAAGTTAAACTACACCTTACGCGTGACCTTCGATTACCATTTTTACACGATAACTTATCCGTTAGAGTATTCCTGGTGATTTTCTCTTTCTGTTTTCACCTACGAATTCCGCAGCCACACTATATTTATGACGGTGACTCAATACACCGGAATAGCTTTGATCAGTGACTTTTCCATTCCTAGATATAATAAGATGCATGACTCGTTTACAGGCTCTTGAAGTGCGATTGTTAATTCCTAATAAATTAAATAAACTCTATTCGATAATCGAATAATCTATTATTGAACGCAGTTTAAGAGGTACATATGGCTTATATCGTGAGGACGAAAACATGCGGTGTCGCACTCCCGATGTAAATGGCCTGTCCAGGTCCTACCCACGAGAAAATCGCCGGGACTACTTTCACTGTATCTCAAACGGATGTCTAATTCGGTTATGCTAATCGACGATCGCGCTTCCAGATGTAACTGCGTTTATAGCGGCAATATATTTGCATAAATTATCCAAGAATAGTACTAAGATGTACACAAAACGTAACAGCACAAGTCCAATGCACTATCAATACGAGACATCCGCAGAAAAAAATTAACAAGCATTTTTGATGGATAGCAATCGTAGAAGAAAACCTACGAGCTACTAAGGAAACTCGGTTCTAGTCAAAGACTTCTCAGCTGCCCTATCAATCCTTGCAAAATGTTCTATATGCTTATTTCCCTGCTCCAGATAATGGGCGTAACGATGACAGATACATATATGCGTGCACTCGCGTAGAATTTATACTCAATTAATCATCCTGCCGGACAAATTATTGTTCGCGCACTGAGTTACTGCATCAATCAAAGTCTCGGCAGTAAGTGTAATGCATGGTTCTCCTTTAACTGGTGGGCGTTCTAGACAATATTCGCAACGCCGGGGGCACGTGGTTGCCGCACGTTCGCATATTAGTCAAATTACTTGCATCAGCGTCGATTCGTGGGTCAAGTATGCGACGATGTGGTCTACGCTGACATGCAGTCAACGTGCCACCGCGGCGTGCATACCACAACGCTAGAGTCAGAGAGTAGGCAAACTTTCATCGGCCCGTCTGTCAACCTTATGCAGATACTCTGGCACGTATTGCTCAACTGAGATCATCACAGAGATGGAGTTCCTAGAGCTCATAGAATAGATAAATACAGTCAATGTTTAGTGAAGTGTCGCTAATTTTGGGTATTTCCAATCATGATACAATTTTATTCTCTTTACACCTATAACCGTGCCTAGAAAGTTAGAAAAAACTATTACGACTCGAACTAATTGAATGTTTGCAACGAAACAATAAAGGTTCCTCTCACGATATGTACGGAATTCAGACCAGGTATTATACTTTTGTAGAAAGCTAGTTAAATAACTGCTATAATAAAACAGGCGGCCTCGCGCCTCACGACTTTGCGATTTCGTATACAGGATCTGGACCCCGACAATGAAAATATAATCTAATTGCTTCAACCTTCGCGTTTATACGCGAAGGCGGCGTTCTACTGGACACCCCGAGAACACGTACAATATATGTACCCCCTGCGTAATATTTCTAACAAATAACAAATCTAGCGCACCTCGCCAATTTTTTTATGGACCGGTAATTCTCGATAGCTAGACTCAAATACACCTTTTTTATGTACACGATTTTTGAGCTTTATAGTTTGTCAAATTAGTTTTGAAAATTTGTTTTCGATAAAACGAAAAAATCATGGTCCTACCGTGACGTATAGGGTTGAAGAACCAAGCCTCTTTAATTTTAATACAACATCTGCGAAGTGAATTCAAGATACTGAGTGCGGCGAGGCTCGCAGTTGACATTTCAAAGCATACTTTCGATATTAGGAATTCTGTTCACAGTAAAGTTCCGAAAGGTTAACAGGGATGATCGGAGGTTGTAAGCAAAGTCCGTAAGTGTATAAGATTACCTTGGTAATTCGGGCAATTGTAGATATGTGTCAATCTATTAATAAATTTATAACTTATTGAAATGTTTTTTTCACTTGACCAATACAAACTAAGGCGTAATCTAGATGAACTCTGTGAGTGTGTATACGCAATGTAGACTCGTGGGCTGGCATTTTGTTGTTGTTGCGTTTGCATGGATTGTAATAAGATGATAACTTGAATTTGAATTTATTGACAAGGCTGGCAAAGGCAAATTTTACAAATTGCCATGAGGCTGCATCGGTAATCATTCGCCACAGTGACACAATCTTTATAGAAATCATTATAGTGTGACTGCCCTCGACTATTTGTAAAAAATGAAAAATCTTAAATCATCGGAATCACAACGAGTGAAAGAACTTTATAATAACGTGGTAATCGACGGAGATATATGCACTATTTGTATGATAATGTATTGTCTAGTAGACATATATATTGTGACGAGGCGTTACAACGCGCTCGCACCAACGTGATGGATCAAGACCGCTCGAGCGCCGTTGCTCGAGTCGTAGCATGGCAACAAAATCGTTCCTCGCAAATCAAGACTTGTACGGGTGACATGAACAGAAATTATAGCAAATAATGAGAATGGAGAGTAAATGATATAGATTAGGGATGTATGGAACGCGCGAAAATGTTGCGAGAGCGCGAGCGCGCGTAGCGCGTATGGATAGAGGAAGAAGGACGACGGAGGATCGCGATGATCCAGTAGAGCAGTCGATCGCTTCGTCGAAACCCCCTCTCCGAAATAATGCGACGCTGAGTGAACAACGCGACACGGCCCGTGCCGAAAATTAGTTCGATTTTGGAATTGTCTCGAGAAGGTAGAGACCGGACTCCGGGCCGCGGGAAGCCGGAAGAATAGCGCGCGCGACGAATGGCCGACCACGAAGAGATCTGGCGTCGAGCGTTGCAGAGCCGTGCTCGTGCATACCGCCGTGTGAAAACCGTGTAACTTTCCGGCTCGTGATAGCACAGGAAAACGTGAGTGAGGAAGAACCGTGAAGGATACCGCCGAACGTATCTCGCGAGAGGGACGCGCCGAGCCGAAGAACTCATCATTGTAAAATAGTGTGCGAGTGAAATAAGCTAATAAATACGCGTGTACGTGACGTTTGGTTAAGGAAAACCGTCCGTTGTTTGAGAACATTTATTCTGTCGTCGCGCCCCCGAACCACACTCCCTTTTCAGCTAGCCGACCGAAGGAAGAAGCAAGGACCGAACGAGACCCCCGGTAGTCGGGGCTGATAATTGGCTACCTGGCGCCCAGCAAAAATCTGAAGTGTGCGGAAAGTGTGAGGAAAAGTTGATACGGGGCGTCATGATATTTGGTCGGTTTGCTCCTCGTCCAGTTCCCGAAATTCCTGTACGAGGGGCCCGTCACAATTTTTGGCGCCCAACGTGGGGCAGTGGCGAAAATTTCGGACATTTTTCGGACGAAAAATAAATTTTCAGACAATAGTAAGCGAGCGTGAATTCCAGTGTCTCGAGATTCTCGGGAATTTTCGAGTGTGAAGCTATGCGAAGTGTGTTGCTAGGCCGAGCAGAGCTTGAGCCTCGTGTCTTCGCGCGAAAACAAAGGTCAGAGAAAGTGTCAACAACGCGCGCTAATACTCGGCCGAGCCAGCTCGAAGACCGTGAACGGCAAACCGTGTAGAAAAAATCTCCTCGACGGAATATTTCCGTGACACTCAACCACCGAGTGAGGACCGAATAATCCGATAGTTCTCCTCGAGTGAGAATTGACTGACGGTGCAAAGATAATAACAAAAAAAAAAAAAAAACAGAGATGAGTAGTACCTCGCGAGTACGATGATGAGCACGCGGCCGGCGCGGAAGTGAAGAGTGGGATAGAGTCGAATGAGAGCTTGCGCCTAGGAGAAGTCCGCGCGATGACGAAGTGTACAGAATTGTAAATCCCGCGCGTCGACACTCGGCCAAGCGAGTTCGAAGTAAATAATTTTTGATTGAGTAGTGAACGATAGTGTGTCGTAGACCGAGCAGTGTGTGAGCCTGGAGTGACCGCGCTAGAAGAATCGCGCGTAGAGACTCGGTCGAGCCAGCTCAGAGATCGAGAACGTGCGACAATATGGAAAGAGAACAGTCACGGTTAGATTTTCGGTGTCTCGAGAAGATTCGAGAAGTCTTTCTAAAGTGATGGTGCGTGAAAAGAATTGATGAGCCGAACGAAGCTCTAGTCTCGAGATTCCGCGCGTAAGGAGGGTGACTGAGAAAGTGTAAATCCCGCGCGTTGATACTCGTCCGAGCCGTTCGAAGCGCGCGAGAAATTTACATCGAAGAAATATACTCGCGTGAATAAAGTAAGGAAAGACCGTCGAGTGAAAGCGATAAAATATTCCTCGACGAAGAAAAAAAGTTTAGATTAGGAGAAAGAAAGTGAAAATGTCGATCCGCGATACGAGGTACCCGACTATTGTTCGAAATAGAGTGTTCGCGAGCGGAGTTGTGAAGCCGAGCTTATCTCGAGTTAGACGAGTGACCGCGCTGTAATGAAGTGACAGAAAAGTGTTAATAACGCGCGTCGACACTCGGTTCGAGCCGCTCGAAGCCCGCAAGAGACCATGCATGCGGAATAAATACCCTTTCGAATATCCCGGTGATACTCGATCGCCCAGCGTGAAAGTAAATTTTTATTGTGAGTGAATTATGGACAGAAATGGCTCGAGCTCGGACAATCGGCAAGCGAAGTATGCTCACGAGAAGTCGCGGCACCGCGAGGCCCCGAGAAGAGTCCCGGAGGACGAGCAAGGGGGGACGCGAGACGACGAGGACGATCCGTGTGCACCGAAGCCGAAGAGAGCGACGAGAACCACAGAAATCGATGGGAATTTCGCAAAGAAAATCGAAGCAGAGAAGACCAGCGGACAGCGCGACGAAGCAGCTGGAGTGGGGACAGATGCCGCGCTGGCGATGAGCGCTCGAGCCACAGCTACGCAGCCAACGCAAGCCGACGTGATGCACGTCGCTACAGCGCGAAGGCAGTCGAGATGGAGTGGGGGCAACCACGCAGCAGCGGCAGAAGCCAAGCCGGAGACATGAGAACATCCAGCATCGCATCGCAGCTTGTCTAGCGACCAGACGGACTGTCGAACGATCGAGAGGGAAGTGGACAACGAATCTCCCCCGATTTTTCCCGATGATTGATCAGACCGCCAGCGAGCAAATTCGAGCGGGCCAGATTTGTTTGTATGAATGATTATAAGTCATTTGTTGTTTTTGTTTAAGAAAATATTTATTTGAATTTTTGAATGAAAGTAAATTGCTAGCGTTCGGAAAAAAACTGTAGAATTTTCATTGAGAACGGAATTGATTTAGCTGAATTAATAGCGAATAACATTGTGGTGAAAAATGTAAGAAAAAGTGTTTGAATTTTTAGCGACCGAAAGAATGATCTGAAGTACGCGCGCGTTGACTCTGCGTCCCGGTGTTAGCCCGCGAAACGCTCCCGGGGCCGCGCACGAGAGTCCGCCGCCTGAAAATTATCATTCGATAGGAAGCGAGAATGAAAATAATTGATTACGATTTTCGAGTACGCACGCGCCGCTCGGCCGTTCGCGTTGAGATTTCGCGACAAGAGTTCCGAGAACCGCGTTCGGTGGGTCGCCGTAAGAACATTAATTTGGTTGGAATTAATAGGGACAAGAATGATTGGTAATTATGATGGAAAAATGAATAGAATTTTGAATGAATCCGGAATATGTGATGATGATTGCAGTATGATTTGATTTGAATTGCGAAAATGCAAGAAGACCGTGCGTACGAGAACGGCGGAAGTACCCGACAGAGTACTGGATCGAAGAAAGTACGCGTGCGTTGACTCTGCGTGCCGGTGTTAGCCCGCGAAATGCTCCCGGGGCCGCGCACGAGAGACCGCCCCCGGAAAATCGTTAGCCAGGAAAAGTCCGCCGCGAAAGCCGCGACAGTACGTTAGTAAGACACTCGCGGGAATTAAAAGAGTGAGTGAAGGTTATAGTTCGAAATAAAGGATGAACGAGGATGACTTTGATTACGCGCGCGTAGTCTAGCCGATCGCGTGGAGATTTCGCGACAAGAGTTCCGAGAACCGCGTTCGGTAGCCCGCTCCCGGAAAATTGTCATTCGACCAGAATTTACTCGGACGAATGAAAGATTGAATGAAGATGATAATTTGGAATTAATAGATGAAAATGATTTTGAGTACGCGCGTGTCGACTAGCCGATTGCGTCGAGATTTCGCTACGAGAGTTCCGAGAACCGCGTTCGGTAGCCCGCCCCCGGAAAATTATCATTAACAAAGAATTGAGTGGATTAAGGATTGAGAGAATCATAGAGTGGAAAAAGTATTGTATGCATAGAATTTTTACTGTAATGAATGATTGTACAAGCGAAAATTGTTTTGTTACTGAGTGACCGCGATTACTTTGGAATTTTGGAAAACCGCTTAAAATTCTGTCTTGAGTTGAATAGAGAGTATACTATAGAAAAGAGTACGCGAGCAGCGACTGGCCGAGCACGTCGAGATCGCGCGACGTAGCATCCGAGAACCGTGTTCGGGAGTCCGCCGTCGGAAAATCATAGTTCGAGAAAAACCAAGTAATAAGACAAAGAGAAGGCACTCGTGGAGTAGCCGAACGCGACGAGATCTCGAGACAAGGATCCCAGAACCGTGTTCGAGAATCCGAGATGCGTAAATTTGATGTCAGTGAAATTGAATTTAAGTTTGCGAGTTGACCATTGTTTGTCTGAAATGGAAAAGTATATTGTTTGCTAATTTTTGGTTTGTTGTTGCGAAGAGATTGACAAGGAGCGATTTTGCATCAATGCACGTTGGAATTGTTTATCGGCGCGAGCCTACCACGCGTGTACGCGGAGTAGCTTGGGCCTAGTGGGGGGATGTGACGAGGCGTTACAACGCGCTCGCACCAACGTGATGGATCAAGACCGCTCGAGCGCCGTTGCTCGAGTCGTAGCATGGCAACAAAATCGTTCCTCGCAAATCAAGACTTGTACGGGTGACATGAACAGAAATTATAGCAAATAATGAGAATGGAGAGTAAATGATATAGATTAGGGATGTATGGAACGCGCGAAAATGTTGCGAGAGCGCGAGCGCGCGTAGCGCGTATGGATAGAGGAAGAAGGACGACGGAGGATCGCGATGATCCAGTAGAGCAGTCGATCGCTTCGTCGAAACCCCCTCTCCGAAATAATGCGACGCTGAGTGAACAACGCGACACGGCCCGTGCCGAAAATTAGTTCGATTTTGGAATTGTCTCGAGAAGGTAGAGACCGGACTCCGGGCCGCGGGAAGCCGGAAGAATAGCGCGCGCGACGAATGGCCGACCACGAAGAGATCTGGCGTCGAGCGTTGCAGAGCCGTGCTCGTGCATACCGCCGTGTGAAAACCGTGTAACTTTCCGGCTCGTGATAGCACAGGAAAACGTGAGTGAGGAAGAACCGTGAAGGATACCGCCGAACGTATCTCGCGAGAGGGACGCGCCGAGCCGAAGAACTCATCATTGTAAAATAGTGTGCGAGTGAAATAAGCTAATAAATACGCGTGTACGTGACGTTTGGTTAAGGAAAACCGTCCGTTGTTTGAGAACATTTATTCTGTCGTCGCGCCCCCGAACCACACTCCCTTTTCAGCTAGCCGACCGAAGGAAGAAGCAAGGACCGAACGAGACCCCCGGTAGTCGGGGCTGATAATTGGCTACCTGGCGCCCAGCAAAAATCTGAAGTGTGCGGAAAGTGTGAGGAAAAGTTGATACGGGGCGTCATGATATTTGGTCGGTTTGCTCCTCGTCCAGTTCCCGAAATTCCTGTACGAGGGGCCCGTCACAATATTTAAATCCGACAAAGAATGGCACTGTACGAAATGTAATGAGATATCGTTTTCCTTTATTTCTTACAGGTGATTGCAGATATAATTCTGCAACTTGCACAGGCACAAGATAGCAGAAGTGGCAAAGAACTCATTCTGGATATTAGCGATGATCAAAAGTCACAGTACCACAATCAAGACTTCGAAACGAGTAAGTGAGGAGTGATAATTTTTTTTTTCGTTTACTCATTTATGGACGAATAATTTTTCCACAATTTAAATCATATTACAGATTCATATAATTATGGATATGAAGTGGGACCGAATGGTCAGTTTCACCACGAAGTGCACGGTCCGGATGGAGTAACTTATGGATGTTACGGGTACGTCGATGCTTTCGGAAAACTCACTTCAACATTTTATATAAGCGATGGATGGGGCTATCGAGTAGTTCACCCTCGACAAGAGGTAGAGATATTTCTCCACGAACACGAGAATCATGATCACGGTCACGACCATGGTCACAATCAAAATCATGACCACGACCATCATGGAATTCTAACGCCATGGGAAAACTTATACTTTCCACCAGTTTGCGCCCAGTTTGAAGGCAGTGCTATGCGACCTAGCGTATCCCCACCGACCAAGCCCGGATGTGAGTTGTCGCATGTAGTATACTGAAAATACCTATATATAATGTACGAAGTTTCATGATATTTTGATTATGGCGATATTCATACTTATGATATTCATGATCACTTGAATGAAGCTATAATAAATGTATATCATATTTCAAAGTACCTGGAGCCGGTGAAACTGGAGGAACGGCAGGATCTACTCCAATCGGTCAGTATCCAAGTACGCCTTCACAACCTCCTTACCCTACACAACCTGGCACGCCCAGTCAGCCAGGGAGGCCTGGAACACCAGGTACTCCAGCCGTGCCTGCATATCCCGGAACCCCGGGCAGTTCATCTACCCCAGGCAGACCTGGAACACCAGGCACCCCAGTCACTCCAGGCAGTCCCGGTACTCCCGCTAAGCCAGGCTATCCTGGAACTCCAGGAACTCCTGCTCAACTAGGCCGTCCTGGAACGCCTGGCACTCCAGCTGAACCAGGATATCCAGAAACACCAGGCACTCCCGCTCAACCAGGTTACCCAGGAACACCAGGCACTCCCGCTCAACCAGGATATCCTGGAAAACCGGACACTCCCGCTCAACCAGGATATCCTGGAACACTCGGTACTCCAGCTAAACCAGGTTACCCAGAAACACCAGGCACTCCGGCTAAACCAGGATATCCTGGAACACCCGGTACTCCCGGAACCCCAAACAGACCTGGAACCCCAGGCATTCCAGCACAACCGGGATATCCTGGAACACCAGGCATTTCAGCAGAACTAGGCCATCCAGGAACTTCGGGCACTCCTGCTCAACCAGGATATCCTGGAACACCCGTCACTCCCGGAACCCCAAACAGACCTGGAACCCCAGGCATTCCAGCACAACCAGGATATCCTGGAATACCAGGCACTTCAGCACAAACAGGCTACCCTGGAACACCTGGAACTCCTGGAACTCCAGACAAACCCGTAACACCCGGAAAACCATCAAAACCAGGATACCCAGGAACACCAGGCATTCCCGCTCAACCAGGATATCCTGGAACACCGGGCACTACAGCAGAACCAGGCCATCCAGGAACTTCGGGCACTCCTGCTCAACCAGGATATCCTGGAACACCCGTCACTCCCGGAACCCCAAACAGACCTGGAACCCCAGGCATTCCAGCACAACCAGGATATCCTGGAATACCAGGCACTTCAGCAGAAACAGGCTATCCTGGAACACCTGGAACTCCTGGAACTCCAGACCAACCCGGAAAACCATCGAAACCAGGATACCCAGGAACACCAGGGATTCCCGCTGAACCAGGATATCCTGGAACACCCGGAACACCAGCTATGCCAGGATACCCAGGACCACCAGGTACTTCCGATCAACCAGGCTTTCCTGGAACTCCTGGAATTCCTGGAACACTAGGCAGTCCAGGGACACCCGCTAAACCAGGATATCCAGGAACACTAGGCACTCCCGCTCAACCAGGCTATCCCGGAACGCCTGGTACTCCCGCTCGACCAGGCTATCCCGGAACGACAGGCACTCCCGCTCAACCAGGCTATCCCGGAACGCTAGGCACGCCAGGAAGACCAGGCACTCCTGCTAAACCTGTCTATCCCGGAAAGCCAGGATCTCCAGGGTCTCCCGCTCAACCAGGCTATCCGGGAACACCAGGCAGACCTGCAACACCAGGATATCCTGGAATATCCGGCACTCCAGCTGAACCAGGATACCCAGGAACACCAGGCACTCCCGCTCAACCAGGGAACCCAGGAACACCAGGCACTGCCGCTCAACCAGGATATCCTGAGAAACCGGGTACTCCCGCTCAACCAGGATATCCTGGAACACCGGGCATTCCAGCACAACCAGGATATCCTGGAACCGCCGGTACTCCAGCACAGCCAGGATACCCAGGAACACCAGGCACTCCCGCTCAACCAGGCTATCCTGGATCCCCTGGCACTCCGGCACAACCAGGATATCCTGGATCACCCGGTACTCCAGCTAAACCAGGTTACCCAGGAACACCAGGCACTCCAGCTAAACCAGGATATCCTGGAACACTCGGTACTCCAGCCCAAATAGGCCATCCTGGAACACCTGAAACTCCTGGAACTCCAGGCAAACCTGGAAAACCATCGAAACCAGGATACCCAGAAACACCAGACATTTCCGCCCAACCAGGATATCCTGGAACACACGAAACACCCGGAACATCAGCTAAACCAGGATACCCAGAAACACCAGGCGCTCCGGCTAAACCAGGATATCCTGGAACACCCGGTACTCCAGCTAAACCAGGCTATCCTGGATCCCCTGGCACTCCGGCACAACCAGGATATCCTGGAACACCCAGTACTCCAGCTAAACCAGGTTACCCAGAAACACCAGGCGCTCCGGCTAAACCAGGATATCCAGGAACACCCAGTACTCCAGCTAAACCAGGTTACCCAGAAACACCAGGCACTCCGGCTAAACCAGGATATCCTGGAACACCCGGTACTCCAGCTAAACCAGGTTACCCAGGAACACCAGTCAGTACGGCTAAACCAGGATATCCAGGATACCCAGGCACACCTGCTCAACCAGGATACCCAGGAACACCGGGCACTACAGCACAACCAGGCCATCCGGGAACTTCGGGCACTCCTGCTCAACCAGGATATCCTGGAACACCCGGTACTCCCGGAACCCCAAACAGACCTGGAACCCCAGGCATTCCAGCCCAACCAGGATATCCTGGAACACCAGGCATTTCAGCCCCAACAGGCTATCCTGGAACACCTGGAACTACTGGAACTCCTGGAACTCCAGGCAAACCCGGAACATCGGGAAAACCGTCAAAACCAGGATACCCAGGAACACCAGGCATTCCCGCTCAACAAGGATATCCTGGAACACCGAGCGCTACAGCAGAACCAGGCCACCCAGGAACTTCGGGCATTCCCGCTCAATCAGGATATCCTGGAACACCGAGCACTATAGCAGAACCAGGCCACCCAGGAACTTCGGGCATTCCCGCTCAATCAGGATATCCTGGAACACCCGAAACACCAGCTAAGCCAGGATACCCAGGAACACCAGGTACTCCCGATCAACCAGGCTATCCTGGAACTCCTGGAACTCCTGGAACACTAGGCAGTCCAGGGACACCCGCTAAACCAGGATATCCAGGAACACCAGGCACTCCCGCTCAACCAGGCTATCCCGGAACGCCAGGTATTCCCGCTCGACCTGGCTATCCCGGAACGCCAGGCACGCCAGGAAGACCAGGCACTCCTGCTAAACCGGTCTATCCCGGAAAGCCAGGATCTCCAGGGTCTCCCGCTCAACCAGGCTATCCGGGAACACCAGGCATACCTGGAACACCAGGATATCCTGGAATATCCGGCACTCCAGCTGAACCAGGATACCCAGAGACACCAGGCACTCCCGCTCAATCAGGGTACCCAGGAACACCAGGCACTCCCGCTCAACCAGGATATCCTGAAACACCGGGCATTCCAGCACAACCAGGATATCCTGGAACCGCCGGTACTCCAGCACAGCCAGGATACCCAGGAACACCAGGCACTCCCGCTCAACCAGGCTATCCTGGATCCCCTGGCACTCCGGCACAACCCGGATATCCTGGAACACCCAGTACTCCAGCTAAGCCAGGTTACCCAGGAACACCAGGCACTCCGGTTAAACCAGGATATCCTGGAACACTCGGTACTCCAGCTAAACCAGGTTACCCAGGAACACCAGGCACTCCCGCTCAACCAAGCTATCCTGGAACACCCGGTACTCCAGCACAACCAGGATATCCTGGAATACCTGGTACTCCAGCACAACCAGGATATCCTGGAATACCTGGTACACCAGCACAACCAGGATATCCTGGAACACCCGGAACACCAACTAAACCAGGATATCCTGGAACACCCGGAACACCAACTAAACCAGGATACCCTGGAACACCCGGAATACCAGCTAAACCAGGATATCCAGGAACACCAGGCACTCCGGTTAAACCAGGATATCCTGGAACACCCGCAACTCCAGGCAGACCGGGCACTCCGGCACAACCAGGATATCCAGGGACACCAGGCACTCCCGTTCAACCAGGATATCCTGGAACGCCCGGAGCACCAGCTAAACCAGGGTACCCAGGAAAACCGGGCACTCCTGCTCAACCCGGCTATCCGGGAATTCCTGGTACTCCCGGAACCTCAGGCACTACAGCACAACCAGGATATCCTGGAACACTCGGTACACCAGCTAAACCAGGTTACCCAGGAACACCAGGCTATCCTGGATCTCCTGGTACTCCCGGAACCCCGGGCAGACCTGGAACACCAGGTACTCCAGCACAACCAGGCTATCCTGGATCTCCTGGTACTCCCGGAACCCCGGGCAGACCTGGAACACCAGGTACTCCAGCACAACCAGGATATCCTGGATCACCTGGTACTCCAGCTAAACCAGGTTACCCAGGAACACCAGGCACTACCGCTCAACCAGGATATCCTGGAACACCAGGCACACCAGCACAACCAGGATATCCTGGAACACCAGCTAAACCAGGATACCCAGGAACACCAGGTACTCCCGCTCAACCAGGGTACCCAGGAACACCAGGCACTCCCGGAACCCCAGGAAGACCTGGAACACCAGGCACTCCAGCACAACCAGGATACCCTGGAACACCCGGTACACCAGCTAAACCAGAATACCCAGGATCACCGGGCACTCCCGCTGAACCAGGCTATCCTGCAAGCCTTGGCACTCCCGCTGAACCTGGCTTTCCTGGAACTCCTGGCACTCCCGCTCAATCAATCTATCCTGGAACCCCTGGCACTCCCGGAACCCCAGGCAGGCCCGGAACACCAGGCACTCCTGCACAACCGGGATATCCTGGAACACCCGGAACCCCAGCTCAGCCCGGATATCCTGGAACACCCGGAGCACCAGCTAAACCAGGATACCCAGGAAAACCGGGCACTCCTGCTCAACCCGGCTATCCGGGAATTCCGGGAATTCCTGGTACTGCCGAAACCCCAGGCAGACCTGGAACACCCGGAACTCCAGCGCAACCAGGATATCCTGGAGCACCCGGTACTCTATCACAACCAGGATATCCTGGAACACACGGTACACCAGCTAAACCAGGTTATCCAGGAACACCAGGCTATCCTGGATCTCCTGGCACTCCCGGAACCCCAGGCAGGCCCGGAACACCAGGCACTCCTGCACAACCGGGATATCCTGGAACACCCGGAACCCCAGCTCAGCCCGGATATCCTGGAACACCCGGAGCACCAGCTAAACCAGGATACCCAGGAAAACCGGGCACTCCTGCTCAACCCGGCTATCCGGGAATTCCTGGTACTGCCGGAACCCCAGGCAGACCTGGAACACCCGGAACTCCAGCGCAACCAGGATATCCTGGAACACCCGGTACTCCATCACAACCAGGATATCCTGGAACACCTGGTACTCCAGCTAAACCAGGTTACCCAGGAACACCAGGTACTTCCACTCAACCAGGGTACCCAGGAACACCAGGCACTCCCGGAACCCCAGGAAAACCTGGAACACCAGGCACTCCAGTACAACCAGGATACCCTGGACCACCCGGTACACCAATACAATCAGGATACCCTGTAACACCCGGTACACCAGCTAAACCAGGATACCCAGGAACACCGGGCACTCCCGCTCAACCAGGCTATCCTGCAATCCCTGGCATTCCCGCTGAACCAGGCGTTCCTGGTACTCCTGGCACTCCCGCTCAATCAATCTATCCTGGAACCCCTGGCACTCCCGGAACCCCAGGCAGGCCCGGTACACCGGGTACTCCAGCTAAACCAGGATATCCAGGAACACCAGGCACTCCCGCTAAACCAGGTTATCCCGAAACACCAGGCATTCCTGCTAAACCAGGCTATCCCGGAACGCCAGTTTATCCCGGAACTCCAGGCACTCCAGCTAAACCAGTATATCCCGGGTCGCCATCACAACCAGATTCTCCAGGCTCCCACGGTAAACCAATTTGCCCCACAACAACATGTTCATCGAATAAACCTGGAAAGCCTGGTTCTGGTACCCCTGGTTATCCGGGCTATCCAGGGGCACCCGAAGGTCCAGTTGGTGGAACTGGACCTACTGGCCCCTATCCTGGTTACCCTGGGGCACCTGATGGACCTCAAGGTCCTGAAGGGCCCATTGGGGGAACTGGATCTATCGGTGGTGTTGGTGGTATAGGTGGTGTAGGTGGCGTAGGAGGAGTCGGTGGAGTCGGACCTGACGGACCTGATGGCCCATGGCCAACTGGATCTCCCGGACCGGACGGTCCATGGCCCGGCGATCCAGGATACGTTCCCCGTGGAAAATCCTCCTATCAACAATCTTACAACACCGAGTATAAGACGAAATCTTATGGACCTTACTCTCCAATCTTTGCTGGCTCCTCGATTCAACCACAGCAACCTAAAAACGACGTTATCGACTTTAAGAAAACTTACAACAGTGCGGGCGATGGATATACATATCGTAGACATAGTACTACAAGTTATCTATCACAACAAAAACAATTGAAGTCCCTCCAGGGTCCTTTACCACATACTTCCACGAAAATTCCGGTAGGTTTGGATTTGCACCAGCAAAATCAATATCGCGAAAGTAATCATTTGCAACAAGCACGTGTGGAGCATGGCCACTCCAATCAATATGAAAATAAAAATGCAAGGGATCAGCAAGATACCGAGAAGCACGTAACGGAATACGACTTGCATCAGTTTTACAAAAATCACGAAAGGCAAGCGCAAAATTCAATTCATAACATTTTTGGACAGGGTGATTTCCACAGCCAGAGTAATTATCAGTCTATTGCTGCACTGAAGAAAGATAAAGAACAGGAACAGGACTCTTATACTGGTGTCCTGGAAAATCAACAAGGAGAAGCAGAGCACTTTGAAGTATCGGAGAGTCTATCAGCACGTCAACAATCTGATTTGGGATTTACACAGGTAAATAAATCATGGAGCAGAGTATCCGAATCAAATCCTGGTTTTACGGCAATCGGAGTACATCCACCTGGCCCTATAAACATCAAGCCCATTCCCCTTCCGGTCGGTCCAGATCCGGAAACGTGTCCCTGTGTTCTAGTTGAGGGCAACAACAATATGACACAAACTCGAACTAGTATCCCATCGCCTTCTCCTATAATTACTGGTGGATTCGGATTTATACCCGTTATCTTTGTGCCTTACTGTCCTGGTAAAAAAAAGGACAGCGAAAACATGATGAGGACCATGTTCCCCTCGGCAACACCAGTCCCATATCCCTGCAGTGTATGCAGCGATCGTGAAACTATCGTTGGGAATACATTTCTGGACATTAATCGGCTTGGCGATATGGAATATGTTAAACAAGCACTCAGTCAAGCCAATATTGGATTCTTGAATGTTCCAGTAAGATCCAGACCTCAAAGGCGAAACAGAAAAGTCAAGAGAAGGAAAAGCGATTGAGAGAAGGCTCAGTGTCACCCTAAATTGTTGACCCTTTAGCGCCCGATACTGGATTCACACCCGGAACTTTCAACCGCTTCGGGCGGAAGCAAGAATGCGCATCGGCCGATAATCACTTGGGAACGCCCGTCCGCCAGCTGCTGGTCAGCTGATGGATAGCCAATTTAGCGAACGATTCAAACTAAAGTCTTATCTGTCACTGCTGTTGTCAATACCTCTCGATTTATGTTGATGAGAGTAATAATGGTATAACTTTAGTTTGAGCATGCGTATTATTGTCCGAGAACTATTACTCAGGAGAAATAATTTTTTTCATAATGTTGACTACGACTGCGTCAATCATAAGCGTTTATCCAGGTGTCTTTACATAATTAATTAATTATAAGTACGTAAGTGTGCTCCTATATAAGACATGAAGCTCATGAATCATCGACAGAGATTCCTCTCCTCACTATTCTACATAATTAAATGTATTTCGTAATATTTTAATCATATAATGAGATTATTAAGAGTACTTACTTCTCGATGGATGGAATGAAAAACGATCTTCATAGCAGACGAACTACGATTAAATTATGCGATTGTATATATTATTGCTGTTATAAATACATATTATATGTTCTTATTTACTTGGCTTTTCATTTTACAAAAAACGTCTGGGCTAGAACAGTCTCATCCCGGTTAAACTAATATTAAGAAGATACCAATGTAAATTTATTATCAAATATACAAATGAACAATATAGTACCCTATTAATTATATTATATCTATTCTTTAATAATATGAAACGAAACTCATGGCAAATACTTTGTAGAGAGAGAAGCTTCTGTTAATTACAGGAGTAATGTCATATTTTCTTCCTCGACAGTCAACCTTCAGGTAAGTCAATTTATAAAAGATATCGTAACAGCTTGTTATAGAAATACTTGAAAATTTACACTAGGTATCGGATTAGTTTGATAATCAATCAACTTATGATAAGTAAATTTTATCATGACAGGAAAGAATTAAGAATAACCTCTGTAACCGGAAGGATTGCCAGCGTACCCGCTATAACTACCATATCCACTACCGCGGTAGCCATACGGATACGTGGAAGATCCATAACCAGAGCCGTATATCGAATCACCATAACCGGAGCCTCCATATCCACCAATAGAGTTATATCCGCCATAGCCAATTCCAGTGCTACCTCCATAACCATCGAGGCTAGTCCAACGATTATATCCACGACCAGCGTATCCGTTATAACCGTCGTCGTAACTTCCATACCCTAATCCGCTTGTTCCATAACCTCCATATCCGCCTAGTCCGCTCAATCCATATCCTCTGTATCCGCCTAGTCCACTCGTTCCATAACCCCCGTACCCACCTAGTCCATTCGTTCCATAACCTCCATATCCACCAAGTCCACTTGTTCCATAGCCCCCGTATCCTCCCAAACCTCCATAACGACCGGAACCGTAATTTCCACTACCGTAATAACCATAACTGTATTTAAAAAAAAACATAAATTTAGTTAGCTATCCATTTTCGGTATATAGGAACGATAAAATATAATATAAAGCAGAGTCTTATAAGATTACCCAGTGTTTCCACCTCCCAGAATTCCTCCATAGCCGCCGCCCCCACTTTGATATCCTCGATAGATGCTGTTCACGCCTGCTCCTCCGCGGTTAAAGTAGCCTGTGCCTGTCGGGCTGTAAGCTCCACCACTTATTGTTGCATAATTTCCATAGCCACCGTAACCACTAGCGTAACCACCACTGCCATAACCATAGTCCCTGCCGATAAGAAATGCTGGAAGCGTAGAAACTATTAATTTACAAATGCAAAATAAGGTAACAGCGCTTTAAGTAAATAAATTATAAAAAAAGAAAAATATTCGTACATCATCAATGTTATGACTGCAGTGTAGAACCAGAAAGTACGAAATGACTTATCTTTATTGACTATCACTTTTAAATTACTATACAAAGGTATTAATTACATCACCTCTATTTTGTAACAAAGGGCAACCTATAGCGCTGGGACAAATAATTAGCTGCTACAATCAATGTGCATATATGCAACCATGATATTGTATCATGTTGCAATATCTTATTGTAAGAAGTACCCAATATAATGAGCTAAAATATACACACGTATTAAAAGGACGAATAGGTAATGGAAATTTGAGTTTAAATAGTAAGGTAAGGTTCAAAAAGATTCAGTATACCTTCTACTTCAATTAATCGTATTGTATCAGATGGTATGGTAGCAACATGTGATATACCAGTCCTGGTACGCAAGGTGACAGGTGCAACGATGTCTGAGATAATTTACACTCGTGTATACTAGGCTAATCAGTCGAGCCTTAGCAAAGTGCGATAGTAAATAGCACGCGAACATAAAGCATGTGGATATTGCGCCTGTGCACTGGCGAACATTGAAAGAAGCGGAAATTACATACATAACGTGCACATCTAGCTTATGATTCATCTAAGTGACTCGGTAAAGGGCTCGAACTACCTTATTGCCTCGGAAATCAGATCCTTTAGAATCACAATAATAGTAATGCCATAATATATGTGGCCATAATAAGTAAGCAATATTCGCATTTCACGCATAAACAGATTTCCACATTAAGGTAGCTATGTCAGTACGCCGGAGTCATAGATACTAGCAACTATCGTCATCGAAGAATAAAATTATTCATTCTTCCTGCATATTCCACAATTAAATTCTAAAATAAAAAAGTTTCATTCAATCATATTACGAAATTATTTTCACGTGCGTAATTAATTTAATAATGTTATTAAAACTAATTTGACTTATGTCTTGACTCGTCCGCCATTGGCTCTGTAAGCACACGACACATCGTGGCAACACCGCAATATCGACCGACTGTTCGACCGGCATCGTACGTTACCGACATGAAACGAGGTTAGGTTTGCGAAGTTTTTTTGGCGAATCTGCTCTGTCATGTCGAATTCTCCAAAAGAAAGACACGACGTTAGAGCGGATCGCGGAAAAAAACGGCCAATTCATTACGCGTAAAAGAAAAGCGTGGTTCGACAACATTCAAGCAACAAAAAAGCCAGATACAGTGAAGAATCGACGCAAATCAAATTTGATCAACAAATGAAAAATTCAAGAGTATCGATAGGTTAAAAAGTTCGATTTCAGTTAATTACGTCGAATTTAGGATGCGAGCGATCATTTTCATCCATTTTCATTGCAGAACACTACGAGTATATACCGATCGATGGTAACTGTCGCGTATATAGCTGATGTGCAACGTTGCCAAACTTCGGCGCCATCTTGAACAGCTGGTAGAGATTGTTTTTGCACAACGCAATTTCTTGCAATTAACTTACAATAAGTCGCTGAAATGTCCGGTAACTACTACTTTTTATGGTCGCATCGGTTACTTTAAGATCTAACGAAAACGTAGAGCTGTTTAGATGTTTTATATTTCATTTCTGAGATGCTTTTTTCTCTGTTCAAGAGTCAATTTTTTATATTTTTCCATATAACGCCATGTATAAAACTATGTTTTAAAAAGTTATTTACTTAATTAGATATCCGGTAACGTATCTCGTAATTCCTCACAAATAAAAGATGAATACTCAGACTTCAAGATATAAAGAATTCGGATGTATCTAACGTGTTTCCCTTCGCGTTATAACTACCTTAAATCTCCATGCACATATGCTACATTTATGTTTTATGAGTTGTATAATGCAAGGCCAGTCGTGTTGATCAATTGACCGTGAATCTCAATCAATAAATAATCCAGTAAAATATGAAGTAAGCGTAGAAAATTATGTTTGCATGACTAAGAGCTGGTCTTGGCGATGATGGGGATTGGATTGATGATAGCATTATTATCCAATCATGAGTATTCCACACTACGGTGCTGAGAACGTCACCGGTGCACTCGGGCGGAGCCGCAAGTGTGTCACTAAGCGCGTTCACACGCTCCGTAGAACTTGAACCGGTACATACCTTTTTTTCCTTCGCTTTGATTATTCCTTTGGCTCATAACTTAACGAAAGATGATATAGAAGTTTGCACAATGTGATGCTACTACGCGTAGGATATCTAGGTATTTTGAAAAACTTGAGTATACTAAGAAAAAGCATGTCGTTTCGGCTGCTATATAATTGCGTGCTCTATTCTTCTTTGTTACTAAATGGACCAAGAACATCCGGTGTTTTAACCATCGACAGCCCACCAGGCATTGAATGCGATATTTTCTACTTTGTATTCTTTTTTTCTTTCTTGTTCAGATAGTTCTTGAATGGAATTTATTTTTCTCTCTCATATTGAGGTTTTGGTCGAAACGGTGAAGTGATTTGTAAGGCCTAATATTTTCTGAGAATTACATTGCAATAGAATCTCAAGATGGACGTGCGTAGACTTTGTAAAACCGATTTTTTCGTCCGCGTTTGCCTTGGTTATATGCCGATTGGTTGGTTATCGAACGATACAAAAACCTAGATCACAAGATCTAGACATTTCGTCGTCGAATATATTACTGGCGGATGTTTTGTTATGGTTTTCCTATCATCAGACAATTTGTCGTGACTGCCACAATTCTCGTATACTTTGACCAACAACGATAGCACGTTCGACATAGGTTTATTTCAGGACAAGGATTTTTCGTACCGGCGTTGGTTGACATCGGAGGAGTGGTTAAAGTATTATGACATCAGATCTTATAACTCTTTAAAAATCGCACATATATTACAAAAAGTTAAAAATTGAATTGCTTTCTTAATATTTTCTATCTTTCCGAAAGCTTCTTCGATAAGGAAGCCTTTACCAATGACGGAAATTAATCGGGAAGCAATATGCAAACGAGATTAAGAGCATTTTTAAGATTACAGTGCTTGCCTCAGAGAAAGCAAGTTGGGAGCATAAAACTTTTTTATAGTACAAGCTTCATCCCCATGGTGAACATGTAACCAGAAAAAGAAGTTGTCGACACTCAAAATCTGTTTTAGTACTTTAAAGTGAAAACTGACAAAGAAAAAAACCGATCCTAAAAGCAAATTTTGCGATATAAGAATGAACGGCACACAGAGAAAAATGTTCATAGGTAATGAGTAAATGTAGTTAGCTCTACTATACAGAATAGTTCCCACATGGAAAATTTATTATTATTAGTTCTCGCAAAAATATGCGAAATATAATAATCAATACAAATAAATGTTGACGATCTTTGTGTGCAGTATCCTATATAGGTTGGGGAGTGTCGAATTTCAACTTTTATTGAAATGCGAACATTCGTTAGATATTTAACGAATGTTCTACTATTATGAATTATAAAACCTGATTGAGTAACATGTTACTCAATCAGGTTTTATAATTCTATTACATGATTGAGACGTCATATTTTTCTGTTTTATTAAAAACAAATTATATCTTGTATATAAATAAGAATATAAGCATCACTAATAGCTCATTTTAAAAGGGTCATATTCAACAATTACTAAAAACTTATGATGCATCTATTTTCAGCACCATTGTTGCAAGATATTGCAACGAAAAATTATTCCAATATTGACCCATAACATGAGTAATCATAGTGGCCATCAGCGACACCTATATATGCCTTTAGTAAAGATATATTTTTTTTAGCAAGAGAAAACAAAATTGCCAAATTCATCACATATGGGAATTATAAAAACTCATTAAGGGATCTGTACAAGAATGTATACAGCGCTTATCCTAAAAAAGGACATTCTGTAGATAAAAACCTACAATTTCGACACACTCCAATATAGTTGAATTAACTAAATATATTTCTCGATGCAGCATACTCATAAACAAATGAGATACATATTTACTTCGATCGCTCGCTGATGCTTCGAGGTCCTTGGTATCCGAGGGATGTTTCACCTCACCGGGCGACGTCAATTTCGATAATGTCTCAACGCTTTCAATAGCTCCGCTGCAAAGCGCTATTAAGCCGGCCACAGTCGTTATCTGCAAATAGTTTTGGCCGTTAGTAAATTCTACTTTTCAATTTTTTTAAAGGTGCAAACCTGTCGTTAAAAAAATCAGCACCTTGTAGAGGAGACCGGAACTAGACGGATCAAGCACAAGTTGGGCTGAGTCCATTTAAAAATCGGCAATTGCATGAGGCACTTTGCCCTTTAACAGGGAGTGCCGCTTAACCTACCAGTTTCAACATTTTTAAACCTATTTTTTACTAAATACTTTAATAAATGGGGCTCAAATGGGCTAAACTTCTGGCTCCGCAATACTCAAAGACATTTTTTTTTACAGAGTCAAGAACCATAACTGGGGTTATGTGCGAGAGAGATCTATAGGCGTTTAAGAGGCAGTGATACTCCGCTCCCCCCGCAGAAATTTCAAAAGCTGTCGTCTCTGAAAAAAACCACACAGATTGGGCTTGCATTTTCACGTAATACGCGCAATTATCGTAGAATTGGGCTAAGCTTCTGGCTCCTCAATCGATTCGGTCGTTTTTTTATGAGAATTAAAAAACAAATAGTGCAAGAGAGATAGAGCTATGTCCGAGAGAGACAGACCTAGGCGTTTAACATTGGGTGAAAAAATTCCTGCCGGTGTATCACAACCCGCGCAGAAAAAAGTAGTCCAGGATGGAGTCTCGGATGGAGTCCAGGATGGAATCTTGGCAGTCCAGGATGGAGTCCCGGATGGAATCTTGGCAGTCCAGGATGGAGTACAGGATTGAGTCCAGGATGGTGTCCGCCGACTCCGGCTTTTAATCGGATCCCGGAGTCGGCGGACACCATCCTGGACGACCCGTGAATCTCGGCTGTCCTACGGCAGAATCCATCCTGGTGTCCATTATGGATTCTCACCTGGAGTGTCTTAGAGTCCATCCCGGACTCCATCCTGGACGACCCGTGAATCTCGGCTGTCCTATGGCAGAATCCATCCTGGTGTCCATTATGGATTCTTCCCTGGACTATTTTACAGTCCATCCCGGACTCCATCCTGGACGACTCGTGAATCTCGGCTGTCCGATGGCAGAATCCATCCTGGTGTCCATAATGGATTCTCGCCTGGACTGTCTCGCAGTTCATCCTGGACGGTCCGCGAATCTCGGCAGCCCGGTAGTAGAATCCATCCTAATGTCCATTATGGATTCTCGCCTGGACTGTCCCGTAGTCCATCTCGGACTCCATCCTCGACGGTCCGCGAATCTCGGCTGTCCGGTGGCAGAATCCATCCTGTTGTGCATTATGGATTCTCGCCTGGACTGTCTCGCAGTCCATCCTGGACTCCATCCTGGATTCCATCCTGGACTCCATCCTGGACGATCCGGGTGTCCACCTTGGGCACCCTGGTGCCCAGACGATCCATGTTGGACCACTCTTATTACGTCAACGGAGGGTAAGCCTCTCGTGTGTAGTCGAACTCAAAACAGCTTTTCAGTCTTATATACGCTCAGGCTTCAAGTCACTTGCGAGAAACGCTTCGACCGCTCGCCATCTAGCGGAGCATTGTGTATCGGTGTTTCGCATGATGCCACTAGATGGCAAACGGACGCACCGTTTCTCGCAAGTGACTTGAAGCCTGAGCGTATATAAGACTAGAAAGCTGTCCTGAGTTTGACTACATACGAGAGGTCTACCCCCCGTTAACGTAGTAAGAGTGGTCCAAAATGGATCGCCTGGATACCAAGGTGCCCAAGGTGGGCGCGGTCTGGTCCTGGTGTCAACCTCCTGGTGGACACCCGGATCGTCCAGGATGGAGTCCAGGATGGATTCTTCCGTCGGACAGCTGAGATTCCATGGACCGTCCAGGATGGAGTCCGGGATGGACGGCGAGATCGTCCAGGCGAGAATCCAAAATGGGCACCAGGATGAATACTGCCATCGGACAGCCGAGATTCGCGGACCGTCCAGGATGGAGTCCAGGATGGACTGTAAGACAGTTTGGGGGAGAATCCATAATGGACACCAGGATCGATTCGCCCATTGGACAGCCGAGATTCACGGGTCGTCCAGGATGGAGTCCAGGATGGACTGTAAAACAGTCCAGGTGAGAATCCATAATGGACACCAGGACGGATTCTCCCATTGGACTGTAAGACAGTCCAGATGAGAATGCATAATGGACACCAGGATGGATACTGCCATAGAACAGCCGAGATTCACGGGTTGTCCAGGATGGCGTCCGGGATGGACTGTAAGACAGTCCAGGTGAGAATCCATTATGGACACCAGGATGGATTCTTCCATAGGACAGCCGAGATTCACGGGTCGTCCAGGATGGACTCCGGGATGGACTGTAAGACAGTCCCGGCGAGAATCCATAATGGACACCAGGATGGATTCTGCCATAGGACAGCCGAGATTCACGGGTCGTCCAGGATGGAGTCGGGGATGAACTGTAAGATAGTCCAGGTGAGAATCCATAATGGACACCAGGATGGATTCTGCCGTAGGACAGCCGAGATTCACGGGTCGTCCAGGATGGTGTCCGCCGACTCCAGGATCCGATTAAAAGCCGGTTTCAGCGGACACCATCCTGGACTCCATCCTGTACTACATCCTGGACTGCCAAGATTCCATCCGGGACTCCATCCTGGACTGCCAAGATTCCAGCCTGGACTCCATCCGAGATTCCACCCTGGACTACTTTTTTCTGCGCGGGAAGCTCTTAACATTAGACGATGAAATTCCTATGGTTGTATCATTGTTTTTAAAGACTTCTTATATATTGTTAATACGGAGCATTAACTAATGTTTCGACCATAAGTGACAAAAATTTAAAGACTTGAATAACTTAAATCGCTTCTTGCAATGAAAAGTAAAATGTTCTGACCGTAATACAAGACTTGTCCAAGAGTGACTATTAGGTGTATGCAGTTCCAATTTTTTTATTCCGAGACTGAGTAATTCGACTACAATTAAAGACTAGCTTAAACCCTCTATTTTAATTACGTTCAGAGGAATTTTGTATAGTCTGCTGAGAAAAAAAATCGGTTGGACCTATGGAATGTGCGTTTCCGGGTGGCGAAATACAAATCGAGTTTTCCTTTATTCACAGTAAATATTATTTTCTTCATTCACAACAAATATTATTTTGTCTAAGATTTTTTTCTCAGTATTTTGACTACTGGAGCAAGTGACTTCACATTAGACGGCGTGAATGGGTAAAAACGTATTTGACTATCAGAACCACATTAAGAACTTCACTTCGCTATGCGATAATTGCACGTCGCTATTACGCTATATAATAATTAATGTTTTAATTAAGAGTTTTATTTCCAAGATTCGTATTGTATTTTTATGACACCTATTATTATACATTTCTTTATTGACTCATCTTGCTACATAGTTGATTCAATTTACCTTGGAGTATGAGAAAATGCAGATTATCTAGCTACTGTCTAATATATGCATGAAAATACTTCACCTTTAACCCGATATATGTAGTTAATATTTGAAAAATCAAAAGCTAAAAACAACATGACTACTATCGGTGTCTCCTGTGTACTGTTGTACAGTTAGGCTCTGGTAGTTGATGTTCTATTGTTATTGATAAAATTACTATCGTTATGCGTCATCAGTGTCAACTACTGTAAGATATGCGCTCGAGAGACAGCTCGACAGCATTTGCTTATAACGACCCTCACGAATGGATGGCCGGCTTAGTAATATCGTCTAAAGGCCCCAAAGGAATGCCTTGCGCAATACTGGAAGATTTTATATAAGTGAACATTGGTATTGCGCACCGGAAGTCACACTCGGGCTCAATATACCTTATTGTTCACATCCCTTTTTTTCTTCTTGCTTTATTAGTTCCATGATAAAAATGTCATCTGTCTTTACAAATATAAAAAAATAGTCCTAACGATTCCTAACTCATCTATCAGTTGGTGGGCAAGGCGGTGGGAAGGTTGGAGGGTCTCTGCAGTACGAATAAAATAAATCTATCTCATGGGTTACTGTAGAGTGCGTTGTATCGAATTGGCAATTAATGGGCTCCGCCCATTTAGGCGGAAAACCTACGCACGATCACATACGACAAGTAAGACAAGGTATGATTTATGAGCATACGACCAGTCGACGAAATGTGTATTAACAGAGAATTTGTGAAAATGATTACACAGTTGAAGTAAACGGGTGACTTATCTTATGAGATATTATAAATTATATCGAAAATTAATGACAGCTCTAAGACAATTTAATATGCTATAAAGTTTGAACTTGTCGATTCGGAGAAATTCTCCGATCCTGCCGGTTGGGAGAAAAATAATATTCAACAAAGGCGCGATTGATGTTTTGGGACCATAAATTGTAGTTGAATAAACAAAAACTCATTCATCCGAAAGCTTTTGCTGTTTTTTCTAAACTTCGCAAACCACTTTCCATTACTTAATATTAAATCATCGTTGAATCATGTTTTATCCGAACAATACTGATTCCATGAGGAAGCAAAACAGGGAAATAAGACTTTTCTTATACCTTAGATGTTATGGTCTGGCACGAATCATTTCGATAATGTAGATACTGTATTTGGCTGTCGCCGTATTACTGAGTATTTTGAATAGAATACGAGAGTGTGCGGACAACTTCCCACCTTTTATTTGCACCTCCTTGTACTAAATTCAATCAAATGAAAGAGAATACAATTATGCCAATGGCGACTGTTCAGGGTATCTCGAAGTTGTCGAATTTCACTATTATATTGTAGAATTATAAATCGCTGCTCTATAGTTACCAATAGAAAATCAAGAGAATGGATGTCAAATTAAAAATGCAACACTTGATTGAGTTCAACCACTGGAAGGTACAATTGGGTTATGCATTTCTTAAGATAATACAGTTATTTCTTTTTCTTCAATGTCAAACCGTCATCCATTGTAATCCATTTTTTAATTTGAAGCTAAAAATGAGCTAGATTCAAAAACTGCTGAAAAAATAGGTTAACACGAAATTACAAATTTGTAATAGGGGAAAGTAAGATCTTGCTAATTATTGAGAAATTGTACTTTAGGGGGTCATTTTAATCTAAGATATGGACGAAAAGGCAGGCGGTCCCATTTATGGTCCTGGAATAAATTATTGTAAGTATGTAACATTATTTGGGTCTGATCTCTAAATAATCTGTAAAATAAAATATTCGAAAATCTAATTTCGCAACTCCGCTAAAATCTTGCACATATCTTAATGATATGTGTGACGACCTCCTTAAATAGAATCCTGTAAATTTCTTTTTGATTAACGTACTTTGAGGTTCTGAAACATGTTGCAAGAAATCTATGTTTCAAAGTGGCGCCACTTTATTTATTACCATTTTTCTTTAGTTTAGTTTATGTTATATTTAAATTCATATATTTTCAGCATCTCCTTAGTTTATTTGTTCTAGATGAGTAGAACGGCCAGAATCATGCACCCTATGAACCGAACTCTTTAGAATAGTTTAATAAAAGGTGACATACAGTGCTTGTATTTCAAAGTTGCGAAATAATTTATTTTTCATAGATACTTTAATTGTCCACTAATATTTACGAAAACCCTTCATTCCAAAAGACCTTATAATTTTGACATTAAAAAATCGCAAAAACAGTCTAAAAATGATGCTCCCTTAGCCCCCGCCCCCACCCTTCCCCTAATGATTATTAACAAAAGCTACATTATCTGAAAGGTCTTGACATTTACAAGCCGTCTTTTTAGTATCTGTATAACAGGCAGCAAAAATCTGCGACGTTTAAGTATAATTTTATACTGTTTGCCGTTTTCGAATCTTATTAACAAAGATGCAAGATAAGGAAATTAGCCAAATTATGCACTTACCAAGATATGTCGCTTCATGTTGTCAGCAGATTAATAAAAAATGTCAAACTAGCGAAATATATTTGCCAAGGCTTTTGCGACTTATCGTCCTGTCGAACGCGCAACTAATGTAGGTACTGCCCGAAGTTACATTGCAGTAAACCCCATATATATGTATTTTTTCCTGCCCCTCCTTTCCGTGTCCACCACCACGGGCTTCGTAGGGAAGTCGATGTTTGAGCTTAACGCTCGCGATGTTTCAGACACACAATGCAGACGAGCGAAGGACTGTAACGCGCATGATGACAAGGTCGTCGTCGAGAATATCACTCCTTCACGGTCTTTCCACACAGAAAGACACACCCAGTTATGAATGTCGCGCGTCGTACATTATGTACTCGCACATTTCGAGACATTTCCGTTTACTTAGGAACATATAGTATAATCTCCGAATTTCACCACAGGCAAACAAATGCAACTAGTCTAAGTGTGTATACCTATTGCCATACTACTATATTTTGACAGGGTTATGGGAATTGGCAGTAGACATCAATTTTGCTTCCTCATAGAGAAAGCTTTGTTTTCGTGTAAAAAAAACCATTTCGCGATTTTCATGTCAGAAAAGTGATCAAGAAAAAATGTCCGTATGTATGTATGTGGGTGTGTAGGTGTGTATGTATACAACGCCAAAAACTCGAACGCCCAGAACGCAAGAACAGTTTTGTCTATCAAGCTTCATTTGGCACACAGGTGGAACAGTAGACCCTTTTCACTTGTTATAATTTTAGATAAAATCCATGCAAAAATTTAGATTTCCTAGCATTTTTAATTTTTTGAAAAACGGCGTAGGATCTCTAGCTTCCGTAAAAATTAGTCTATAATACTAAATAGTTCCTTATAAGAGCATGTGTACTGGATGGTGTTTGGTATTGAATTTGGCTAGAATTGGTAGAGCGGTTCAGATTTTATGAAATTTTGAATTCTTAAAAAATTCATTTGAATTTTCTGATACTTTGAGTTTCTAGTAAAATGTCTTCTGAGCTAAGATAAACTTGCAAAGTAGAATCTTGTAAATTGCTTACTCATTGTTTTTTGCTTTTTATAAAGCTTTCTCTATGAGGAAGCCAAAATAGATTAACATACTTCCTCATAGAGGTAGCTTTGTAAAAAAACAAAAAAATAATGAGGAATCAATTTACAAGATTCTACTTTGCAGGCTTTTTAAATAAGCAATTATAATTGATCATAGTTCAGAAACAAACATCGGTTAAGCTTTTGCAATAATTATGGATATTTCGGGTAAATATTTTCTCATCGAATAATACAGATTATTTTTCTGGCCTGGATTTCAACCAATCACAGAGCGGTATTCTAGGTAATCGAGTTTCATTTCTTAAAAATTTCATGGGTCATTTCACCCGGATATTCCACAGTAGCTCTTCACGTGTTTTCAACCAATGTAACATTCGGATTGACATTTTTGTTCGTCAAAAATTGGGTTAATGTTTCCTCGAATACTGCTCTGTGCTTAGTCGAAATCTAGATCCGAAAAATAATCCGACAAGTACCCCTCGGCCTCCAAAATTAATCGTAATATTTCCCTCTAGTTTCTCTGCTTAGCAACGAAACAATCGGGAAATATTCCGATAATTTTGGAGGTCTTGGGATATTACTACTGAATATTTTTTAGAAGTTTTCCATATATAATGTTTTCCGTATAATGCCCATTCGTAAAGGCAGACATTTTTTTTTAGTGTGGTAGCTGGATGTTCAACAGTGTTTCTATAATTATACAATACTCTCAGTATATCGAGGCAGAATTCGAAATCAATATTCCAATTATATTTGCACTCTCACTACAAGAGGGAAAAGTTTCCTCCAGTTATATTCATTTTAGCGCAGATCGTTTTTGCTCAATTTCTGGAAATTCATCTCCATTCGAAATTAACATTACAAAATGACCATTCTATAAGGGAGGACATGTCATCTGTGCATTTCCATTTTGGTTCACGGCCGCTCAGGACGCTTGGTTAATCGCCCGCGTTGTAACATAATTCTTCGTGACATTGATTTACGCTTGGCAAGCACATATGGCTATTCCATTGATTCGGACTCGTGACTCCGACGACGAAGGTGTAGCGCAGCGCAACGACAGCGACAATGTCACGTCACAATGTCTGGGAGACAGCATCGTGTGACAAAAAAAAATCCAAGTAGTTCAAGTACGCGTTATGGTCAGCAATGGCTATTCACACGGATGAAGAATTTTTCGCACGAGGGTGACAATTATTGGATTTCTGCAGCGCGTAACACACTCTGTTTATATGTGCATGGACTTGAATAAAATCTTCGTAAAAGAGTTTCAAGAACACGAAGTAAACAATGAACGAGTAATTCCCACAGACCGTTTTGTTGCATCTATTTGTACAGAGCGAAGGAAAATCAAATTTTCTTGATCATCCATATATCTATAAAACAAGAGACCGGTCTGTCTGACTTAAAAACGCCCAGCCAAAGCCAGTGAAACGACAAACATGAAATTCGGAGACAACCTATTTTTTCTTTTTAATTCGACATCTAAGGCGATGAGAAGAGGTAAAATATGCTTTCATCGATTTTTTAGGCACTCACGTTTTGAAAAAACGCACAGGAGTGCCTATTAAATTTGGTCTCAACATGCCTATTTTAACATTTTATGGAAAATATTGGTGTAATAGGAATTAATCTATTTTTTTTAAAGCAGATCTCTTAAACGAAGTCAAATACATATTCTTGGTGTAACAGAATACATGAATTTTATTATTTAGTATTTTTTTTATGGTTTCAGATCATTTTGTGTTACCCGGACGTTCGTATCAAGCAGGGGCTCTGGATTCAAGAGACCGAACAAGATGAAATTTGCAGCGTTTCTTAATCTAGCATTGAATAGTATGCCCATGAATTATAAGATATTTCCTATTTATTAATACAGGCATTTACCTTACAAAAATGGCACGTTTTACGTGGAAATTGTGTACCTGCCAAAATCTTTGCAGTGAGCAGAAGGATTATGCTCAAATTTGCAGTGTACTCCTGATTTACCTTAATGCAGATGTATCTTTTTTAGTTTTTTTTTTAAATATTAGATTGGTGATTACCTACCACCATAAAATTTAGATATATGGTTTGAATAAATTTAACACTAATGATAATATAAATACTTTTTTCTATGAAAAATAATTGCAACCTTTTGTATTATACACCATAAAATAACGTAGTCATTATTTCCTGCGTGTTTCTTTATTGTTTCATTTATTCAGACTATTTGTACACTTTAATTACGAAGAAAGTTGATAATCAATATACAATGAATGGCGTATGACTGAACATAATCTATACATAAAAATTATAAAGCATATCCATTCGCAACATATAACTTATTGTTATATAAAACTTAATGTTCAATATGTATATTCTGAAATTAACCCTGTTTCTTTGTTAGGTTTCACTGACACTTGTCAATGTATTAACTACTATTCATATTTTCATTTCTACATGTTTGGCTGTCAACAACCAATTTGTCGTATGTATTTCACTCAACCGCACTAACAATAGCATTTTTAGTAACACGAGTGTAGTCTTTTAGAACAATATTAAGAATTCAACGGTCCAGATGTACTCTTTCTTTAACATTAGACTTAACAAATTTGTTTTCACTTGTTATGCACTTGACACTTTAGACCATTGATTTATTTACCTAGCAGAGCCGAGCGACCGTCATTTTTCGGTTGCTTTACGGCCACTTACAAAAGTGACCGTCTATATAAGGTCCCGTTTTCATGATGCGATAAAAGCCAATCAGCTATGATGTGACGGGCGAAGTATTTAATGAGCAGAAGTAATTGAAATGTCAGTCGGGATTTTTGATGATTTTGAAATATTTAAATAGAAACTGAAATAAAATATTACATTTTTTTAAAATAAATTCTGTGGCTATGTTCACTCAGTTGCAGTTGTTCTTTTGGACTTTCGTAGTCTCGACATTTGCATGCCAGTAAATATTTTATGTGAAAAGAGGTAAAATAGTGATTGGATATGGGGCATTCGACCAGATTCGACCTGGGTCTGACGCTCGACCTCGCCGATTTGGCTGGAAATTTTTTGTAGGATTGGTTAGACCCTCAAATGAACCAGATTTTATTTATTATTTTTTGTATGCAATTTTTGTTTAAATATTTTTTTAAAGTGACATATCGAATTCCCTAATTTAAAAATCTGAAAAAATTCTGAATAATACTTTGTTGAATATCAAAATTTCCTAGCTTATAACCAAAGAGGGCAACAATTTTCTTCTTATAGTTTTTAAGCTTTTTTCATTTAAAAAAAATTATGAAAAAAAAGAAAAGAAAAAATTAATTTACTACAAGCCATTGGTGAAACGATTATTTATGTGAACTCGGACTTTTTTAAATATTTTCAGATTTTTAGGAATTCGTCAAATTTTTCTGAACTAAGACTATTCTAGTACCAGCATGCCATTTTTAGACATTTTTAGAAATGTCTTGAAAGAAAAGATTACTAAAACTGTTCTGAGGGAAACGGACAGGCGGGGTATGCAAACGGGCAATCAACATTATCCAAACTTACTATGACAATTATTATATACTGTGATGTTCCGGATTCCGGTAATTTATGTTTTGTTTCTCGAAACGCGTATGAGATGGCGCGAGGGAACGTTTCGCCCGTGGAACACTGAAGTGTTCGGCTCGGAGGCGCGGGAACGCAGGACGGGTTTGAAAATCAATATTCAGTGATTGAAGTTAAAGATGAAAGTCAAACTGTGTGTATATATATTGAATAATTAGCAAATACAAATGCAAACGTAGAACGTCCGTTCCATACAAAAGTCGAAGTTATTCTCCCTAAATATACTCGTTAAGTTTTCGGCAAGGTCTCCGATGCGTCGTTGGATGGGGGTGGTTCATCCCTCCGTGGTGAACGCTGCCTAATCATCGGTCGTCGCTGTAGCGTCGGTTCTCCTACTCCGGGGTTGTTGTCCACTCCCGTCTCCCTGGCTGCAGCGGGGGTAGCGCGTCCGTCGGGCTCGGCGGGCCCGGCGTCGATCGGCGGATCGGCGCCGGCCGCGGCCTGTTGGTCACCACGTGTTGGCGTACCGGACCGTACGCGGGGCCTGTCTTTTGTCTACCCAAGTGGCGACTCTTCTGAGCCGGAAAAACGGGCAGAAATCACGTACGGTCTCCGCTGGTGGTACATGGCAATTGACAATAACCGGCGCGTCTTCGCGTGTTGTTCGTTGTCGGCTCAAGGATGCTGTTGATTACCCTCTTCCGGTGGTCCTCGAGTCGTGAAGAGTTTCTCGAGAATCGTAAAAAAGAAAGTCTTCCCCATGCGCTCGCTACATTCTCGTGTGACCAATTCTACCTCTAGAATATCTATAAGTTTCTATTTCTAGCATCTCAGTTTGAATTAATCTGCATTGCGCGCGGTTCGCGGGGTTCGTGGATTCGATAATCGACTGTCCTTTCGATATAGACGCAACCTTGCGTCACAATACGAAAAGCATGCTCAACACACAAAGTGTTTGATAGTAATTAGAGTTCATTCATATGTGTTCACAATATTTTCTTGGAGCGAGATAGTGTAACGTATATATATATTGTATAGCGCGCAACAGTACAACATGCAAACTATACGGAACGCGCAGCGCGACGTCCCCGTGAGTGCCTAAAAAAAATGGCCGAAGGGCCATTTTGGGGGGGTTTGGGGGCAGGGCCACCCAACAACAACAAGGGTTGCTTGTCAATAGTTCGTAAGCTGGATGAGACTTTGACTTGGTTCTAACTTACAAAATTTTCACGTACAAATGCTCAAAAACACGAATCAGGTTTGTGCCCTAATCAACCATATAAGGCAGTGAAAAATAGATGAAATGCATTTTCCCAGATTTCTCAATATCTTTAGGCTCCATGAGATACTGACTTGGTTTTTGTTTCAAAAGGTTTCTCATACAGATGCTTGAAGCTTGAAGTGTACGAGTATATAGTATGTTTCCTTGATAGGCACAACCAAGTTATCGGTCAACATAACCAAGAATTTGGCAAGAAAACCAAGTACTTAGTGCGCCTAGCCAATAAATTGGTGGCGCCTATAAAATTTGTCTTGGTCACATTTTTTACCAAGATCTTAGTAAGCCCGACCAAGCCGTTTTCTGAGTGTAATATAGCATGCATCAACGCAAATTCACCAATATCTCTTAGGTATGATGAGATATTCACTTGATTGATCATTGAAAACCTTTTATGTTTTGGAAAAAACATGAATCAGAATTTGGCTCTAATCCGGACAAATGTGTCAAAATAAAAATATTAAGAATATTTTTTTACATACAAATTTTTTTTTTTGGAACAGACGTCGAAAAAATATGGAAGATGACGCCAGCCCACCTAGGGTCGGATCTCAAAAATCTTTATTTTCCACAAAACATTTTTCGGATTTTTAAGTATTTAAAGAATACCCAGTGATAGCTTTATGTCACAGCCACAACAAGAAAATACATACTGGTACATCAATAAATTCATCAGAATCTCAAGTATTCTGCAATATCCGGCTGATCTAAGGTGACCCTTTCTTATGGAAAGGGGTAGAATGTATTTTCCTCGATTCACGTTTCTTATGATCGATGAGATATCGACTTGATATTTTATTCAAAAACTTTTTTTTTTTGGAAAAAATATGATTCAGAGTTACGCTCTAATCCAGACAAAGGAGTCATAATAAATATATTATTGAAATTATTTATAAATACTCAAGAGATTTGAAGGGGGCACGCATCAGGACCAAAACGTAAACAAGGAAGTATATTTATTCGAAATAGCCACCTAACAATATAGTATTAGCTTTAATCCTTAGCCGCAACAAGTAAACATATACTAGGGCATCGTTAATCCATTAAATTCGTCAGCGTTTCAGCTATTCTAAAATATGCGTCTGATCTCATGCGCACGGGTAAGGCCTTGCACGATAGCGTAGGCGGACACGACAATGATGACTTACAGGGTCAGGACCGATTGTACACCTCCCAAATCTACACGAAGCCAAGGCTACACAAGAAGTATACACCGAACGACTGAGCACGCGAGCACTTCTATACCAAATTACTCTGCACCGAAAACTATACACCCTCAAGTTTACACGGAGAGAAGTTAGCACAAAAAGAATACACCGACTGACTGTACACTCGAGTAGCTCCACACAAAATAACTGAGCACCAAAATCTGTACACCACGCAACTGTACATAAGGACAAGTACACACAAGAGGTTTGCACCGAACGACTGAACACGCAAGCAGCTCTACACAAACTTGCTTTACACGGCAAGGGACCGACTCTACACCTCCCGACTCTGCACAAAGACAAGTCGACACAAAAAATCGACACGAATGACTGTACACACGTTGAGTTGCCTGCAGAGTTGGGAGGTTTTTATAGTTGCGAGGTGTTTAGATTTCGGTGTAGAGAAATTCGGTGTAGAGCTGCGTGCGTGTTCAGTTGTCGGTGCAATACTTTTATATTGATTCGTTTTTGTGTAAAGCTGATGGTGTTTAGTTTTCGGTGTAGAGTTATTTCGTGTTGAGTTGCCTGCGTGTACAGTCATTATGTGTCGACTTTTTGTGTAGACCTATCTTTGTGCAGACTTGGGGGGTGTAGAATCGGTCCCCTGCCGTGCAATTGTACAGACTGCACACCGAACAGCTGTACACGACGAAATGTCGATACTAAAAACTCAACACCGCGAATTGTCGACACTAAAAACTGTACACGCCGAAAAGTCGACACTAAGAAACTGTACACCGAAAACTTGGCACTGAATAATAATGGTTTTTTTTTTTCCAAAGTCCTTTTTCTTTGTTCCTTCAAGTTTTCTTGTTCTTGCTTTGGATATAAAAAAGTCTAGTTCGTTCTATTGTGTATTGATATTGTCTGCAAAAAGTTATTAGGAATTAACGATTGCTGGCACTCAAACGCCAACGTGGCTGTACTTATAGACCAAAATCAGTAGCACACGAAGAAAACACTTAATTGCCACAGCGAATATATTATCCAAAATTGCCACAATCAGTATATTATACAATGAAAAGTGAACCGGCAAATCAAAATCCTTAAAAAGCTCCCGGCGCAGAAAAAAGTAGTCCAGGATGGAGTCCCGGATGGAGTCCAGGATGGAGTCCAGAATGGAGTCCAGGATGGAGTCCCGGATGGAATCTTGGCAGTCCAAGATGGAGTACCGGATGGAGGCTCAGATAGTGTCCGCCGACTCCGGCTTTTAATCGGATCCCGGAGTCGGTGGACACCATCCGAGACGATCCGCGAATCTCGGCTGTCCAATGGGAGAATCCATCCTGGTGTCCATTATGGATTCTCACCTGGATTGTCTTACAGTCGATCCTGAACTCCATCCTGGGCGGTCCGCGAATCTCGGATGTCCGATGGCAGTATCCATCCTGATGCCGATTTTGGATTCTCGCCTGGACGGTCTCGCCGTCCATCCCGGACTTCATCCTGGACGGTCCATGGAATCTCAGCTGTCCGACGGAAGAATCCATCCTGGACTCCATCCTGGACGATCCGGGTGTCCACCAAGAGGTTGACACCAGGACCAGACCGCGGCCACCTTGGGCACCTTGGCGTCCAGACGATCCATTTTGGACCACTCTTACTACGTCAACGGAGGGTAGACCCCTCGTGTGTAGTCAAACTCAGGGCAGTTTTCTAGTCTTATATACGCTCAGGCTTCAAGTCACTTGTGAGAAACGGTGCGTCCGTTTGCCATCTAGTGGCATCATGCGAAACACAATGCTCCGCTAGATGGCGAGCGGTCGAAGCGTTTCTCGCAAGTGACTTGAAGCCTGAGCGTATATAAGACTGGAAAGCTGTTTTGAGTTCGACTACACACGAGAGGCCTACCCTCCGTTGACGTAATAAGAGTGGTCCAACATGGATCGTCTGGACACCAAGATGCCCAAAGTGGACACGGTCTGGTACTGGTGTCAATCTACTGGTGGACACCCGGATCGTCCAGGATGGAGTCCGGAATGGACTGCGAGACAGTCTAGGCGAGAATCCATAATGAACATTAGGATGGATCAAGAGTCGCGGTAGCGACTCGACGCCAAGTTAAAAAAGAAATTAATGTTGCCTTCACACTACGATTTGTCTGTCTGACTGGACGGGCTGTTACTCCTGGCGCGACGGTCGCTACTGCTACTCTATTTATTCGGAAGGCGGCCACTCACCGGCCGTTTTCAAATTATAACTCGAATTATATTTGACCACACGTCGAGAACGGAAGATGTGTCAGGTTCAATATTTTTTATTTTTTTTTCTCTTTCAAATGAGACCTGCGGCAAGGAAATCTGTTTCTTTAATGCTGATATCTGGCATCTTAGTAATTCTCACCGAGCGACTTTATGTTCCTCCCGTACGGCCGCACTCACACAACTTTAAATGTCCCAACCTATATTTGCCGACGTATTATCTCTGACCACATGTCGCGAACGAAAAATGTATCATGATCAATATTTTCTATTTTTTTTTTTCTTTCGAATGAGACCAGTCACAAGAAAATCGGTTCATTTACCGCTGATATCTGGTCTTTTCAAAGTTTTTCATTTTTAACGCACTCACACAATCTCGATTCACGTATTCACGTACACACATTATATAGAAGCGCCGCGCGCAGGCGCCAGTGGCGGCTCGCGAGCAACCAGTGTGTGACGTCACACAGTCGGCAGCGGTTCAGTCAGTCAGCGCGTGTTGCACAGCCGACATCATCAAGAGTCGCGGTAGCGACTCGACGCGAAGTGTACATTTATAATTCGCGTATTTTTATACTTTATCAGTGTTTAATAATTTAAATTTAAATCAGTGCGTAATATTATAAATCAGTGCTTAATACTTTAAATCAGTGCTGAAATTAATTAATTTTTTTATAAATAAGTGTGTGATAAATGAGTGTTGAGAACAATCGCAGTGCGTTCTCGACCCCAGTGCTTCATCTTTTATGGGATTATTTTTCATCATAAAGTGTGATCTTTTTCGTTTTCATCAGTGTCTGACTGCTGTCTACGTTTACAGTCGAGTATCGTTTCAGTCAGTGTCTGCCGTGACTAACCTCATTTCAGTAAGTATCTGTCGTGATTAACCTTCTTTTAATCAGTGTGCATAGATTTGAAAGGATTTTTTACTGTCATCTGACTTGCATATGCTTTTCAATATTATTTTAAGCAAAGTTCTTATGTTTTCGATTCTGCGCATGATTTTCAGATTCAACTACTAGGCAGATTGGAATGGTTGACATCTCATTTTCTTCTTCATGAAAAGATACACCGGCTAAATGCAGCAAATGTCAATAAAAGGTAATATTTTTTTATGATAATGCCCAACGCACTGTATTGTTGGCACTCAATGATATGAAAATGCCCAACGCAATGTATTGTTGGTACTCGATGAAAGGATTTTTTACTGTCATCTGACTTGCATATGCTTTTCAATATTACTTTAAGCAAAGTTCTTATGTTTTCGATTCTGCGCATGATTTTCAGATTCAACTACTAGGCAGATTGGAATGGTTGACATCTCATTTTCTTCTTCATGAAAAGATACACCGGCTAAATGGAGCAAATGTTAATAAAAGGTAATATTTTTTTTATGAAAATGCCCAATGCACTGTATTGTTGGTACTCGATGATATGAAAATGCCCAACGCACTGTATTGTTGGTACTCGATGAAAGGATTTTTTACTGTCGTCTGACTTGCATATGCTTTTCAATATTATCTTAAGCAAAGTTCTTAGGTTTTCCATTCTGCGCATGATTCAGATCAAACTACTAGGCAGATTGGAATGGTTGACATCTCATTTTGTTCTTCATGAAAAGATACACTGACTAAATGGAGCAAACTATTTTTTTTTTCATTCTGAAAGCAAAGTTAATCACTGATAGAAAATAGCATAACATTTATTTATTAATAATTGTGTCACTTAAAAAATATTACCTTTTATTAACGTTTGCTCCATTTAGCCGGTGTATCTTTTCATGAAGAAGAAAATGAGATGCAACCATTCCAATCTGCCTAGTAGTTGAATCTGAAAATCATGCGCAGAATCGAAAACCTAAGAACTTTGCTTAATTTTCCATTCTGCGCATGATTCAGATCAGAGTTGGAAATAATGCATTATTTTTTTAATGCATTATCGTTTTTTTTACCGATTACTTTAACAATGCATAATGGAATTCAGAACCATTACCCATTACTTTATTAATGAATAATGGAACTCATATCCGTTACCCATTATTTTTTTATGAGTAATGTAACTCATATCCGTTACCCATTACTTTTTTAATGAGTAATGGAACTCATATCCGTTGCCCATTACTTTTTTAATGAGTAATGGAACTCACATTCATTACCCATTACTTTTTTAATGAGTAATGGAACTCACATCCATCACCCATTACTTTTTTAATGAGTAATGGAACTCACATCCATCACCCATTAGTTTTTTAATGAGTAATGGAACTCACATCCATCACCCATTACTTTTTTAATGAGTAATGGAACTCACATTCATTCCCATTACTTTTTTAATGAGTAATGGAACTCACATCCATCACCCATTACTTTTTTAATGATTAATGGAACTCACATTCATTACCCATTACTTTTTTAATGAGTAATAGAACTCACATGCATCACCCATTACTTTTTTAATGAGTAATGGAACTCACATCCATCACCGTTTTTTAAATTAATGGGTAATGAACGTGCTAATGGATATATGATAGTCCCATTACTTTAGAAAAATTTGCTTAATAAATAAATATATAAATAAATAAATCGGAAAATCGTTCAAAAAGTTAATAAATAAGTAGATGAATAGCAAAATCGTTCGAAAAATTGAAAAATAAATGAATAAATATAATATCATTAGAAGTCTGCGGTTAAAACAGGTCGCGATAGACGGGCGATTTCTCAGAGACGAACTATCCGGATACCTGAAAATCTTAGCAATAGTCATTTGCGACATGTTGCATTTCTAACTTTTGACTAACTTTTAACTAACTTCTAACTTTTGACTAACTTTTAACTAACTTCTAGCTTTTGATTAACTTTTGACTAACTTCTAACTTTTGACTAACTTTTGACTAACTTCTAACCTTTGACTAATTTCGAACATTTGACTAACTTTTGACTAACTTCTAACCTTTGACTAATTTCGAACCTTTGACTAATTTCGAACATTTGACTAACTTTTGACTAACTTGACCAACTTCTAACTTTTGACTAACTTCTAACTTTTGACTAACTTCTAACTTTTGACTAACTTCTAACTCTTGACTAATTTCTAACTTTTGACTAACTTCTAACTTTTGACTAATTTCTAACATTTGACTATCTTTCAACTAACTTCTAACTTTTGACTAACATCTAACTTTTGACTAATTTCGAACATTTCACTAACTTTTGACTAACTTCTAACCTTTGACTAATTTCAAACCTTTGACTAATTTCGAACCTTTGACTAATTTCGAACATTTGACTAACTTGACTAACTTCTAACTTTTGACTAACTTTTAACTAACTTCTAACTTTTGACTAACTTTTAACTAACTTCTAGCTTTTGACTAACTTTTGACTAACTTCTAACTTTTGACTAACTTTTAACTAACTTCTAACTTTTGACTAACTTTTAACTAACTTCTAGCTTTTGACTAACTTTTGACTAACTTCTAACTTTTGACTAACTTTTAACTAACTTCTAACCTTTGACTAATTTCGAACATTTCACTAACTTTTGACTAACTTCTAACCTTTGACTAATTTCAAACCTTTGACTAATTTCGAACCTTTGACTAATTTCGAACCTTTGACTAATTTCGAACATTTGACTAACTTTTGACTAACTTGACTAACTTCTAACTTTTGACTAACTTCTAACTTTTGACTAACTTCTAACTTTTGACTAACTTCTAACTTTTGACTAACTTCTAACTTTTGACTAACTTCTAACTTTTGACTAATTTCTAACTTTTGACTAATTTCTAACATTTGACTAACTTTCAACTAACTTCTAACTTTTGACTAATTTCTAACTTTTGACAAACTTCTAACTTTTGACTAATTTCTAACATTTGACTAATTTCTAACATTTGACTAATTTCTAACATTTTACTAACTTCTAACTTTTGACTAACTTCTAACTTTTGACTAATTTCTAACATTTGACTAACTTTCAACTAACTTCTAACTTTTGACCTTTGACTAACTTTTGTCTAACTACTAACTTCTTTTGACAAACTGTTGACTAACTTCTAACTTTTTATTAATTTCTAACATTTGACTAACTTTCAACTAACTTCTAACTTTATACTAATTTCCAACTTTTGACTAACTTTTCAGTTACTTTTAACTTTTGACTAACTTCTGACTTTTAAAAGTTAAAAGTTAGTTAGTAGGTAGTCATCAGTTGGTGAAAAGTTAGTAGTCAGTCAAAAGCTAGAAGTTAGTTGAAAGCAGAGTTGTGAAATTTTTAATGTGAAAATAATGCATAATTTTTTATGAAAAAAATTGATAATGGAACTCGAATCCACTACTCATTACTTTATTAATGAGCAACGGAGCAGAGGTCCATCACCCATTACTTTATTAGTGAGTAATGGAGCAGAGGTCCATCACCCATTACTTTTTGCTTCCCCATAGAAGAAGCTTTTTCATGAAATTTTTTTTTCGAGATTTTCATGTCAGTACACTCAGAATGGGCCAAAACGTCGAGAAAAGTGATTTAGAAAAAAATGTCTGTATGTATTGTCTGTGTGTGTGTGTATGTTACACGATCGAAAAATGTAAACCTTTATAACTCGGGAATGCATTGAGATATCAAGCTGAAATTTGGACAATAGATAGAGGGATCAAGCCTCATCGTTCATACAGATGTTTGTTAAAGTCCACTTCATCGTTAAATTATTACGCGTTTTTTAATTTTTTGAAAAATGTCTGTTTACTCGACTACTCTTTCAATTTTCGAGATTTTGATCTTAAAATTGGTATGAATGTGAGCTTTCATACGCCGGTGATCGCTATTGAATTTGGTTAAGATCGGTTGAACCATTAAAATTTTATGATGTTTTGAATTTTTCAACAAATTGACATTATCGCTCTATTGTAACTTTTGCAAAACTTCAGGTAGCGAGCTCAAATTTTGAATAAAAATGAAACAATATTCAGCCATTATATATGTATAATTTAGTGACGAACGGTATGAAATTTTTGATTTTATGGAATGTTGAATTATTTTTAAAAATATACATTATCACATTCACTTTCGGCAACGCTCTAATAATAACGAAATAGAAAAACGAATCCACAACATGTATATTTATCTAATTAAAACAAGGATGCAATGTAGAACCTTGCACATTGCTTCCTCATTATTTTTCGCGTTTTACAAAGCTTCCTCTATGAGGAAGCTAAAAATGGAATAACATACTTCCTCATAGAGGTAGCTTACTCATTAATAAAGTAATGGGTAATGGATGTGTGTTCCATTACTCATTAATAAAGTGATGGGTAATGGATCCGAATTCCATTACTCATTAATAAAGTAATGGATAGTGGATCCGAATTCCATACTCCATTTTTTTCGTAAAAAATAATGCATTATTTTCACATTAAAAATTTCACAACTCTAATTCAGATCAAACTACTAGGCAGATTGGAATGGTTGACATCTCATTTTCTTCTTCATGAAAAGATACACCGGCTAAATAAAGCAAATGTTATTAAAAGGTGATATTTTTTCAGTGACACAATTATTAATAAATAAATGTTATGCTATTTTCTAAATCAGTGATTAACTTTGCTTTCAGAATGAAAAAAAAAATAGTTTGCTCCATTTAGCCGGTGTATCTTTTCATGAAGAAGAAAATGAGATGTCAACCATTCCAATCTGCCTAGTAGTTTCATCTGAATCATGCGCAGAATGGAAAACCTAAGAACTTTGCTTAAGATAATATTGAAAAGCATATGCAAGTCAGACGACAGTAAAAAATCCTTTCATCGAGCACCAACAATATAGTGCATTGGGCATTTTTATATGCAATAGGATTTGGATGATATTGAATTTCCAAAATCAATTTTTTTTACCTGACTCCTTCCCCTTAAACTATAAACCATTGTTAAATTGGCAGACTATTGGGAGAAACTATTGAACTACACTATTGAGATAAAAGTACACTATTAGAAGGAACTGTTGCGTCTAGAACTATACAATAGTTTACAATTGAAGAACTACTGAATAGTTCTACTGAATACGTGCAAAAAATTAGCTGAATGACTAGATTTTGGAGGAATGAAGTATAAGAAATTTCGATGAGTCAGATGTTTATGTTTTTTCTAGATGGATGGACGTGATTGTCAACGATTTAGACGGTGGTTTGATAATGGTACCAGATGGAGTGGCACTTTCTTTACTTTCGGAACCACTTTTCTCTCTGACCCAGGATGCCCTTTCGGTTGTACTACAACTGGAGCTCGCTTGTGCCAACTACGCATTTCTTCCATTTGCAATGAGAGCATTGCATCCGTCGATGTTGGATAATGGTATCATCCTAAGTCTGATATCATCAAGAGTTGCGGTAGCGACTCGACGCCAAGTTAAAAACGAAATTAATGTTGCTGTCACACGACAATTTCTCTGTCTGTATATATATAATGGAATGCCTCACCTCCGACGAGATTTCGAGTCTATAGAAATTTTGGTTTCATTGAATGTTTTGAGTTTGCAAAGTTAGACAAGAATTCTTGTAGAATTCTTATTGCTGCCTCTGTTCTTTGTAAACATGCAGGATACATTTAGTAGTATCTACTTACCTTCATTTACTGTTCATTGTACATGAACTTTGTAATCAATACACAGATATAACTAAAACATGTGTTCGCATTATTTTTTTAAATTACGTTTTGACTTTCAAAAAGAGAGCAAATAACACCAAAAATGTTTTCCCAAAACAAAAATGGTACGCCAAGTTAAAAAAATTGCTTTCAAAAAAATTGCTGACAAACAAAATTCCTTGCAAAAATATTAAACCAAATCCAATATATTAGCCAAGTTAAACTCGCTACAAAAAAAACTTGGTGTGCCAGGGACTAGCTCCCGTACATAGTCCATTAGCCAACATAAACTCGCTACAAAAAAAACTTGGCGTCCCAGCGACTAGCTCCCGTACATAGTCCATTGAAGTAAGTGCGGGAGAAAACAATTCCTAATGATATTTCGTGTTTCGTATTACCGAACCTGCAGAGTGAGCTCAAGTTGCATATCGTACCTTATTCATTACTTTTATCTAATTTATCAGTTTGTATCCCTACTTTCTTTTGACCTCATTTAATCTAATAATATCTTAATATATATAAATCTTTGAAAGATTATTATTCTTCGAATTGTCGGTGCGGTGGGTGTCAAAATAGCGAATGGCTAAAGTAGCGAATTTCTGAATTTCAGAATAATGCCCTGGCAAACAGTGTCACCGACTTTTTAACCGGTGTTTTAACCAGTCTCGATTAACCCTCGTTTTCACCCAGTTTAACTGACCTTTTAACCGAAATTGTTATTTTTTAAGCGATTTTTACTGGTGAATTAACCGATAGTAACCGACATTCTTACCGAATTAATAAAACTCAATTTTGCTTGGTGAATTTAACCGATTTTAACTGACAATTAAACCGAACGAAACGTTTTTAATCGGTTAAATTGTCGGTTAAAACTGCTGAAATAGTGGGCTAATCGAGACTTATCTTTCCTCGGTTAAAATGTCGGTTAACTTCAGTTATTTCCGGTTAACACTACGGTGTCACAAATTGCCAGGGTGAACATCTGAATCTAGAATGGCTTTCATTATGAAATTCGCTATTTTGATTGCTTTGAATAGAATGAGGGTCAAAACAGCGAATGATCCCCCCCTCTGCCCAGGCGGTACCCTTAAAAACACGAATAGCGAATTTCAGGATAATAATCATGGCCGCCTTCGGAAGAAATAGAGTAGCAGTAGGGATCGTCGCGTCAGGAGAAAGCCCGTCCAGTCAAGATCAAACAGACAAATCGTAGTGTGAAGGCAACATTAATTTCTTTTTAGCATAGTGTGCGTAAAATTCGTTTTTACACACCCATATGAGTGCGTAAAATGCAACTTTATGAAACAGTGTGCGTAAAATAAAAAAATTATTTTTACTTTTCTTTCATCTATGCTATAATTAATAATTATATTACCAAATAAAGTAATTATAGTTATAAACAAAGTTTACTCACAATTAAACACGTTCTGTCTTTTTTGCGAATGCATAATAAATCTATTTCTGTCTTCAGTGGGGGGGCTTCGCCCCCCCAACCCCCCACCGGGGCTTCGCCCCTGGACCCCAGCAGGGGCTTCACCCCTGCACCCGACCAGGGCTTCGCCCCTGGACCCCAGCAGGGGCTTCACCCCTGCACCCGACCAGGGCTTCGCCCCTGGACCCCAGCAGGGGCTTCACCCCTGCACCCCACCGGGGCTTCGCCCCTGGACCCCCGCGTTGTATTCCCCTAAACACAATGCGAATTTTACGCACGTCATGCTAAAAAATGTCGTATGCGACTCGGGCGTACGTTTTACCCACTCGCGTGATCGCGCTCGTGTGTAAAATCGCGTGATGCGATTTTACACGACGATCACTGCTCGTGTGTAAAATCGCATTTTACGCCCTTGTTGCATAATATACTATTTTTAACTTGGCGTCGAGTCGCTACCGCGACTCTTGACTGAATCTAGAATGGTCATCATTATGAAATTCGCTATTTTGATTGCTGTGAATAGAATGAGAGTCAAAATAGCGAATGATCATCCCCCCCCCCGCACGCCCACGTGGTACCCTTAAAAACATGAATAGCGAATTTTAGAATAATGAACATCGGAATCTAGAATGGCCATCACTATGAAATTCGCTATTTTAGCCATTCGCTATTTTGATTGTTTTGAATAGAACGAGAGTCAAAATAGCAAATGACCCCCCCCCCCATCCGCCCTGGCCAAGGGGCCAGCCATTTTTAGAGGGTCATTTTTAGAGGTCCGTTGGCCTCCCGTCCTAACTTCAATGGACTATGTACGGGAGGTAGTCGCTGGGACGCCAAGTTTTTTTTGTAGCGAGTTTATGTTGGCTAATGGACTATGTACGGGAGCTAGTCCCTGGCACACCAAGTTTTTTTTGTAGCGAGTTTAACTTGGCTAATATATTGGATTTGGTTTAATATTTTTGCAAGGAATTTTGTTTGTCAGCAATTTTTTTGAAAGCAATTTTTTTAACTTGGCGTACCATTTTTGTTTTGGGAAAACATTTTTGGTGTTATTCTACTATCGGGCTACCGAGATTCGCGGATGAGGTTTAAGATTTCTGCATATTCAAAATAAAACTTTGGCAAGCTATATCTTTCGAACTATGATATCAAGAAAAAAAATAAAAATTAGAAAACGTTTGTTTTTGCATTCTCTGATAGACGAATTTTTAATTTTTTTTCAAGTCCAAAATTAAGGGAGTTGTTCTTGATTTAGTATATAACTCTTAAGTGAAAGCTCCGCGGAAAAAAACTGAAAAGTTGTAAATTTTCGTTGTCGTATTCTATGATGGACGATTAAAATAAATTAAGTCCAAAATTAAGGGAGTTATTATTGTGTAAATACTGTAGAAAGCTTTAACTCTTCCCTGGTAAAAAAGTTCAATAGAAAATGATAGGAGACAAAGGATTTCAGAACCAACGTCACAATACGTATCGTGACCAAAATCGTGTTGTATAGATATGCAATGCACGACTTAAGTACTCCACCCCCACAATAGTAAATGTCATCCTTTCATTCGAAAAACCGAATTTTTAGCTTATAAACGGGAAATAACAAAAATATCACGACAGCCTTATACGGATAGATCGTGTGATTTAGGTTTTTTTTCACTTCGGGACCGGCACCTTTACAGGGGTGGTCTTTGGGGTTGCTGATTACGAATCGGAAGTCCAAGTCCAGAAATTGAAAATGGTGGAAACAATATGGCGTGTCAAGATACATGAAGGGATGAATTCAAATAAAATTGCATACTTGCTGGTTTCTTAGTTCGCTGATTACATGACTCAACTCATCATTCCGAAGTAGAAAATGGCGCAACTAATAAGGCGGACAAAATGCAAGATCTTACTGGATTTCAAGTACATTTGGTACTCGGGAGTTTAGGGGTTATTGATTATGAATGTGGCCCCTTAATTTTGGACGTGATTTGAACAAAAAAATAAATCGTCCATCAAGTAATACAACAACGAATAGATACTCTTTATTAGTTTTGCCCACGAAATAGTTTAAGAGTTACAGCTTTGTACAGTATTTACAAAAAAACTCTCTTCATTTTGGACTTAATTTATTTTAAATCGTCCATCAGAGAATACGTCAACGAACATATTTTTTTGGTTTCTGCCGCGGAGCTTTAACTTAAAACGTATAGCTTGCGAAAATACTAAATCAAGAACAACGCCGTTAATTTTGGACTCAAAAGAAATTTTTTAAATCGTCCATCAGAGAATACAAAAACGAACATTTACTACGTTTCAGTTTTTTTCCACAGAGCTTTGACTTAAGGGGAGGGAGTCAGGTCAAAAAAATTGAATTTGAAAATTCAATATCATCCAAATTCTCTTGCATATAAAATGGTCAGTGAACTATGTTGTTGGTACTCGATGAAAGGATTTTTTTACTGTTGTCTGACTTGCATATGCCTTTCAGTATTAACTTAAGCAAAGATCTTAGGTTTTCCACTCTGCGCGTGATTCAGACCAAACTGCTAGGCAGATTGGGCTAGTTGACGTCTCATTTTCTTCATTGCAAAAAGATACACCGGTTAAGCGGAGCAAAATATTTTTTTTCCATCCTGAAAGCAAAGTTAATCAATGATTTAGAAAATAGCATAAAATTTATTTATTATAAATTATGTCACTTAAAAACTATTACCTTTTATTAACATTTGCTCCGCTTAGCCGGTGTATCTTTTTATGAAGAAGAAAATGAGACGTCAACCAGTCCAATCTGCCTAGCAGTTTCGTCTGAATCACGCGCAGAATAGGTTGAAAACCAAGTTTCGGCAAATGGCATCTAAAGTTTGACTCAAAAAAAAATTTTTGTACTGCTTTTACCTTTGGGGCATCTTAGTACCTTTAATGAACAAAATAAA